>VXAD01013011.1:187545-302332 GCA_013399195.1 Dicrurus megarhynchus | reverse complement strand
GCCATGGCCACAGCCACAGGCACAGCCGTGGGGACAGGGACAGCCACAGCCGTAGTCGGAGGTACGGCCACAAGCCATGGCCACAGCCATGGGGACAGGGACAGCCACGGGTACAGGCATAGGGACAGCCACAGCCGCAGGTGTAGTCGGAGGTATTGGCCACAAGCCATGGCCACAGGCACAGCCATGGCCGCCGCAGTCATAGGCACGGCCAGAGGGGGTCTTTGGTTTCAGTCTCAGCTGGAACCGAAGGCTATACCTCTCCCCTTAAACTCTTCTCTTTTCATCCACTGCAGGGGTTGTCTTGTCGCCACCCCAGAATCGACAAATCGTAGACTGGTTTGGGTTGGAAGGGGCCTTAAAGATGATCTAGTTCCAACAAGCTTTTCAGGGGCAGGGACACCTTTTACTAGGCAAGGTTGCTCGGATCCCCATCCAACCTGGTGGGGAACACTTCTGCGGGTGGGACATCCACAGCTTCTCTGGGCCACCTGTTCCAGTGCTTCGCCATTCTTGCAGTAAAGAATTTTTTTCCTGATATCCAGTCTAAACCTATACTCTTCCAGTTTGAATCCATTCCCCCTTGTTCTGTCACTACATGCCTTTGTAAATCTCTCCATCTTTCTTCTACGCTCCCTTCACCAATATCTGAAATCCTCAAATTCTACCCCGGCAGGTGTCCCAGAAGGGTAAAAAGAATTCACAGATCTGCAGATATTACACTCTGTCTCTCAAAACCCCTCTCAACTGCCCATCCAACCTGGCTCTCAGTCTGTCTTATTTTTAATTAATTTTTTCCAAGTTCTTTTCTTCCTAACACTCTTGCTCATACCTTCATTACATTATTTTATTGAAATTATAATCTTTCTTATGAACATATTTCCTTTGTCAGGTTTTATAAAAACATTCTTTCTAATGTTCTCCTTACCAAAGTGACCACCTCACATTCCTTCCATCATCCAGGTGAATCTTCTTGCTCTAATTCTGCAGCCTCCATTTCTTCCTCTGTACAGCCATCCTTGCTGCCTTTTAGTTGTCTCCACATTAATCCTTTCCCCTTTGTCAGTGCTTCACCTCTTGTCCGTGTGCATACCTCTTCATCAATCCCTTTCATGCAGCCTCCAACGCGTGACAAGCTTTGACTTGTTCTTCCTTGTCTGTTTTGATATTACCTGTAAGAGCAACCATACTGGTTAGGGTTTTTACTTTGCTCCAAGAACTCTAACTCAAAACCGTGCCTCAAAGAAAAGGGCTAGAAATTAGAATGGTGTGTAAATGGCATCACCTCTTTCAAGTGAGAGGGCTCATATGTAACCCTGTATGAGCAGGGCCTAGTTTAAATACTGGAATATGAGGTTTCATGTCTAACATAAAATATGTATAACTGTTATGATTAGATATTCTTTTTTTTCTGAGTTTCAAGCCTTTACTGAAAATCCCTGTAATGACCACGGTTCCATTTCAGTGAAGACTATTGTTTCATTCATGTATTTTGTGAAAAAAAATGTTTTCATGTTGATTTAGAATTTCTTAGTCATCAGGATTTGTGCAAACTAAAAAGCTTAATCCTGCTGCTAACCAGTGAGACCACCCACTTGCTCTTTAATGTGCCCTTTATCCTTAGAGACTGCTGACAATGCACTCAAATTTTCCAGTATATCCCAGGGAAGCAAGCCACTATTTAAGTTTGTAAAGGGGTGGGAATTTTAATCAACAATAGAAAATCCATCTTTGCAATGAACGAGGAGTATAAATGTCAAATATTGAGGTTGCTTCCAGCTTCACCTGAAGGCTACACTTAGATATTTGAGAAAGTTTAGTACCTGGAAAACATTGTAACCATCAAGTGATATATAATCATGTAATATATATTGCTAATAGTGGAAGATATTGCAAATATCCAAGTTTAGTATTCAAATAATTGTGTCTCTTTCAGAAAGCAATGTATCTGAGTAGGAGGAATTTAGCTATATTTCACATTGTTGTGGCAAGATCTGCAAAACTTAAAAACGGAGAGCAATAGTACAGAAAGGAATTCCCTTTACATGTGAGTCTGTCATCTATTACTAATATTTCAGTTGTTGGATCTGTGAATTGCTAAACTCATATTATAAACTGTAAGATATATTCTCTTTATGTACAGTTAGTATACGTCATGCTGTTATTTATAAAATGTGGTGATGACCTTGTAGGAGAGGCTTCAATTTTCAGCATAGGCAGATAAAGATACTCCTTCCTTAGTTCAGAGACTCTTGTCTCCTACACCTGGTGATCCATGGAACTTGAAAAGGAAAAGAATGGTCATGTGGCCCAGTATCTTACAGAGGAAGTTACAGCATTTATGATGGAAGGGTGGAAAGAAGAAAAATCTTCAGTAAGATGTGTTCACCTGCTAGTCAGACCTAGGTGAAAGAGAGAAAAGTATCTGGAGATACACTAACACCTGAATTATTATTGTCTTTTGAGTACAAAAGATGGTTTGTCTGCATGGCCTTGGATATTTGCACTGGTACTGGTACTAAAAAAAAAAAGGGGGGCAATCAAAGAGGTTTATCCCAATGTACTTTGGCTGACCAATATTTTAGTGGAGTTGAGTCCCAGCATTCATGTCTTTCCAGCTCTGATGGGGTAATAATTACATCCACGTTGTTGCTGGTATGCATTATGATATTCCAGCAACTTCAATTACATTTTGAAGACATTTTTCTCTTTTGGAAGTTGTTCAGTCACTTAGGGCCACTTCTGTTAAATCTGTACAGCAGACATTAAGAGCTGAAATCAGCTGCATTCCCCTTCTGTGTATATTAGTCATTTTGCACGTCCTTAGTATTGTTGACAACCATTTAAAAACTCTGGCAGGGATTAGTATTATTTGTGAATAATCATGCAGAGCAATTAAGGAGGATCTGATGATGATTGCAGACCCTACTGACACAGACCAGATTATGCCCATATTTGTGCCAGCATCAATCAGATGTAACTGCTTTGAAGTCCATGTTGTTGCCTCTGATCGACATGGATCTAATTGTGAGCAAATTGCAATATTGGATTTGGACGTAAACATATGGCTCTAAGTCTACTATTCTATTTCAAAATCTCTCAAAATTTTTACATAGCTTGCAGCTGAACCTTAAATTTATCACATTTCTCTGTAGGTGTTACTTTATTTAAATTACATTTCTGTACATGATGAAGCATCCAGGCTATTTCTGTTGCATTCCTTCAAGCATAGTTGTTTTCTTGTCACTTCTGTCTGACATGCTGTAGTGTTGCTGTAAGTTTTCCTCCCTGTTCTGTGGTTCATGGAAGGAATTTTGTTGTATGTTTCCACCCCAACAGTTGATTAGCTGATTCACCCCCACTTATAGGAGCTGCTAGCAAGCACTCTTGTCACGCTAATCCTTGTTCTTGGCACTACAGCTGTTTTCATGCTGTTTGCTGTCTTCTGTCTTCCTTCTACCCTAATTATTGTCTGCTTTGTCCTTCTTTTTCTGTACTGGTACTTTGGAGCTGTTTTCTCCCATCCCTCCCCTCTCAGACAAATGGGGTTTTTTGCTGATTAGGGGCAGTCATCTCTTTCTTGGATACATGAAAAGGAGACGTTGTAGCATTTGGCTTGACTGGTTGTATTATCAGTCCTGTACAGATCAAATGTGGGAACAGAAAGGGTTGTTTTACCCCTAAGAATGAGTAAGACAAACTGAACAAGACAAGCAATGGTTTTGATCAACAGGACTTAGAAGTAAATGGTTTCATCTTAGGTAGTGTGAATGCTAGGGACCCTTTTGCAGTTTAGCAGAGAAATTATTATTTTACACTTAGATAAAAAGCAGGTCAGGGCAATCTATCTGGAACCAGACAAGTTGTAGTCTGGCAGACAGCAGAAAAAAAAGGAAAAGAAGCTTTAATGATGTAGTTTTGTACTCATTTGCATGTAAGGTCAGAAATCATCCAGTTACTTGTGCCATGTGACCCACCTCTGTGGTAAGACAGTGCTTCCCACTGAGTCTAAAATAGTAACTGTGGGATTCATCCCCAACTGCGTTTTAGATTTTTAAACACTGCACGCTGAAGTCGAAGACAGTTCTATTTTAAAATTACATGAGTAATTCATAACGTTAAGTGAATCAAGGCTAGAAACTGCGGTGTCTATCCATAGAGATGTTATTCAGCTTTCTTTATGCGACATTTCAGTGTTTCATAATTACAGGATGAGAATCCCACTCCTCGGATGAGAATCCCACTCCTCTGTTTAATTCAATCAGTTTTAATTGCCTTGAAACTGCAGAGCATATTTAACTCTATTTTCTACTGACTCAGTCTAGAAATACCTGTACAGGGAAATGATTTCTAATAGTTGACAGCTCATAATTCTAATGCCAAAAAAAGTCATAATGAAATCCAATTTGTACAAGGAACAGGGATCACATTTTTATCCTGGGGAGAGTTAAATGTAGGAACAATTTACCTGAGAACATGCTGGATTCTCATCACTTCCACTCTTCAAATCATAACTATATTTCTTTGTAGAAGAGGTACTGTAGCTCAAGCAAAAGTTACGATCTTGATAGCAAAACTACTGGGTGAAATCATACTGAAATAATCTTACTAATACCTTGCAGTTCTAAAATGCCTGTTGTTGTTCAGTAATAAATGAGAATTGCTATTTGACTGGTCAGGAAACTATGCCAAAAATCTTAATCAGATTCAGAAACAAGTGGAGTGATGCATTCTTCATGTACATTGAATGTATTTTGTATATATGTATATACATACATACAGCTGACATTATAAGCAGTGTTCAAAAAACAAATATACAGAGATGGCTTTAAGTAATGGTGATGTAATTTAAAGAAGTCACCTTTGGATCTCATGAGTTCCCAGCAGGTTTCCGCAGTGTCCTGCCTGATGCTGGCAGGTGCTGCTCTAGAGATAACCATGTACCAAGCAACACATTCAGCAGGTTTAAATAAGTGTTTGAGATTCCGTTCACCTTGCCACAGACTGGCCTTTAGCTGCTGATCAGAGTGGGAGCTGTGATCAGTTACAAAATAATAAATCTCACCCCATAATGTTAATAGTAATTTCTGAAATTAAAGAATTTGTACTCCACCAGCTGGTGAAAGAGTGAAAGCCCTACTGCTGCTATAAAATTGTAAAATATGCCGTACCTTTACACATGGAGACATCAATTTCTGTGCATCACCTGGCCATTTGTTGAACTGCTATCACTAGCCAGAGAAGCAGTATTGCATAAGTCAGTGCAGTATCCAGACCCATGTTTCATTGCTGTCAAGCATGAGAAGAGAGAACTGTAGTCGGAGTGTGAATAATCAAAGCTACCCAAAAACAGGTCATACTTTAGGGATGCCTGGGCTACTAATTTTATAAGAGCCAAACCCCATACTCAGCAGTCAGTTTGCCTAAATGTATTCCAAACTGGAAGGGATTTATTCCTTGTACATACCTCTTCCTTATAGTTTGACCATTTGTGCAGTTATGAGATGTTCTAGGTATTTTTTCCTAGACTAGGTTTCAGGTATTGGATCACATTCAGATTCTAATGCTGCTTTCAGTGTGGCACTGGTGTCAGCACCACTGCAGTCACCCACTTGCAGCTGTCTTTAAATAAAGTAGCTGGTTGTGGTATTTATTATTGCTTCTCTTTTCCTTCACCCAATTGTCTCCATCCCAGCAAAAAATGTCTAGGTGCATTTCTTAATTTTAATATAGAAAGAGTGTATCTTTCTATATTCTCTTTTGACTAAAGATTTTCATCACCTCAGAATACCTGAAAATTCTATTGGTCACCACTAAGAGAAGGAATGCTCAACACTCATGCAATTTTTGTGACTGGGAAATCTAGGATTGGTTCAGCATTTCTATGCCCCATTCCAAAAATTCAGCTAGGTTGTGGCAATGTTGTACATTAAAGCTTTCTAATTTTTATATAAAAGATTGATTCAAATACGTATATGAAAAAGTTATGCCTAAGTTTAATTTAGATGAACAGAATATCTTTAAATAGGTTTTCAGTGGCACCCATAGGTAGCACAGGCATTTAATGTAGAAATACAGCTTCACCAAAACACAGGATTTAGACTAATGTAGGCAGCCTGGATCTCAGTGAAAGCCAGCAATAGTAATTCACATTTTTATCCCTAACTTTCATCTTTCTCTATATTTAAATAAATATATCAAAGTCTATTAGAAATAGCATAAATTGAGAATTGTCTTACTGATTTGTAATTTTTTATGTATACCATTAGGTGGCAGGGAACAATAAAGATTTACTTGATGAAATACATATGTTGAAATACAGATCTATCAGATTGTTCTCTCCACCCTTTTTGAATCAGATTTCCTACTGTGAACTGTCAAGAGCTTTGTTTAGCTAATTATTAAATGATTTGCCAACAGGGCTCACTGCTTTCATCAAAACTGCTTCAGATTTCATTTTTGTGCAATCCTTTTGTGAAATAAGAAAAAACAAAAACCCAAGGCATATTCATCCCACTGGGAGTTCTTTAAAATTAAACATCAGCACTGTTGTGTATCTAACTATTCTAACCTCTGCTTCTGGTCAGGCTAAATCTGACTACTGGAAGGAGCCCCTAGGCCAGCCTAATTCAGTAGGCATTGATGGAAGGCAAGAAAGTTTATTATTCTTTTGAGAGCCTTGGATGTAAAGACTATGCTTTTGTCTGGGTCCAGTTATAAATAGGGACATTTTACATAGCATAGGTACAAAAGTATTGAACTGACAAGGCTTAGACACCCAGGCTGACAGACAGATGGCTGCAAGTAAAAAGATCGGGAACTTATACTGCCAGCAAGATTTGTGTCTCTAAGTCCAGCTGGTTGCTGATTTTAGAATTGCAGTGGGTGTCACTGGTGAGAGGGTAGGTGGCAGGAATCACAGGGCAAGACTTGTCTGCTTGATAACTCATTCAGTGATTGATGTATGGGAAGTTAATTGCACTACTAGTGACTCTGTAGGAGATAAGGAAATCTATGCTCAGCATTTCCCAGAGATGTGAAATTAAATCCCTTGCAAGAGTAGCCCCTAAGAGATTTATTCTTGTTCCCTCAAACTCGTCAAGTGCTGTTGGTAGGAACTGTGCCACAGATATTGTCACGCGTGCTTAAGTGGAAAATCGCAAAGCAGATTTTTCCATATGTTTATGTAATAATCTAGTGCCAAAGAAGTAACAATTCCAGAAAATATTTTACAGCTGCAGTTTGCCATTCCCATTTGCTAGGCTAACACCTGAGAGGAAGAGAAGCACAGGAGAGACATTTTGTTGGTTTGTTATTGATTAGTCTAATATGCGGAGAAATTCAGCTCAATGTTTTAACGTGAGAGTGACAGTAAGTGAGTGAGTGACAGTAAAGAGATGGAAATTCGTTATTCACAGAAAAATATGTAGTAGCAACTCAGAGAACTCTTAATAGTGTGTCTCTTTTGTGTCAGGCAATTGCCTCTGGAAGCAAGGAGTCCTTTGTTCCTCCTGTTCAGCCCCAGCATTGCCTGAGAACACTGACAGTAACTACACAAGCTGTAACCTCACCATTTGTGAAGTCTACATGTCTGCTTGAATTAAAATTCAATATTTTTAATCTTAGTCTCTGAATTTTAGTCACTGTTGTATTCACACAGTTCAGACATAGGCAATCTTGTGGGAAACTCTCTATCTGATACAGGAATCTTCAATAGTTAAAAATGCCAAACCCAATAATAATGATGGTACCATAAGATGACTTTAGCAACAGATTCTATTTACTTGGATTGCAGAAAATCAGATTCCTTCCAGATATAAATACTCAATGCCTGTGTACATCACAGTCCCATGGCCACCATGGCTGTAAGCATAAAAGGTGGGTCTTCTTCAACAGCAGTTTCTTCCCTTCAAATAATAGCTACAGATTTCAGAAAGCTGCCAAGCAGGATTGAATCTAATTCAACATGCTATCAGCCTTAGCATCTGACAGCAGTATTGGTACTGCCAATGGATCAGTCTAGCAGTCAATCTATAGATCACCCTACCCTGTTTCCATCTTCTATCTGCGTAGATCATGGCCCTCCCAGGAAAGATGAAACAGAGCCCTGGAGATCATGGGAGAGGAGCTGCAGTGTGTTAGGAGATTGAGCTTGGACCCTGTGCAAAACCAAACAAGCAATATTTTTTCTGGTGTGCTGTGAGTTGTTCAATAATCAAACACTTTTGTCTTTGAGAGATTGATGAGAAACAGGAATCACTGAGCAAGTGTATTTCTCAGAGGGGGTTGTGTTCAGTGGGGCTTGCACAGGCTCTCCGAGGGACAGGCTGCTGGGGGCAGGCAGGTGCCATGCAATGCAACATGCAGTGCAAGCGTGTGCACATTGCAATTTGTCCCTGGAGCCTGCAGCACGCTGTGAGCCCTGGGGTGGATTGCGCAGGAACTGATCTCTGTTTGCACATCCTGGTGCTGCTGCTGGGCTTTCACTAGCACAGAGCCTAACGGGACATTGGTTAATGCTGGGATTCGGTCTGGGGCAGAGGTGGTTTACTTATCTTTGTGGGAAAGGGAGGAACAATCATAACGATTAAGCTGATCACTTTTTGTGCCTTATGTTTTTAAAACCACAGATAAGTAGTATGAAATATTTGAATCTCCACAAAGGAAAGGTCTTTCCAGTCTGCATAATTCAAATGTGGGTTACCATATGCCTGAAGCTAGGAAACACTATTTATATGTTATCAGCCTGTTTTCCTTATGTTGTTCTTTACAGTTTTATCAGAAGTGTCAAGAGTTGCTTACTCAGCTCAGCCAAAATCCTGAATATTTCCATTTGTACCTTTGGTCCTTTCATTGTTTTACAATCAGATGTGAAAGTCTACTCAAGAAGAGGATAAATATGTTCTGAGATATTGTCATATTTTGATAATGTAAGGACCTAAACAAGATTCAGTCTTCCTTAGAAGAAGACTTCCTTCTCCTTAGAATTTACAGTTGTTTGCAAGAGTGGGCACAACCACCTTTTTGATTTCTCCTAAGCTGTGTCCAAGAGGACAAAGTTCAGCCCCTTTGCAGGATTTGTCATCTTCCATCTACTTTCTGAGGTGGATATAATAAAGACAAGAACTTGAAAAATCATCTGCTTCAACCTCCTTCCCCCCCCCCTCAAAAAAAAACCCCCAAAAACTATTGGTATTGTGCATCATCTCCTTTTTATAGAAAGCATGAAAGAGTTTGGTTTTGTTTTTCTTAAGCTACCTAAATAATAAACTGTAGATTTGTACTTTACAGTGCTTTCTTTTAAGGAGTCCTCAGTAAACTAAAACATATTTCAGAGTGCAAAGAAGGGATAATATTTCACTGTAAAATAGTAGGAAAACCCTTGGTCTGAACTAACTCAGATTAATGAATGAAAACTGTTTCCTTTGAAAGAGGGACCTCAGGCAGGACAGTAGAAGCAAGTTAGCTGGAGAAGTCAAAATATTCTGGAGATCAGCAGATCAAAGTGTATTTCCTAGGCATACAATGACTTTGTGAACACTCATGCTATCTAACATCTTGCTCTGTCTTCCTGATAGGCTCCTCGCATCACCCAGAAATGAGATTAGTGGAAAGAAAGAAGTATGCTTTCTTAGTACACTTTCCTTAGCATGCCAAAAAGATGATAGCAAGAAGTAGGATGAGATAGAAAACAGGGGTGGTTTTGCTCGGGTCTGAAGATACTGGGATGATTTACATTGCAGTAGAAGAATGCCTAGGGTTGTTTTCCTTCAAATGTGCCAGGAGGTGGTACAAGACCTACTGGTGGTTTCATATGTATTGTCAAAGCTCCTGCCTACGACTGCACACATTCAGCTTCTTGTGAAAGACTGTTACAGGCAAGACCAAAGGAAAAATTACTCTTGCAAGCAATGCTCTACCTGCCCAAAACAAACAACAGCAAGGGTGGCTTGTGTAGCAATTTGTAGGAGGAGATCTGAGAATGTTCATCCTTTCTTTAAGGCTGGGATCTAGGAAACTAACCTGAAAGGTAAGAGAGGAAGAAGGATGCAGTTGCAAAACAGACACAAACGAAAAAAAAGACTAACTAAAAGAGAAGAAAAAATTGAGAAACTAAATTGCAGTAATGGGAAGGGATATAAAAAAGCAGGCAGATCGTGGAATGGCAAACAAGAAAATTAGGGAAGCCAGTTGCAACAGAGGAGAGGGAGATATGGTTGAGATAGCTAGGAGGTGGAGTTTCAGAAGGAGCAATGAAGCCTTATGTGATACTGGCATAGAACAGGAACCAAAATGACCTCCAGGTGAAGGAGAGAACAGATGGAAGCAAATCTGAGATTCACCTCTGCATCAGAGAGATTCATCAAGGAGGTCAAGTGAGCATCATGTTAGCTCATCAGTCAAAAACAAGAGAGATGTGGACCAGAAGTTGAAAACTACCAGAGTAGGAGAGGCAGATGGATAGGGGACACCACTGTTGTCTAAAAACATCTTGGATATCCAACACCTTGAGTGAGAAAAGCTGTTTGAATTGATACCAGTAGTAGAAAGAATGTGTACATAATAAAATGTTAGTAATCTAGAATTGGAATTATAAAGTTCTGGAATTAGAAAGTTCCCAGCCATCAGATCAGGAGGCTCTGTCCCATTATGCACTGTCCTATTAGGAACAGGGTATGCAAACACATCCTAGATTATCTTCAGGTGGGGCTTGATAAGTTTGGGGATGCAATCATACACAGAATTGATATCCACGATGAGTGGGACCAGATTGGATGTTGTAGGAGGACCTTCCTAGTCCCTGCCCAAATCTTATTTTCCTAATAATGATGCTGTTGACTCATATATATTGACCAGGACAGGTGCAGACAGACACACATTTGCCTCACTCACTTCCCAAGCCAACTGGATGCCACCCACTTCTGGAATCTGTGTAGCTGGAGTGGCCCAGGGCTGTACCCAAGTAGTTGAATCTGTGCAAATACATGACTTTCAGATCTGAACTGGCTTGCTTCTGCCTAACTTGGAGTGTGGGCGAGGGAGTCCACACCTATCCATACACCCTCAGAAAGCTGTGCATAGCTCACATGTTCAGTGCCCCAGAGGAGTGTGAAAACTACGTAGATTAGGGATGCAGGGACTGTACAGGATGATGTAGCAGAGCTGTGGGGACTCAAGATCCCAGAAGAAATATAGTATCAACATCTGCCAGTCCAGGGCGCCACAGCAGCATGGTCAGGAGCCATGTGCAAGATCTGTGTGGTCACTTCTGTATGACAATGTGATGTTTGGTAGCAGCTGGTCTGATACACCACCATTGTGTGCCATGTCACCAGGAATGACAACTTACTCTTAAATCTTTGGTTGCCCTCCCAGTTGTGCTGAGTTCCTAGACAACACTTCACAGTAGAGATGGTGCCACTGTTCCTCCTGGTTAGAGCATCCCTTCCTTGTCTGTGATCACACTTTGTGTCTTGATCCCAGGATCTGCATTGCTCCTCAACAGATGTGCAACCCCCTGCTCATGCTGCAGTGACCACAGCCGTCTTCTACATCAAGTTATGTTCCAAGGCACCAACCGATATTTGTATATTTGGAAGCAAACATTTGTCTGTTATAGGTGTATGACAGATTGTGTTCTATTGCTAGTAAGATCCTGGTAAGGAAAATTATTGGACCCTTCACTGTGTGGTCATCTGCACAAACAAGACCTTTATTTTTCGCACTAGATTTCCATTTTTCCCTCAGAGTAAAAATCTACAGTTATGAGTGCGCGTGGGTCACACTGTTTCCGCTGTGACTGAAATGGGACCATTCCCACGCTACTTGAAGTTTTGCATTCTTGGCTCCTGAGACTACTTGCAGGTAGCTGTGGCCATGTCTTCTTTTGATGAAGATGTTCTTATCTTAGGTGAGATGTGGAGTGCTTCATCTTGCAACATTTCTGCTACCCCCCCCCCCAGGCAGAGAAAGAGAGAGAACACAGGAAGAATGACAACTTGTACTTTCAAAATCACAACCTAATAAGGACAACAGTTGATAACAAGCCCAAGCAAAACCAAACTACTGACTCACCCTCCTCTCTCCTAGCCTACTGGGAAAGATTGAGGATTTCTGTACAAAGAGTAGCACTGACTTCAATGAGATGCCTTTTTTGTCATTAAAGGAATTGATGCTTTTTTAGACTATACATTTGTTATAGAAACTTGACTCCATTTTTTCCCGAGTCAGGCTGCTTTTATCAGCAGACCTGTGATAGAAAAGGGGCATATATTTCCTTGTGTGCCTCTATTAATACGAAGTAAAGAACTGCACATTTCACACACTCGTACCCTACAACAGTGCCCTGTCTGCAAATAAAATTGTCTGAGATTATAACTTACAAGTGCTTTCTAGCAAAAGTGAAATTTTAGGCTTTGAGTTAAATACCTTTGTTTCTAGAAAAGAGGTAAGAAAGTCATTCCGCAGAAAAAAAACAAAAAACCCCAAACAAAAAAAGTCCATAGAAATATTAACATAGATAGTGTACGTAGGACATAGATTTATAGATGTGATGTCCTGTGTGTGCCTTCTTAGGCATTTATGGGCAGATGAATAAAATCACAGAATTATCTTTGTTTCCAAGCCTAGATCAGGTTTTTGTTATTAGAAATACATGTTTAGCTGAACGCCTAAGTCCAAAATCTACTGTTTAAAGAAGACCAGGACTGCAAATCCAAACATGCTTCTGACGTTAATTAGAAGACATTAAAGTTAATATTTCAGGTGCAAACCAGATCCAGACCACTTCTGTATATGCCGCAGAGGTAGGATTAATCTCATTTTTACCATATGAAAGTTAGGCAGTAAATCTCAAATGGTCAGGTGGGCTCCTTAGCTGTATCAATAGGCAGAGGTAAAGCACTTCATAGTGTGATTTATCCAAAGCTAAGGTAGGTGTCTGAGAGAAGGGAGGCGTATCTCCCTCAGAGCATCTCCCTCCCCATGCTCTAGAGAGAGTGCAAGTGATTGTCTTGCAAGATGCATCCCACCACTGGAAATGGCATGTTACTTTTGCTACAGGATCACTGCCTTACTTGGTGCTTACTAAAGCTTGATCTTTAGTATCTTCTCTATTTATCCTTTCCCTGTAGTGTGTAGGCTTCTCCATTATTTTACTATGTGCTGCTGAATTTAGCATAGAACACTGAATTTATTAATTTTCAGTGGGATTCCCTCATGTTCTCGAGTACAGTATTCGTTAGCTCTTTACGAACACTGATTAAAATCCTCAAAGATGTGTCAAAAAAGCAAGGCATTATTACCACTTCCTTTTGCAAAGGAGGAATGAAAACACCTGGATTAGAGTCGTTGAAAGCTTCCTGCACTTCAGGTGTGCACAGACTGATTTTTCAGAGCTTACAGCACTGTACATCATTTTGGAAGTGTGAGACGCAGCCTGTTGTGACCTGTGCAACCATGAGAGCCTACTGACTTCTGCAAACCACCCTTTCCCAGGTCTTGTATTTGCCACTGTGAAAAACTGTAACCTTTCGCTCCAGTCAGCACTGTTAGTAGCAGCCTTTTCCTGGGACAATACTACTCTGGAATAATGCCACTTGAATTTACATGGCTGGCCCACAGTCTGTAAGGTGTCATTCATCCGATTTCACTGTAAGGGCATTGTTTCTGGCCCTGCAGATCCATTTTAATTCAGGTTCTGCAATGATGGTGCTGCAACAAAAGCAGCTGAGCCTTAGCTGACAGTAGCCTCCTCCATTGCACAGTCATAACAAATTCCCACAGCACAGGCCATTCTTTGCCCCAAGTAAGGCAGGGAGTCCTGAGGGGAAACCACAGGAGTTTGTAATCAGGTCATTAAAAGAGTTCATGATCATGTTCAGAAGGAGGCTGGAGTAAGGTTTCACAAGCAATTTGAATTTACTTTTTCATCCTTGATTTTGCAAATGTAGGTTTCTTGTAACAATTTAAAAATATTGTCATACACTATTTTGAGTAAGTCAGCAATAGGAGAGGAGAGGTGTCTCTGAGTGAAAGCTCTGCCTGGGTCATCAACAGCAGTAGGTGCTTTATCTGGCACGCTTCCAGCAGCTAAGCTCACAGTCTAGGTGATGGCAATGCTATCGTCTCCTGGGCACTAGAGGGGGATGGATACACATGCTTCATTGGTGGATTTCACAGCTGGAGAAACAGTCCTTCTGTTTTCAGTTCCAGAAGCTAAAGAAAGTGGTGACAAACCTTTCCTCATTGCTTCTCTCTCCCTCTCCCTCTCTTTTTTTTTCTTTTTTTGGAGTAGAGATTTTCTGTTGTCATCTTCTTGCCTTCTGTTCATTTCTGTCTCTGCTTCTTCATTCCGATGCATTATTTGCATTGACTTCTAAAGGCTCTCCGGTGCTATGCCTTTCCACCTTCCAGGGAGAGCTCCTGTTTTTGCTCCTAACCTCTGCTCACAATCCCTCACCTCTCCTGTTCCTGCCAGTTTTTTGTACCTGCACAGCCTCCACCTTCATATGAAGCTTAAATACAGTACATACAGATTCTTACTCCATCCTCAGCAAGACAGTGGTATCTCAGCCCCTTTGAACAAGATACCAAGATTATTACAACTCATGCTCCCTATGTGATCAGGTCTGTGAGATGGGGAATGTTTGGTTACACAGAGCATTTTTTAACTGCATACGTACTAAAGAAGGTGTGTTTCATTAAAGACCTGTTGAAGGAGTGAATCTTGTACTCAAAGCACAGTGAGGTGAGATCCATGAGTATCAGATCTCGTGGGAGTTCCCTTTGAAGCCTAGTATTTGTCTTCATGGTAGAAAGTGAAGTCATCTTGAAAACCCAAGACGTTGACCACAATTGTCCCTGTGGAGCACTAGGCATTCTTTTCAGACAGCTGGTTAAATAGACACACACCAGGCTAAAAAAGAATCCTCAGCAAATACAGCATTGTTTTCCAGGTGAGCCAAGCCATGGGAACTTGTTGGCATCATGCCCTCCAGTTCAAGGAGAGCTGAGTTGAAGCTGTTGTATATCATGTAGATGAAGTCAAAGACCTTGAACAGATTTTGATAAGATGTAAAGCTGTGAGCAGAGACTGTCTGGTGTGCTCTCATTAGCCTGAAATTCAGGCTACAGAACCATGAACCCTCTCCTGGGTTCAGGTTGTTGGTGAGTCATTAAGCAGGCCTTTGACTTATGAAGGTAAGCTGGATTCTGCATAGAAATGAGCTCTATTGATAAGCTGCTTCTGTCCCTCTCTCCTCCTTTTTTTTTTTTTGTCCTTTTTGCTCCTCTCTCTAAGCCCCCATGGCTGTTTCTCATTTTACATATTTTCTGTACATTTTACCTCTTTCTGAAATTGCTCACTCTTCCCACTGAGCTGAGGGTATTTCTTCCCCTCTCTGCACTCTTCACACCAGCAGTGGGAGCACTGAGATGAGAACATAGCTCTTCTTCCCATTTCCATTGCAGAAGCTGCTGCATGTGCAAGGCCAGCCTATCCCTGCTCCTTCCACCCTGGCCTGTGCTGCGCTGTCTCGATGCAAGTGGAGGATCTGTAGTAGAGGTAGAAGCTTATAGGACTTGGGAGGTGTTGGAGAAACTCGTACATCTGCTACCAAATGGTATCATAGATACCAAATGTGCAAATGCCAGTTTTGGATGTATGCTGCTTGCTTAAATCTTAAGAAGAACAGGCAAAAAGCAAATGTCTGGAACTAATGTTTTCATTCAGCATCACAAACAACTAACCATGTTACCTTGCACCAAGCGGTCTGTGGCAGTACTATTGAACCATTTTAACAAAAGAAAGGCTACCAAAAACTTCTGCTCTGAGGGCTTTCCATGGAAAATATCAGCCCAAAAATATTCAGTTCTGAAAGGTTTAGTTAGGTTAGGGACATAGGAAGGTGACTTGTGTTTACTGTAGAGGGTGTTACTTCCGTGATCACTAGTACCCAGGGGCTTAGTTGGTTTGTCTTGTTTGGGCTTTGTTTTTCCCACTTTATTTTTCCAATTTACTCCTCAGTTAACAAAGTGGGGGAAAAATGTGTGTTCTTTTGTCAAAACTGGTAGGTACTAAACTCTTATTATTATTTAAACTTCTTTTTTTCTGTAGCTGTTTGACTTCTAAAAGTCCCTTCAACATCCATCTCTGTTGATGTGCTTTGTACATACATATATATATACACACACATATACAAGTTCTCTTTCCTTTGACTTAAGCTTGACATTCTAAGGAATTCTAAGCTATCATACTCTTTGCTGACCTGTCTGTCTACCTGTCTGTCAGCCCCCATTTGGTGAACTTGAGCCCCCTTGCCAACCAAGACTAGGTTAGACCTGTACTGAAAAAACTCAGAAATTAATTCCCTTAAGGTTCATGGAAACCATTGGGAGAGGAATGGGACAGGAAATGGATACAAATAGCTTCCCCTATTGCAGCTAAAGTATAAGCTCAATGTTTTTTTCATCCTGACAGATGACCAGTCAGCACACACATTGCTTGGCACCCACCCCAACACGTGCTGCCTCTTCTCCATCCAGACGGGTAGGAGACAGAGAGATTTTTGGGGAATGGCATAGCTCATTTGGAGGTGGAGACGTGGAACTCTTGCAGTGAGAGATGTAGGAACAGATTGTACACATCTGTAGGAAACCATATTTTAGCATTTCTGCTGTCCAAGGAATATCTGACATCTATTTGGAAGGAAGTGAGGGTAATTATAAGAGGGTACAGGGAGGGCTAAAGGGAAAAGGTCTTAAATGTGTAGGAAACTGGGCTACATTAGTTCTGCCGCTTATGGCATGACACAGTAATTTTCAGCCTTTGTTATTCCCATTCTGGAAACAATCCTGAACAATGGCTTTTGTCCAGTCAACAAACTTTTGATTCACGTTGTTTAGTTCCTTAGTTAGGGAAGGACTTTGTAAAGGGGTTTAATGCCCACTGTTTGCTGCAAGACTTAGAAAAGAACCTATAAGAAAGCAGTTAGTAAGGGGGAGCTCCATCCAGCAATTACAGCCAAGGACTAGAGTTCTCAGTGGAACAGAAAATGGATTGGGATCAGGGACTGACAATGAAAAGGAAGGATTTATACTGATTTTACCATTGATCAGCATTTTATGTATCTATCTTCAACTGAATAAAATTTACCATTGCCCCTGTTCCTTAAAGCCAAAAGCATATAGTATAAACTGCTGTAAAAATGCTCACTAGAAATAATACAGTTGAACATAGCACAACTGGAAAGTATGCTGGTGCTCCTAGACAACCTTTAAATACTTAGACCAAGGTTAAAGCACACGGTATCATGCAATGCTTAGTTTTCTCTGCTTTTAATTCTAAAATGTTACAAAATTACTTCATCATTGAAGCATATATGGCTTACAAATATACATCAATGATTTGTTCAAAATGTGTTTATTTAGCCCATAATATTCTCTCATCTCTTCAAAATTAATATTTTAGAGCTCAGATGTCATTTGTTTTCAAAGCCAGTCTGGCTTGATATATAGGGTTTCCATAAGTAGTATATTTACGGTGGCCTCTCCTAGGATGGGCCTGAAGAAGAGCTCTTCAATAGCATCTGCATCAATGTCTCAAAGAGAGGTGATTACCTGAAGAATCCAAGCAAACCTGCCAAGGCTTCCATGGAGCATTGTTGAGATAAACTCCATCAGGGCTTTCTGAGCTCCCTGCTGCAGTGTTTGTACATAAGGGAGACATTTCAGGACATGACATTCTGTCAAAACAAAAAGTAAAATAACAAATCCTGAGTAAACACTTCTGTTCTGTGCCCTTCGTAACGATGGGTGTCTCGATTTCCGGCTTATAGCACTACTCTCTCTATAGAAAAAACCACTTTCTAACATACTTTTTGGAAAAAAAAGGTATGTGTAACTCAATAATTTGAATGAGTATTGGGCAGCATTTTAAGCACATTGGAATCTAGCCCATTACATTAAAATTCAGCTTTGAAAAAAGCAGGTAATTTTGACTCAGTACGGATGGAGAAGAAGTTTTGTAGTGCTGTCTACCCACCAAATGATGCTGAGATAGTAGTCTGGGCAGGTGGAAATATTCCAGGTCTAATCTACGCTACCTAGGTAACATCAGGAGATGGAGATGATGGTTTGGAGCAGTGTGCAGGCTCGCAGCCTCAAGACGTAGGGTTCCAGTATACCCAGCCCCATCTCCATCCTACTGTTGCCTCTGCTTACCAGACCAAGCTGGGGCACTGTGGCTCCCCACACTATGTGGGTATCTTCATTTACAGTCTAAAAAGAGCAAGAGGAGTGCCTCAGCCATTTCTGAAGAAGGAGAGGTCTTTGCCCTGTGGAGCCTCAGTCACAGACCTCCCAAAGCATGTGACCTGCTGGCTCACTGAGAGTGTTTGTGGGTGCCAGAACTCAGAGCTAAGAACACCTTGTGTTCATCCTTTGCTTCTGGAGGGATTGCCTTGTTATGGAGCTCTCAGCAACCTGTTGCCTCCTGTCTTCACTCTGTAAGGGTAACAATATCTTTTCTTTCCTGGAATTGTTGCAGTCTGGACAGAGGGTATAACACACTATTTGTCATCTTTTACAGTGACTGACTTCATACCTACCTGGACGAGAATCTGAATATCTTACAGCAGGGAGTGTTTCACACAGGATCATTCATTTAAGTGTGGGACGTTCAGCATTCTTACCTAGTGCCCTGTACGAGGGAAAAACCAACCTGGCTGGGTTTTCTTCAGTCTGTAACTGGCTGACTGTTGTCAGCCTTCAGCAACTCTCTTCTTCCTAAGCATCACTGCCAGAGGAGAAGAAGCCTCAGCCAAACCGGCAACCAGGCTAGCCAGAAATGAAGAGTTTGGAAAAGTCATCATCTCCCCCAGGATTACCAGCAGCTGCAAGCTGTGAGGATGATTCCAAATGTTAGATTTTTCATGGAAAGGATATTGTCAGGATTTTGTGGATTCAGGATGAAGTTGAAATAATTTATATCCTTTCAAATATGCTTAATTTCCCCATTTGGTCTTCTTTTCTGTGTAACCAAACACTGGTTTTAATTTACATATAATGAGACACTTCTTGTTCTGAGATCTGTTGTAATAATATTTAGTAAAGCACATGTTTCCAGCTGAACTGTAACCCTCTTGGGAGTATCTTTTTTTTTAACAGAAGCCCTGTCACAGCCTTGATGGAGTTTTTGAATATATATGTACACATAAATACGTATATCTATGGTGCTGATATAATAACAGCACTGTTTTTCACTCTTCCCATCTCTTCACTGTGCAATCCAAACTGCTCTTCAGACAACTGTCAAAAACACAAGAATGTTTTCACCTCACTCTGTGCTGTTCCTGTGTGGCAGAACAATCCTATCTTCTCCTTCCTCTGACTGATTGCCTGGGTCCTAGTAGAGAAGGCCTTGCAGCTGGACCTTTAACCCACAGACACTGAGACCACTCCAAAGCCACCCAGCCAAAGCTCTCCTGGGAAGAGCAGAGATGCCAATATGTTCTAGAGAGTGTGGATTCTGTTGGTGCAAGGTGCCGGTTTCCCCTCAGGGGCTGGGTGTACAATTTCTTCTTCACAGGTTGTTGCTGGCCCAGATGTGGTCAATCAGTAGCCCAGCCAGAGCCTCGCACACAGAGGTGCTGCACAAATTCTGTTGTTATTTCCACCTCTGGGGCCCTCAGTATAAGAAGGACGTGGACCTGCTGGAATGACTCCAGAGGACAGCCCTGAAGATGATCAGAGGGCTGGAACACCTCTCCTATGAACACAGGCTGAGAGAGCGGGGGTTGTTCAGCCTGAAGAAGAGAAGGCTTTAGAAAGACTTTCTAGCAGCCTTGCAGTACCTAAAGGGGCTTTACAAGAAAGCTGGAAAGGCCCTTTTTACAAGGGCCTGTGGTGATAGGAGAAGGGGGAATGGCCTTGAACTGAAAGAAGGTAGGTAGGCTTAGGTCAGATGCGTATGCAGAAATCCTTTACTGTGAGAGTAGTGAGGCACTGGAACAGCTTGCCCAGAGATGTGAATGCCACATTCACAGCCCTGGAAGTTGGCCAGAAGGCCAGGCTGGATGGGGCTTTGAGGAACCTGGTCTAGTGGATGGTGTCATTCCTAATGGCAGGGGGGTTGGACTAGATGATCTTTAGGGTCCCTTCCAACCCAAACCATTCTGATTCTAGCAGGAGGATCTACACTCCATCATGCTGCCTGCCACCCTCTTGCCAAAGGGATTTTTCTAATGATAGTAAGCACAACATCTGTGTCATAAGAGATCACTCAGGGTAAAAGCGAAGCTTTGCATAGTTGTCATGTTTCTTATCCAAGCAGTGGCTGATACAGCTGCATGCCTGGATGTCCTGTTGAACTCCAGCTCATGACCCAGCTCTGGACTGCTCTGTACCTGGCCCTTCCCAATTGCTCCAGTCAGTTTTGGTGGTCTTAACAGAAGTAAAACATTAAGGGTGGTTATGAGGTTCCATAATCCAAGAGATAATTTACCATTGTCACTGCTGGTGGCTTCCTGAAATCCTCTTAGAACTGAGGCCTGCAAAAATATTAACATTTTGCCAAACATCAAGCCAAAACTAGAAAAGTTTGAAAATGTGTTGCAAATATGTAGAAAATATTTTCTGAGTTTGGTGGAAAGTGTTGAAAAACTATTAAAAATAGTAATTGTGAAACAGCTGTACAGATTTGTTTTCAGCAAAGGATGGTTTGGGCTGTGTATAAACCCTGAGTACCTGTTTCAGCCCAGCGTTAGATGGTGAGACTGTTTCATATGGAGGCTTAACTGAATCTAGGCTTAACTGAAGTTCTCCAGGCTGCCTTCTGCAGCTCATGGAGAAATATTCCAGAGAACAGGGTCATCCCACCTAAGAGCTAAGTGACATTCCTGACACTGTGGAATGTGTCTGCAGACAGAATCAAGGCCTGCTGGCTCTCTCATACAGCACCCTGGGGAAGCAGCAGGCCTTAGAAGGCACAAATCCAGAACATAACCCTGCTTCTGCTACTTTCTCCTTAAGTGAAAATTGCATTTTACCCACAGAGACAATAAAAATGCCAGCTAGTTAAACTGTGCAAGCTGCTGTAGATGAGGCCTTTCTCCTCTTATCATCCCCCTGGATATAACTGGTGGTTTCTTTCAGCCTGATTTTATTGTGAAAAAAGCTTGCACTGAAACGAACTCTGCTGGTTTGATGCTGCAGCATAGACACTCAAGCCAGTACCAAGCATCTGGATGACATTACACCTCAAGAATCAGAATTTGAATCCCATTGGAAACAAATATAAAGTCACACAGCCTTTGAGCAGCCTATAAACCATCCACCACGAGCAATATAACGGAACAACTGAAGCATTCAAGTATCCTTTTGGTGCAGTCCCAAGTATAGCACACTGCTGACAGTGCAGCCAACAGCAGTGATTGCTGTGGAAGGAGCCAGGGGTCTGAGCCAGAGCAGCCTGGAGTCAATAAGTCTTTCCATTCACTTTAGTGTACTTAGAGCTCAGCTTTTAATGACTCATGCACTCCATGGTGCTGACCAAGGCAACCTTCCGTCCTAAGGAGCTTGAACTTGGCATCAGAAGCGAGAGAATGCAATCAGTAGTCTTAGTTTGCTCTGTGACTGCTGTCCCAGGGTTTGAATGTAGGGATACTAAATTATATAAATAAAGGATATCAATAAATAAAAGCTGTGTAACCTCAACACAGCATCCTTTTCCTCACTGATGAAAATCAGATGGTTATTTTATCTTCTCCAGTGAGGAAGCCTTTGTTAAAATACTTCTAATGCTCACATCACATACCCAAGTACCATCTCTCCTTTGCTGTGAAGCGAGGGTGAGGCTGCTGTATTACCTTTGAACTGGAAATCAGTTTGAAGTGGCACAGTTAATTCTTTATAACTTAAAATTTGTCTAATAGAGGTTGTTTTGGCTTACAGTGGGTGACCTACTGCCCATATCCAAGGAACCAAAATAAAACACATCAGGCAGAAAAACCATTAAATTGTGGAATACAGGTTTATGAGAACATTTAACTATATTCATAGAAAAGAATAAAACTAAACATTTGTCTATATGTAAATGAAAATGTCAAATATCTTTCTAGGCACATAATCATCTGTGTAATTTCTTGGAGGACTTAGCAGAATTAAAAAGAGTAATTCCTTTAAGATAGGCATATTCTTTTGCACTTATGTCCAGGTCCCAGAATTTCCACAAGAAATTCTTCATCTTCTGAACTTCTGCTAAAGATGCTCCTGCTGATGAGCTGCCCAGTTCATTCACAGCTGTCAAAGACTGACGGAAGAGGATTTTTTTCGATAAACTAATGGCTGGAATCTCTCTCAGGTCAAAATCCACCCCTTCTTGTGCCATGCCCTGGACAAAAAGAGGGGCCCAGTTCTGTTGTATGAGGACAAACTGATCCTCCCAAGGCATGTGATAAAAAGAATGTAAGTTTCTAATAAAAGTTGAAGTCTTCAACAGCATTTCAGAAGCTTTTCTGCATGTGGCTTCTGGTGTTTTCAGGACAACTCTTCTGCCCAAACAAGGGCAGCCTTTGCTTCCTGTGGAGCAGTGGGGACTGCAGGGCTGCTGGTGCCACTTGGTCTCACTTCCATGCTCTTTGTTAAGGATCTCGCACATGGTGTGTCCCACACTGACATTTCCCAAATTTCTCAGCTGGGATCTTGGTAGCCATGGAGGCAGAGTCCCCTGTGGCAGGAAACAGCATGTCTGGAGCTATGTGTCAGCAGCCAGGGAGGGCATTTCTGCCACGCAGGGAGGCATTGTGTGCTTACATACACATGGGCAGCTGCTGAAAAGTAGTATGACCCTGATCCATGGGGTTACCTTGAACTTTACTCGCAGCAGTGTGTTTCGAACAAGGTGTGGCTGCAGGCTGCTGTAGCCCCAGGGCAGCTGGTGGCATGGGCCACTGCTGGGGACAGTCCTGGGGAAGAAAAGCCTGTGTTTCAGAATTATCTCATGTTTCTATGAGATTTGAGAGAGACTTCAGAGGTCAGCTGTTGGAGCTCATGACAGTGCTCTCTCTTGCATTTCACAAATGATCATTTCAAACACAGAATATGAGGGCTTAGAGTCATAGAATTGATTAGGTTGGAAAAGACCTTTAAGATCATTGAGTCCAGCCATTAACCCAGCACTGCCAAGTCCACCACTAAACCATGTCCTCAAGTGCCACATTTACATGCTCTTAGGTGCCTCCGGGAATGGTGTCTCAACCACTTCCACGGGCAGCCTGGGCATCTGGGCATCAATGCAGAACAAGACAATATAAGACATCCAGTACAGTTTCCTCCTTAACTTCAGAATATTTCTCCCAGACAGGCTGTGTAATTAAATTTTCCTCATATAAACTGATGAAGAAAAAATGGCAATTCATACTGCTGTACATGTGAACTTTTGTAGCAGCTCAAGAGCTGAATGATTGAATTGTCAGGACTCTTCACTCAACATCAGGGAACATTAAGTAGCAGGAATGAAAGAAACTTAGCCTTAATAAGAAGAAATTGATACTTCAAGTTTTTTTACTTCACACTCTCTTGCCTGCTCTTATACAGGGGAAAAGGTACTAAGTTTTTTTCACCAAGCGTAATGTTTATGCATTCCTACCATCTGGGCTCTTAGCATGTCTTAGCAAAAACTGAGCATTAAAAACAACAGCTTGAAGGTCTTCATCTGCCAGATCTCCAAGCCTTTGGTGTGTAAAGGCCCCCCTCCATCAGATGCATAGCTGCAAATTTGTGTTTTGCTACAACAGGGTATTTTTTTTCCATGCTGGGCCATTTTAAAATTTTCATTTTTAAAATCTTCATGATATTTATATTGCAAAATTTTCCCTTTCTGAGGAGTTAAAAAGTGGAGGAAGAGGTGACTGCTCCAAAGTTGAGAAATTTAGGAGTGTAGTGCTGCTGAGGTGCAGCTTCTACTGACTGCTGCGGAGGTCCAGGGCACACACAGCACTGAATACCTGGTGGGATTTGCTTGTCCACCTCCCCATTCATTCAACAGCTCCCCGCTGCTGTCCATTCCTGGGGTATCAAAGGGCTTTTTAAGTTAAATGGCACAGCAATGGAGAAGTCCCCACCCTTCTTATTCATGGTGTAAAATTCAAGCTGGGCTGAGGTTCAATGGAATGAACTCCAGTTACAGGGCTATTGCCATCTGAGATTCAGCATGAATTACATTGATTGGCTAGTGGCTATACTAGAAAGAGAGACTGAGCTTGCTAAAATCATTCTTGCAAAGCATTTGCTTGTGAAAAGAAGTTCTGTCTCCTAACTGCTGGTGAGCGTGGTGGTGTTTCAGTAACCTAGGCAGCAGAGTTCTGAGCAACCCAGCTCCCATGCCCCAAGAGCACCATCTCATAGGTGGCTATTTCACTCTCTTGGTTCACGTCATTACTTCACAGCTCCTATTAACTGTGCTTATGAAAATTCTACTTCAGATTAAATTGGTTCTTTTCCTACTTTTTTTCTTCCTGAGGTCTGCATCAGTCATATGCAGAGTCCTGATGTCAGCAACATGTGGTATTGGATACCATTTCTATTTATCATCATTTATTTCCTTTGACTGCATATAGATCTAAGAGGCAGAAGAAATTATATTTTTTTCTATCAGAAATTCCTGGTGTATATATATATAAAATATATATAATTATATAATATATAATAGCTTTATGACTATTTACCAAAAATAAGAGTGAAGGTTACTGCCTCAGTGTGACTGCCGAGGATGCATTACACATTATCAGCTTTCCTGAGAAAATGATTACTTAGAATTATAAGAAAATACTGAGTTGCAGGTGAAACTGATCCTGGTAATCCTGATTCAAAATTATTTGAAATTAACTTTCTGCGTGACCCAATTTTCTTGAAGGCAGAAGACCAGCAGCTAAATTTACCTCTATTCTGGTAAATTAGGCAACAGTCAATTTTTTTTTCTAATTCTTACCTATAGAATGGTTGCAGCCACAGGCACCTAGATATAAAGCATCCAAGTCTTGATGCTACAGTAGCAATGCTTCATACTTTCAAATGTTAAGGAAGCACACAATACAGAAACCAATTCTGTGTTATGATAAATCCCCATGGATTTTTATCTATTTTAGCTGTCTCTAGCATGCTGGCTTGAGAACAATAAGACACAGTCACATCAGTGTTATTTTTTCTGTTTTGCATTTATATACTTTTTCAACCTACAAGACACCCACACCCACAAATACTCACTGCCACCACATTCTCTCTGAAACCATCAGAATTACTCCTCAGGCACAAGTGTCACCATTTGGACAACAACACAATGTTTCCTAAGTCCACACAGAAAATTAAAAGAACTTAAAGAGAGTGGGTTTAGATTAGATATACAGAAGGAATTCTTTACAGTGAGGCACTGGTGAGGCACTGGAACAGGTTGCCCAGAGAAGCTGTGGATGCCCCATCACTGGGAGTGTTCAAGGCTAGGTTAGACAAGGCTTTGAGCAACCTGGCCCCTGCATATGGCAGAGGGGTTGGAACTAGGTATCTTCAAGGTCCCCTCCAACCCAAGCCATTCTGTGACTCTGATTTCTGCAGACAGCTCTTTTATATTCACACCATTGCTGGGAATTAAAATAATAAATATCTCGCTGGGCCCAAATGTATAAAACGTGTACTATTTTTGGCTCATAGTCATAGCATTAATTCACCTAATGGAACACTTGGAAGTCTGAAGAGACTTGTCAGGCAATAGGGGAGCTTACATGGCAATCTTATCCTTACCTTGGTAGTAGCCAAACATGATTCTTTCAGGAAGAGTGTATGACATATACCACTCTTATCATGACTATTTTTCTTGCCTTCAATAATTTGCAGCTTAGGAAAATCCCAAACCAGAATGGTTTTGTGCGTTTAATAACTTTCAAATATTTTCTAACCTATGCTCCTCTGCAGTCTGCTCCCAAAGCCACATGAACATCTACATCAGCCTATGTCAAGAAACTCTGTGGATGCCTGTAAGCCAGACAAAACTTGATCAAACATGACATTTACTGGATCTGGTGCCTTCTTGCTCTTTTACTGTGGAGAAGAAAAAGGGAATCAATCAATCCCTATTCACCCTCTCTATAGCTTGCTGTATTTTATAAATCTACTAATATTTCATATGGGCTATAAGAAGGAAACACCTTCCTAGGAAACTGACAGCAGCCCTTCTGGAGTCACACCAGGTTGATATATGCACATATTCCTTGATTCAGTGACGCCTTATCTCTCTGGTCTCACTTGCAAACATTTAATTGGCCTATAAACATCCATATGACTTCAGAACAGGAATCTCTAGGAGTTTTATACAACATGTTTTCTGGAAGGAGTTGGGTGAATTCCACGTCACGGTTACTTTTGAGGACAGCTGACCTCTCCAGCAGCCTTAAGAAGGGGAAACAGTAATAAAACCATTATCTTTCCAGAAGGGTTCAATTTCCTCCATCTTTCTTGAGCAATAAGGGCATACATTTCTCAGCTAGAGAAACCAAGAGTTACCATTCAGACTGCCGGCTTTGGCAAGGCAGATACTGGGAAATGTCAGGCCCACGTTGAAGCCTGCTCAGCTTTTAAACAAGCTCTGAAACAGTGTCTTTAGCTTATGAGAATGCCATGGTAAAGTAGGATTTGGCCCTTATATCTGAAGCAAGTCTACATGAATAATGAATCCAGTTAATTTAAACATGTTCAGCCTATCTTGAAGCTTAAGTGATTGAGGGTAAGCATGTGCTTAAAATGCTTTGGTTGGTTATGTCTGATAAAATCAGCATCTTTTTGATGATAGCCATTTGAATAAAAGTAGCAAATTAATAGAGAGGCAGGTGCCCTGCAGTGAAATGTTGTCTATTACTGAAACCATGTCTGTTTTAAATTTGCCTCTGGTGAGTGAGTTAGATAAAAGGCAAGTGTCTCTGAACTTCTGCCCCAAATCTTGAAGTGAAACAGGAGTTCTAAGAAGCTCCTTCCCTAAAAACATACCCAAGGCATCTATATTTAACTCATGTCCTGCTGTTCCTTGTTTCAGGAAACACTGGAGCAGCACTTAAAGTGACTTTTTGGCAGGTGCTGCTCACTGACTGAAGTAGGGGGAGTGTTTATCTTAATTTTAAACCAAGGACATTTTGTTAGCAATATTACGCTGCCCGACCATAGCTCAGCTGTTGCAAATGTGAATGCAAACATGTGCCATCTGGAGCTATAACCAAATACAAGACTAAAATATTAGCACAGAAAGTAAATAACAGCTCAGCAGTGCTCCTCAGGCAGAAGACAGGATGACACAGGAACATATTTCTTAGCTCTTCTGTTTCTTATAAATCTAAAGAAGCAAGAGACTTCTTCACATACATATGCATAAATAAACCCAAAAGGGCTCTTCATGTTGTTTAAGCAAGCAAAGAAACAAACAAACAAAACCCCCCAAACAAAACAACAAACAAACAAGCTAAAACAAGCAAACCCAGCTGGATAAGTAAGCTCTTTCCACGATTTTTTAATAGCTCTAACCTGCCTCGCTGTAACATGGGGTCAGAGCCTTTTCATCACTTTGCACACCATAGCAGATGTGCTGCTTCTGGGACGTTTCTCCCTTGGTGACAGGTAAGGGATTGGTTTAAGTAGTGTTTGGAAATGGGCATGGATCTGGAGACATGAATAGCTTTTAAGCTGCCCAACACCAGTTGTTTGCTTTCTTCATACTAAAATTTTTACAAGGGTAAATTGACGATTTTTATAAGGGCACACCTTGGGATGTAGAGATTCT
Organism: Dicrurus megarhynchus; assembly: GCA_013399195.1. Lineage (NCBI taxonomy): Eukaryota > Metazoa > Chordata > Aves > Passeriformes > Dicruridae > Dicrurus > Dicrurus megarhynchus. The sequence goes on along the minus strand of VXAD01013011.1, from coordinate 274,515 downwards.
AAAATAAACCAGAAGTGACCTTGTACGAGTTTGTGCCATTCTTCTCCAGCTCCCCCACTGAGGAGATGGTGTTTGTACAGTCACCCTTATCGGCACCATCTGTCATTTTAAATACAGATAGATGTACCACCTATCATTGCTCAGCCAGTGAAAAATGCTGCAAAGCAAAGTCAGAAAATGCTCCTGGCTAGCAATGCCACCTCCAGAGTGGCACTGAAAAGGCAGCTCCTCCTTCAGCCCCTTCCCCTGCTGAGAAGAGTGGTAAGATGATAAAGTTTTTAAGGTAGTATGGAGCCCACTATCACATTAAAGTTAAGTCTGTCTTATATCATTGAAGATAAATGCCTAATCTAGTGATTAGCACTCTATAAATACCATGGATTAGTGAGTGAAGGTTAGATGGCAGATTAGATATGTGGTGTATATCTTCAGACTTGCCTTTATACATTTCATTTATGATCGGATGAGCAAGGCCCAAGAAACTAAATCGCAAACTCTTTTATTTTATTTTGAAATGTATAGGGGGCAAAAAGATAAGAAGATGTCTTCTGCCAGAAGCATAAGACTAATGTATTGAATTTTCCCTGTGACAAAATTAACATGCCCAAACTTCCCTCGCTGTTTGCCATTGGATAACTTCTCTACCAATAATTCTTGAATTAGGCATCTGTCTATTCAGATTGGGGAAAAGGAAGAAAGCAGTTCTATCTCAAAGTCTGGATTTTCTATGAGGTCAGAGTACTTAAAATCTGATAATTCTCTGGTATTACATACAAGGGATACTCAATCTGTTTAACCTTTACCTGACTGGCACCACTGAAGGCCAGTAAGGGCAAGAGCCTGCCAGCCTTTAGGCAAATTTTTCTTTAGGGGTAGGTTGGTCTGACAAAACTGGGGAGAAAGAAAAGATGTTGAGTTGTATATATATATTATAAATCGTAAATTAATTTTTTCTATCTTCATGTGTGAGGCTCTGCTGTCAAGATATTTTGGGGAAAGAGCCAAAGATTTCTGAGAATCATGGGGTCCAGCAGGGGTGAAGGAGAAAGACTGAAAACTTTGCCAGAGAGCAGTATGGTTTTGAGCAAACAGTCCTGTGAAGTTATGGCTAAGGAAATTAATTTCAAATGCTCAAACCCAGAGAAGGATAGTCACAGTGTCTCTCTAGAAAGGACTAAGCTGCTGAGACAGTAGAAGATCCTGAAACCTGAAAATGTTAAGTAGTACAGGTTAAAAACAGAAGGGAGGGAAAGGAGGGAAAGATCAGTCTGAGCACATTTAATAAGAGCAGATTATGACAGGATAAATGCTATTCACAAATAGTTGTATGAAGATGTGGATTGCTGAGTCAAAGGTGGCCACAAGACACAGGTACTTCCATGCTGTTCAGTGGTAGTTTGAAAGACATTCAGACCTTCTCCTGGACCTGTTTCTGTATACAGTAAATGATTTAGTCTTGAAACTTCAGTGTTGCAAGATCAACTGCTGCTTACTCTGGCATTTATGCTATTTCTGTCACTCTGAAAAACAGCTCTGAGATTTTTAGAACCATGCACATTTGCAAAAATCATATTTTTGGAAGAGAAGTCTGGCTCTATTTGTCTCATAAAAGTCTGCACTTAACCACTTCTTTAAAAAACACTATTATTTTAAGGTCAGTGGAAACTCCATTAAAGTGTTTCAGGAAATCATCAGATCATTAGAGCACTGGAAACTGAAATGCATGCAATGTACTGATTTCAAACATGTTATAAAACTGGGCAAGGAATCAAGTGTGTAACACTCTTCTTTGGGACCCACACAGTTCCAGAGTGATTTTATCATGCTACATGCCAGTGATTGCTCCTAGCTTGCAGTGGCTACTGGAAGGTATTTTTCCTTCAGAGATGCATCCATTGTCTCCTCTCAAAACAGCCTTTGAAACTAAGCAGAGACATACCTTTTTCTCCCCTAGCTACCTGGGGAAACACACGTATGAGGATCTTTGTCCTCAGGAGTATGCCTGATACCTGGAACTCCCACCTTGAATGGAACAGACACCTTGGAGTCCAGCCATGTACTTGAAATTGTGCTCAGACAGGCAAGGCTTGAAAACCACAAATCAGGTCCGTTTAACCGCAAGCCTTGCGTGCACACATTAAAAGAAACAGAAGACCAAGAGAAGTACCTGTCTGCAGTGTTTAGTTAGTGCTCAACAGTCTTTTCACCCTCCCTAGTTCCTGTGACAAGATGGTGAGAGCTCTGTGACAATCTTGTAGGAGGTCACATCCAAACTCAGATGGACTGAAGCATTTATACCTCCAGGACCTGTTTCCCTTTATAGCTCAGATCCAACAGTGGAGGTCATTCTGGCCCAAACCTCTCCTCCTTCTCCTCCCTCCTTCTGCCTCATATGCTTCTGGTTCATTAGGTCAAGCAGGAAAGACTCTAGAATTTCCTTCCATTAAGTCAGTACTTGATGCCATCTGTTGTGGAGATGTGATTCTCTTTTGGACAAGGCAGAAGGGTTTCTCCTTGCACAGACAGTTTACAGCTATTCACATAGTGGGCCAGGATTTAGCAAGTTCTCAGCTCAGTGTGAAGTAGAACTGATCTGGGAAATGCCCAAATCCCATTATATAAATATTTCATGTTAGAACTCCTGCTCTGTACCCACACCAAGTCCCCTGCCCATCATGTGTTATACAATCTCCTAAGTGTGAGCAAATGACACAGCTCATTATTGATTCCATTTGAGACTAGAGTTGGCAGCAACCACACGTGTGGCAGTGACAGGACTTTGGAGGATACCTCAACCCAGTTCCCAGCTCAGTGTTTGGAGAGGCTTTTGGGACGAGCTGTAGTAAGTTGGCCCACAGGTCCCATCCTGTGGTAGGAGGTCACCCCTCCTGTGCTCCTGCCCAGTCCCCCACACAACTGCAAGCGGCATTTGGAAAGGGCAGCGCTCACCTTTGCTCTGCTTTCATCATGCTAACATCACTTTACTAATAAACTATCAACTATGGCAAAGAATAGATTTGTTTTTCAGAAAAATTTTAAGAATGGAACACCCAGTAGAAAACAAACCTGTGGAAATTTTAATTTCACACACATTTTCTCTTCAGTAACTATCCACGTAGAATGTTCAGTTTATTGTGACTTCGAGCATCACCTTTAAATCCCAAAAATCTGGGACAAAAATGAAGTCAAAACCAACAAGAGAAAAAGTAATTCTGGTTTTATTTCTAGTGTCAAAACAAGACATCGCTTTAAAACTTCTAAAGTTAAAGCAAATAATGTAGAATATATTTAAAAACACCATGCAGAACAGCTAAAAAGATTTATTTTTGTAAGAACCGCCCCCAGCCCCAATTCATGTATCAACAGCAAGCAATATGGTTTGCAAAAAAAGCAAGCAGAGTTGTTTTATTAGCTGGCTTTCCTTACCTTCTGTTTGAGTTTGTGTTTCAGTGTGCCCAGAGGATTAGCAGATTGTTAATACAGCCTCAGAAAATATACATCTTGACCCAAAATGTCATTTCAGGCAGCAAGAGAACAGGAAAAAAAATCAGTAGATGATAGAAAATCCTATTAAATAATCATGGCAGGAGAGGAAGTGGTCTCTGGAATATCAAACCTTCTGAAAAATGCTACTGAGAACCTTTTGATAAGGATAAGGGTGAGATTAAGTGTGAGGTCTTGGTGTATTCTGTTACATATTAAATCCTGACACAGAAATAGAGGCATTTAGAAGAACAACTAAGGAAAAAAACTGGTGAGCAAATAAAACAAAATTATTGGGAAAAAATTATTACTACTGGTTATTTGTTTTTACTGTTATTATTTATTAAGAAATTAGCACTCCACTGCCTGAGCCAAGATCTTACTATGGAAGATTTGATCTCAAAGAAGATAAAATAGAGGAAGGCAGGAAGACATTTTTTCCCCCTTTAATTTTCTTTTCTAACACTGAAATAATTGATTTCCTGCAAATAAAGCATTGCTTTCACTGATGTCCATTGATGTCCACAAGAAACCACACAAGTGGTTGGGTTTGGATGTGCCTTAGCTGTACATAGCTGATACTATGATTCGAAACTGCTAAAACAAGCAATGACATATGAAGATACATCAAAATGGGCATTAATTTGCTTTATAAACAAATGTTTTCTTCTAACCCTTTCTTTCCTGACTTCTGTTTTGTGTGCTTGTTTGTCACTGGATGTTTGAGCAGGTAAAACAACTGGACCTTGACCTTCTTTGGAATCATCACAAAACAAATTAATACAAGAAGTAAACAAGCTCTAGCAAATTACAGGTGCATCCTCGCTTATTGCTTTCAAAGCCCAGAAGGTTTCTAAATGTGAAAGTAAAAAGGAAGGCAGATTAACCCTGATAACCAAATATCATTATCTCTAAGACAGTTGCTGGGATATGCCGTCGAGTATGTGTAGCACGTGTAGCAGGTGCTATTTAGGATAGTACACATAACAAGAGCAGTGCTGATGGGAAAATACTTCCCTGTTTGTAGAGTATTGTGCAGCTTTGCTCTGCCACCCTATTTCCAATTTCCCTATTTCCTATTTTCTTTTCTCATTCCATCATTGGACAAAACCAGGTACACTTCAGAGTCCCTAAATGTGCAGATAGATTAGCTACAAACAGGATGATGACCACACAGCTGGTAATTCTCTGCAAGAAGCCAGTGACTTTTGATCTGACAATCACCTCCATGAGTATATTATTTCTTTTCACTCTAACCATCTTAACGGTAAACCAAACTACCCAGATGTAACTGCAAAATCCAAGGACAGAGAATTATATGCAGGTTGGCTTCACAGATAGAAAGCAACTGATAAGAGACCAATGTGACAGCTGACTGCAGTTAACCTTTAACTGGGATCCAGCAGCAGCATGTGCTTGTTAATATGCTGCTTTAAAAGCAAAAAATAACACAGTCCTGTCTTGTTTATGGAACAAGTAAAATTAATGGAAAATGTTAATCTCTGGTCTAACATGACCACATTTACCCTCTAAAGCCACAGTGCAGTGAGTATGATTTGACACTGAGTCTCAAGTCGGACTGCTTTGGTTTTGACTTTACACTGTGAAACCACTGCTTTAATGTTCACTTTGCAGACATAAAGGTTGGGTTTTTTAAAAAAAATCATTTACACATACATGTATTTAAACACAAGCAGGCACTTCTCTCCAGTGTTACATAATTCTAATATTAATTTCCCCATTTATCTTCACGGGAGACATAGGGCAGGAAAAAAGAAAAGGTAAACTGTGTAACCTCACTTAAATTTACTAACAAAGTCCTTCACACCTTCATCCCTGTGTTCCACTACATGTAGATATTCCGGGCAGTTTGAATCAATAGTACTTCTATGTGAAATGAAAACAGGGGATGCAAAGGTTATTTGGGGAAGTGCTGCTGTACAAGACAGAACTAGAAATACAAAACAGGTTTACAATGACCACTCTGTGGAGACAGATGAAATCTGTATCTCCCTGCAGCAGAGGTGGTGGCCAAGGGGACTGTGGTAAAGTAAGAACCTGAATGAAAAACATGCACTGGTGAAGATGAGGTGTTTTGCTGGTTTTGGCTGGGGTAGAGTTAATTTTCTTCAAGTGGCTTGTAGGGGGCTGTGTTTTGGACTTTTGCTGAGGACAGGGTTAATAATATAGAGATGTTTTTGTTATGACTGAGCAGGACTTACGCAGAGCCCAGGCCTTTTCTAATTTTTGTGCTGCCACATTGGGGAGGAGCCTGGGGGTGCTTGGGAGACTGGGAGGAGCTGGGAGAGGTGACCCCGACAGATCAAAGGGATACTCAGGACCATCTGACATCATGTTCAGTATATAAGATGGGAAGGAGGAAGGGGGGGATGTTTGCAGGGATGGCGTTTGTCTTCCCAAGTCACCGTTAGGTGTGATGGGGCCCTGCTCTCCTGGAGATGGCTGCACACCTGCCTGCCCAGGGGAAGCACTGAATTAATTCCTTGCTTTGCTTTGCTTGTGTGCATGGCTTTTGCTTTCGCCATGGAACTGTCTTTATCTCAACCCATGAGTTTTCCACCTTTTACCCTTCCAATTCTCTCCCCGATCCCACGGGTGGAGGAGCGAGCAAGTGGCTGCATGGGGCTTGGCTGCTGGCTAGGGTTGAACCATGGCAGGTGTAAAGGTACGGGAACGTAGAACTCATGAACAACTGGAGAAGAGCCCACGGCCTCCAAAGGTGGCAGAAATACACCACAAAAGTTTACAGTCCAGCCTAATTCTCAGTGCCCTTTTGAACTGTGCAGAGGCCTGTTAAATAGTGATCTCTTAGATGCCAGTGAACATGAACCATTCTCTTCTGACACCTACACCAAACTGCTTAAAAAGGCTGATGGAAACATCGCTGGAGTCAATGTTCACAGCACATAGTTCTGTTTTCTTTCCAGAAAGTTGGTTGGTTAGGTGGTCTGACAGAGGAAAGAGATAAAACAGCTTGTGGAGTTGATCCTGGGGCTTTCAGACCACACTTTGATTCAAGAAGCGAGAGACAGTCCCAGCACCATGGGCTGGCTGGGACAATGGGAGGCCCTCACACAGCTCACTCAGTGCAACAGCTCTGCAATGTGGAGACTTCTGGGTTCTCACTTTGGAAACCCAGGGATTTACTTCTATCAATGATTTTTCTTCAAACAGTTCATTAAAATCAGTTGTTTTTTGATTTGCAGCCTCTGTGGGGAGTGCCGGCTGCACCTCACCCCCAGCTGGCACAAGCTCACCAGAATGACTGGCAGTCCCAAATCTCACAGCCTGATCACCAACCTCATTCAACAAAGCTAAAAGAGAGATAATAGTTGGCAAGGAAGCAGTTGACCCAGTGACGAGAGGCATTAGTCTTTCCCACCCTTTAGACCAACACCAGCCTGCCCAAAGTCTTTTTATCGGGTGAAATTTCATCTGTTGCAGAGGAGTTCTGAAAGAGATGAGTCACTGGGAAAGATAAGGTTCTCAATGAGGCCATAAATAAATCTAGACAGCAATGTCACCCTTACATTTTAGGCCATTGAATGTTAACATAATGAAGTGCAGTGTGCAGCTACTGAAGCTGAAGCTCAGAGAGGGGACACAGTTTTTCACACAACCTGATGGTAGATTTGAGATTCAAACCCATTTTTCCTGTTTATTTGCCTGGCACCCTGCCAGTCAGGGCCCTTTGGAGGCCTGGGCTGAGCCCCAAATTAAATCTATTCATATTCTTTCTTGCATTGTAGGACAGATCCCTCCTACTGAAGCTATATGCATTTGGGAGCCCATTCATGTGCTGACAAGCCTGAAGTGGCCCAGCCTCTGACGTACAAACAGAAACACTTTTGGGGCACAACTCCAAGGCCCGCAACACTTACCAGAGCAGCACACACCTCCTCCTTTTTATTCCTCTGAGGTAATAAGCTTAAATTCAAAGTACCCCTCAGGAGGTTTCACCAGGCAGCTCTTTATAGTTCGTTGAAGGACTCCTGACCTGTTAGCAATTAGCAGGAACAGATCACCCACTTGTTCCTTCTGGTTTAGTCAGATCCTCAGTCAAGCTTCTCTGCCAAAAGGGCTCTACAGAGGGATATGGACAGGCTGGATCAATGTATCAAGGCCAACTGTAAGGTTCAACAAAGCCAAGTGCCAGGTCCTGCACTTGGGTGACAACTCCCTGCAGCACTACAGGCTGGAGGAAGAGTGCCTGGAAAAGTGCCTGGTGGAAAAGAACCTGGGGGTGCTGGTCGACAGCAGCTGAACATGAGCCATTGGGTGCCCAGGTGGCCAAGAAGGCCAATGGCATCCTGGCCTGTATCAGCAACAGTGTGGCCAGCAGGACCAGGGCAGCGATTGTTCCCCTGGACTCAGCACTGGTGAGGCCACACCTCAGGTGCTGTGTTCAGTTCTGGGGCCCTCACTACAAGGACATTGAGAGGCTGGAGCGAGTCCAGAGAAGGGCAATGGAGCTGGTGAAGGGTCAGGACCACAAGTCCTATAAGGAGCAGCTGAGGGAGCTGGGGGCATTGAGCCTGGAGACAAGGAGGCTTGGAGGACACCTTATTAGTCTACAACTCTACAAGTTCCTGAAAGGAAGTTGTAGCCAGGTGGGGATCAGTCTTTTGTCCCAGGTAACAAGTGACAGTATGAAAGGAAATGGATTTAAGTTGCACTGGGGAGCTAGATTAGGAGGAAATTACTTCACTGAAAGGGTGTTCAGACACTAGAATAAGCTGCCTAGGGAAGTGGTGGAATCACCATCCCTGGAATTGTTCAACAGGCCTGCAGAGGTAGCCTTTAGGGACATGGTTTAGTGGTGAACTTCATGGTGCTGGGTGGGTTACCAGTTAGATTTGATGGTCTTAGAGGTCTTTTCCAACTTTAATAATTCTATGATAATTCAGAACCCCCCCTCTAAAACCAGCAAGTAACCATCCCTCAGCCACTGCCAGCACTGCTCTCCTTCGAGCAACCAAGCCATGAGGCCGCACCTCTGAGGGGATGCGGGGTGAACCGAGGCCATTTTTGTTCTGGGGCTTGTTCAGCCTCTGCGTCTCTCAGAAGCTGTGCAATACTGGGGGGATGTGCTCAGCCACACGAAGGTGACCTTTTTGTTAAAATAACTCACTTGGCTGAGGGAATACAGCTGCACCCAAACCTGGACTGTGCCCTGCCTGCAGGGGATGCTGCAGAGGGCACTAACAAACATGACTGCGTTAGGCTGGTTGTGTAGGGAAAGGTCAGAGCCTGAGAGTAAAGCAGCACTTGAAGGGAGAGAAAGCATGGGAAGCGGACATGGAATGTACAAAGGAAGGAAGAAGAGGTTCAGCACCTCAGTGGAGGAGGCTTTGCCTGCTGGAGGAAGGGTGCAGAGGGCGGCATGCCCAGCCCACTCCCCATGCTGAGCACAGTATCTGTCTTTGGCTCACAGGCCCTTCTCAAATAAATGAGTTGTCTCTGCCCTGGCTCTCCCGGAAAAGCTGGTATCTCACCAGAGCTAAGAACTAAATTACTCCTTATTTTTTCTCCATTTGTGTTTGTTCACCCACAAAGCACACATCCCTCTTGGCAGGGAAAGGGCTGGTATAACATGTTCACCACAAGAGGGTCTCATGTGCTGGGGCAAAGTGCCCACAAGCCGGGGAAAGATCAAACAGAGCAGAAATACACATTCTTACAATGGGGTGGTGCTTTTAAAGAAATTATGTGGTTGCTTTTTTTTCCCAAAAGGATTCCTTTAAACTGCAGGGTACCGTCCCCCACGCAGTTAACAAAATCTCTGCTACCAGCAATACTGTGGTGCCCTCAAGTGGATGCAGAACACTGAGACGTGCTACATTGCAGTCCCTGCTCCCTGCCTCACAAACCCAGGCTGCAAACAAAGCACCTGCCCACCCCAAGAGCTCTTTGCAATGCCAGAGGAATAAATGTGCTTCAACATTAAGATTGCCAGATCAAAAGTTTCTCACGCAAGAGAAATTTATTTTTCAATAAATTATTTATTTTAAAAAAAATTATAAAGGGGGATTGGTTACAGCACTACCCTCATGATATTTCCAAGGAGCAAGCAGAAAATATAGTTGTTTTTGGGTCCAACCACAGGCCAAATGCCCTTGAGCTTGATTCCCTTCACCAGATGCAGTATTGCTGGCCTTCCTCTGGAAATTGGCAGTAAGATGCCAAATTGCCTGACACCAGCCCCTACCAATGTGCCATCCAACCACTTCAGAGTGCCAGCAGATGTGAAATACCCTATTTGCCACCTGCTGCTTCACTGCTGGCAAGCTACCCATGTAAGGCTTCTTCCTCCTCATGATTGTTCTTCCCATATACTGTGTCCTTGTCACATCACGAAGATGTAGGGGCAGCACAGGCTCCGACAGACACCTTTGAAGAAGACAGGGAAGATCTTGAGAGGCTGGAAAGGAAATAAAAACGTCCTGACACCCAGATCACATAATTTTAAAACATCCCTAACTTTTAAGACTACACGATGAACATGGCTGAGCTTAGTGCTCAGAGGTCACAGGGCAAGTCATGCTACTGCTAGAGAGAACTTGAATCATGGGGAATGACGCAAAACTTAGCAGCAGTGTTTAGCTAATTTACCTCAGCTAAACACTCCACGGGCAGAGGTTCTGTTGGAAGAGCTGTGCAGCTGCTGATCCGTGTCACGCACACGCCCAGCTCACTGCCTGTCATGGCCCTTTCCACAGAGCTATTCCCCAGCAGTCCCAGCCTGTCCTAGTGCCCAAGGCAGGGCTTGGCATTTGCTGCTGCTGAATTTTATGGGGTTCCTGTTTATCCATTCCTCCAGCCTGCCTGGGAAAAGCATCCCTGACCTCAAGCATTAATCATCTGCAAATTTGATGAGGGTACATCATTGCATTGCCTCCTCCAGGCCACTGATGATGTTGAATAGGACACACCCCAGCAACAAGCAGAGAACTGCAGGGGTCTGTAAAGCAAAACTCATTAACCACTGCCCTCTGATCCCAGTCATCCAACCAGCGTTTCACCCATCTTCTAAGCTGTCCATCCACCCAATCCCTAATATCCTGCCTTGATTACAAGAGTTTTATGGGAGGCAGTGCCAAAAGTCTTGCTAAAGTCAAGGGAAACATCATCTCTTGCTCACCCTTCATTTCCAGATCCAGTCATTTCACCATACAAGGCCATCAGATTAGTCAAGCATGACTTAATCTTGTGAGCAGCTGTGGAAAGAACTGGCAATACAAGACTAAAGCTACACCAAACCATATTGATTAGAAAGAGCATTCCTAGGTGCAGAGAGAAATCACGGCCAACCAGAGTCAAACAGAAGCAACTGCCCAGCAGAGCAGGAATGAATACAAAACCTCTTAAAACAGTGAACTACGTTCAGAAATGGCTTACCTAATCAGCTGCTTTAGAGTATGCAAAAGTATGCAAGATGCTGCTAAAAACCTGGTAAAGATTTAGCTCTCAAAATGAGCCAATTAAAGAACCTGATTACAATACCTCTGAGTCACTGAGGGAGTGCATGGCAATGCACTCTTAAAACACCAGCAGGACACAGGGGTGGTAGCATGTGTGCCAGACACAGACCCCAGCAAGCAGCATGTTTGGGCAGAAACAGCAGGTTTGGTCACAGCCTATAGTCACAGCAAATTTTAGACCCACTACTGGAAGACCAGTGTTTTACTCTGAACAAAAAACTTTTGCCATCTCTGTCCTCAAGAAACATGCCTTTCAGACATCATCAAAAAGCTCTGTGTGCTTGAAGTCAACATAGGTAACCCACAATCAAATGCCAACCCAGGAGATATTTGGTGAGTGCAGAAATTTTTCCCTGAGGATCCATCAGAAGTGAGCTAAAATATAGTGCAGAGCCAGTGGCATGTCATAATTGTACAGCTCAGACAACCATTACAAGAGCTGTAAATCAAAACAAAACCCTACCAAAAAAAGGTAGAGCTATGAATACAAAAGATTGTTCATAATCTCTTAGTGACAGATGAGGAAGCTGTCAGTACAGGTAGAAACGTGTTTAAAGGCATCTAGACTCTGACTAATAAAATTATTTTTTATAGAGAGAGATCTAAGAAAGCTAAAAGACCTTTCATATTAGCTTGAAGGTGGACCAAGGACACTGTCAGCACCTGCCAGTTCTATGCCAAAAATACAGGCCCATGCAGAGAACAGGAGGGACTGCTGACATTGCCAGAGCAGCTCTTACACCAATACCACTATCAATGTGACATTGACTGCACAATGGCATACTGCTCTGTAGCATCATCACTGATAACAAACCCCAGGACAGCATGAAAAGAAACCCTGCTCACACCTGGCACTTTGTTCTGACCATGACAGTGGGATGGCTGAAGGAAGCAAACCTTCACTCTGGCTGCCACTGGTACACACCTGGTTTGGATACAGGCACAGCTCACATTAAAAGCTTGCAGTCATTAATACAAGGGCTACTAGTAAGCAGCAGTTGCAACAGAAATGCAGCATTAAGTTACTTGCAGAAACAAAACATTAAGCAACTAAAAGGCAATGTTTTGATCAAGACAAGTAGTTGAGCTCAGGAGAAGATGCAGCAGAATATCCTTCTGCTGAGGAAATCTCTTCTAGTCCTTAGCACTCAACCAAGCACCAGTCCTGGCCCAACCTGAAATGTACTTCCCAGGGCAGGTCTGTGGCTACACCAAACCAGAAGCATGAGGAGAGTACTGATTTATGGGCTTGCCTCAGACCAAGCTCCTCAGGCTTCTCATTCCTTTTTGACCATTCTGGCCAGCAGGTGAAATCCCCCTCGGCCACCATGGGCAGCAGCACTGCCTACAGAAAAGAACTGCTGTCTGGAGACATAGGGGCTAAAAGAGAGACTAAATGTGCCATACCATTTGGGAGGCTGGCAACCTCAAAAATACAAAGTTCAAGACAGAAACTAGAGAGGGACCTTTCTCCTTACCAAATAGCTCCTAAATCTCTAAGTCCAAAAGCCAGGTGGTTTCATTTTGTTAAACAAAGATGATAGAAGGATTGCAAGATACTCTTTCAGAAATAATGAGTGATCACAAAGTCAAAGTGACAGGACAAACAAATGCAGATCGAGGAATACAGCTTTTGATTTTTAAAAACTCAAAAAGCATGAATTCCAGATATAACATTTCAGAACTTTTATTTTACAAAAGGGGGGCGGGTTTAGAACTTCTCAAAAATTTTTTTTCATCTAAAAGGTAAGCTCAGATTGACCTTGCAAAGGTTATCAAAATGAACAGGATGTTCTCATACATAAAAAGCAACACAGAAAAATGGGAACAATATACACATTACTAAATTTATATATAACCCTGAAAGAAACCAGTTCTCTGCCTCAGTTTCCAGTGAGGCTCATAATGTCTCCTCAGAGCAAAGGCAGGGTAGCCCTTGAAACTGAGCATGATGTTGCACAACCCCGTTGTCCTGGAACTGGAAGAGCAGCTGTATTTGCACCCAAGGGAAGGTGCTGATCACCATCTCAGAAGCATCACTGCATACCTGCCCCAGGCCACTCTTTCCTTAGCATCCAGTACTGGCCAGAGACAAGCTATGAGGCAGCATGGGCCTTAATTCTAACCGCACCAAGCTGCTTTTCAATACTGTTGAAAGGATTGGCATATGAAACTGCAGCTTAGGTAGACTCATTTTGAAGTGAATGTAACATGGTTGAAGATCACCAAGACTAGTAAAAGGCAAAAAAAGTGCTGATCCATGCAAGACTAACAAGTCTGATCTCAAGCTTATGTCTAGATTTAAAAGCATGTAATAATGATAATGTAGAAAATGACACAAAATACAGCTTAGGTATTAATGATAAATGAGACCCCACTGAAGAATTTATTTCCTTATGACAGTCAGGAGATCAGGATGCTTAGCATATATCTTCACATGCATCTTCTGGCATAGCTTCGTACTGGTTGAAATGGGGGGAAAGTGAACCATTAAGACAGATGACAACATACGGTACCAACATTCATGTTCATCATCCCTGTGACTTTGGATGTTATCCTGCTGGTCAGAAAGAAATCAGAAGCCCGAGTTGCTCAGTGCAAAGCAGAACCTGTTCCAGTAGGCTGAAAAGAGGCTCTTGGAGCTCCTTCAAAGTTTAAGGATCACAGATAATTAATGACACCACCAGTATTGTAATAAAATTTATCATTACCTCTACATTTATCATCCTCAATTCAGGATCAGACGTTCAGGTCTAGGTGGTAAGGAAAAAAGTTGCAGTAACCTCATAAAGAGCAGGTCAAGTACCTAGAGCCAAAGCCTTTCACTGTGTGCTGTAAGCTTAACAGCTGGAAGTGAAAAGGGGGTGGGGGGGGGGCAGAAGAAGAGTTCTGCATTAGTCATTTTTTTATTAGTTATGAAGCATAACTGCTTAAGCCAAGAAAAAAAAAAGGCTGCCTAGAGATTGTACTTATAAAAGTATTCCCTGAAAAGACAAGTATTTCCCTCTAAAAAGGCACTTGGTGAGACTTCTGAAATCTTTTCATTTTCAATGCATCTTCTTTGAATATGGCCAACCAGGATGTGCACAAGGGCAAAGACAGGTTAGTAGGTGGGTCAGGAAAAAACTCCACAGAAAAGCCTTACTCACTCAGCCAAGAAGAAGGAAGTCTGGGAGAAAGCAGGAGAGCAGTCACCATCTAGAGAGGCTCATAACAGCTCACAAGGCAGAACAGTGGGGATGTAGAACCTCCCTCTTTCTGGTTGGGCTTTTTTGCTTTGTTGTGTGTTTTGTTTTTTTTTAACTGGATCCATTCACACCAGGAACTACAGTCTGGTTTTCCTTTAGATAGAAGTGGATGCTTCATCTAGTCCTGCATTCATATCTTCATCTTTCCTTTATGCTTGGCCTGTCTTAGGGAAATTCTTCATTATTACGCTGTGGTGTTCTAAGCAATGCTTAAGATGAAAATCAATTAACCTCTGTGATACCGTATCTCAATATAGACTTCAAGTTATTATTATAATTGTAAAATTGAGAGAAAGATATATTTCAGTAAACAGAATGAGCAAGCCTCCACTTGTAGTGACTCCTGTTTACTGCAATCAGACAAGATGAATAAGCTTTTATGGAAAATGTGCTTGGATGTAGCTTTGGATGCACAACTCATGCATTAGCAGTGTTTATGGATTGACTCATTACATAGCCAGTGTTTATGCATTTACCTTCTGAGAACATACAGGTTTTCAGACATGATCAAAAACATGATGTCCAATATGTAGGAAAGTTTATTTTTCACTTGTCTTCCATGAACCAGAATTTCCCTGAACTCAAAAAGATCCTTGGCCAGAGTTTGAATGGACAAGATTTAATACTCCAATATGGTGACAGACCACAAAGTGAACAGCAAATGCTTTGGACTCCTTATTTTTCAGCACTTATTCCAGATCCTGGAAGGACCTAAACTTCAGGACATGGCGGCCTTATGTTTGGAATTATGGCAGGAGTCTACCCAAATGATTCCAGGCCCCTGTCTAAAGTGAAACCCAGAGTGAAACCCAGAAGAATTTGAACGGAACACTGTGAACTCCTTGAACTAGCACTTCCCCATGAAACCACCACTGGAAAGGTTCCAGCTATTGCCCTGAAACAGGGTGTAAGGACATGCATATAGCAAAGTGTGAGGCAAGGTGCTGTGGGAAGACTGAGCACACAGGGAACTCTGAAAAAGAAGGGCTAGCTAAACAAGTTTTGCAGGACCCACCCATGTACAAAAACCCACCAGTGTGCCAAAGTGGTAATTGAAACATCACGACCTGCACCGACCTAAGCTGCCAGCAGGAATTGCTGCTGGTGTTATCAGCCGGCAGCATGTGAAGTGGGACCTAGTGCCAACTAGGTCAGGACGCGGTTACAAGCAGAGTCAAGAAAGCCACAGCGTGTACACAGAACCTAAAAGTGAATCTGTAGGACCAAACCTCTGACAAGGAGATCTGAACCCTGCTTCTACTATGAAGTGCTGTAGTTGACTACCCTTGCTACTTGCTTTCCTGTAGCCTTGCTCCAAAGCTGAAACCCAGGCTGCCATGATCCCAGCTTCCAGGTGCCCTCCTGAGGTACCGCATATGATCTCAGCAGGGAAGTTACAGCAAAGCTACAAAACCTGCCTGACTCCTTGGGGCAGTGGCTCAGGTGGCAGGTGGGAAGCGAGATAATGCAGCACAGCTCTGGCCAAGCCGCTGCCGGTACACAATGCCTGCTAAAACACGATCACTTTCCATTGACACTGAGGGAGCAAATACATTCAAACGCTGCTTGTGAAAAGTGCCATGCTGACAGGCACAGAGATGGAAATCAAGTATCTAGGACCCAGAGAAACCCAGCCACTTAAGGAATCTATTGTCACTGTGGGTCAGAGCACAAGGCGATGTGGTCTGCTAAACTTTTTTATCATGAACCCCTTCAGCAAGGTAAGTGATTCCACTTCTGGCAAAACATCCCAGGCACTTGGGATCAGAGATATATATATATAGGGGGAATTCCCAAGCCAGAGATTACATCTGACCACTTACATACAGTGCCAAGGATCATCCTGACCTCCTTGAATATATCCAACCTCTTTTTGAATACACTGGTATCTTTGGCTTCCACAATGCTTCAGATGTACTTACATGTTGCATGCTAAACCCTAGGATCTTCCTTTCATCCATTTCTAACAGTCTAACTGATCATTTCATCAGCTCTTAGCCCTATGCAATGCTGATTCCTCCTATCCAGCACCCAGCCAGAGCAAGACAGTTTCCTAAGGAAGTCATACAGCTTTTAGTCTTGTAAGGAAGTAATTTCCATCTCCTTGGACACCTGCATTGGTTCTCTCTCTATTCTCTAGCTTTATTAAACCTTTCCAAGGACTGCAGACAGCATTCAAACCAAATATGTTTACATAGCAGCACACCAATATTTCCTTGAGATCTCTTCCTTTCCGATTAATTAATATTCTAATTGGGTCCTTTTGTACAAGGTTTGGGCAGACATTTTCAGAGAACTATGCATAAGGCAGAAGAACCATCCCCAAATACCACTCCAAAGCCCCTTGTATTGTATGTATGTTAGGATACTTTTTTCCCATGTGAATTCCTTTGTGTTCTGTCAACATAGGCTTTATTTATTATGGAAGGCATATTTGGTAGTCTAATTTACAAGCTCCAACATGCATGAAGACCAGTATCATATTTACTACCTTCCCTTTCTGTGTTCCTAATGATGCCTTAAGAGGCCTCCTAGAAACAGAGACTAGACAGAATAAGGGAATAAAGGTAGGTATTTATTTGAAAGGCCTTCAAAGGTACACCCTGGGGAGCCAAAGGCTCTTGCCAAGATGGACCCTAAGATGGACAACAGGTCACAAGTTGTTCACACTTTTATAGGCTTGGTCTATTTGCATATCAGGATTAATTCTCCAATTAAAGCTTCAGTTTAATGATGTAATATCCCCAGGCTTGCCCCACCCCCTTTAGAGTCTTTGGTTTATACATTTTGGGCCTAGGATGGTCTGAGTGTCTGGGCCTGGAGAGGCTTTGTTATGTCTAACTAACATGAGAGAGCAGAAGTTAACAGGCTACAAGAAACATCAGAGTTACACACTAAGCAGTACAGGATTTGAAAAATATAAAAGTCAAAACCTAATGCATCACTAAGGCTAATTTAAAAACACAGGACAAGTTCTTACACACTCCTTTAGACTCCAGCAGTCAAAGCTGCTGGGGTCTGGAGAGCTTTATCAACTGTCCTAAAAAGCTGCTACTGGCATATCAATTTCAAATAGTTCCTTGCTCTAATATCTTACAGAGCATGGCTCTGACATAATAATTTCCAACTTCCTCAGCTCTGAACATTGACACATGTGACCTGGCTTTTCTGTCAGTCTTTTCTTTCCAGATGAGAAGCTAGAGCAGCAACAGGAGCATTCTCTAACCCATGGCAAACAGCAAGCCAAAAGCCAGGGTTTCTTTGAAGCTTCATCTGCTGTCCCTAAAACCAATGCTTGGTTCGTATTTGCATTGCTCAGCACACGTCACTGCAGTTCGGAAGTGTCTTTACCTCCACAGTGCTGGACATCTGCTAAGTCCAAAGAGCAGACTGAAAGAGATTTAGGCAGACACTCACCTTTCAGTCAGGTGCCCAAGACCTGCTGAAGACTCAAAACTTCTCATTACTGAGGTACCTTCCTGAAATGTTGGTGCTTCCTGCTGGATGGCTCAGGAGTCCCTCCACCACACAGCAGCTGCTGCAATTCCCAGCACTTCCCCGCCACTGTGGAGGGGACTTCACTGCCTTCTGCTGCACCAAACTGTGTCCCATTGCATGAACATCCAAACACCATGTGGGTGACAAGTTTTATGCCAATAAGAGTATTTCAAAGTACAATGCCACTCTGCAATAGAAGAGCATTATGCCCCAATGAGTCACTGAACTCAAGCAGCACTGTGCAGATCCGTGGTACTGAACAGCTTTCTGCCAAACTCTAAGCGAATGGGACAAGGAATGTAAAGAGCTAAGACTCAGAAATATTTTATCAGTGACTTGGCAGTGCTAGGCTAACAGAATTATTTAGGACCTCTAAGATTTAGTCTATTCAAGACTACACAGGAAGCAAGTACAAATCTAATTCATATTTCCCTAAATATAGTCACTTAAAAGCCAATTAAAAATACAATTAAGTGACATAAAATAGGGGAAAAGCCAGAGAGAGTATGTAACAAAGAGGAATTCAAAGCTTACCTGCACTTACCACATAACATACACATTAAGTGGGTACAGAGGCAAGCCAGAGATCCTTACATGTAAGGGTCAAGACCAATGGATAGATGCTGTTTAAAACTGACCTATTCCTTGTGTTTATTCAGGGTTCAGAGCAGTGGTACCACTATTCCACATTAAATTAGTCATATCTTTTATTGCAAAATCTGCCTGGATTTTAGCAATTCATCTGATTAGAGCCAGAATCTTGAAATTGCATCATTGTTTAACTGTGAATATTCTACCTGCCAAGAGAAGGAATTGAGGTGAGGAGTCAGATTTTTATCTCAGGTTTCATTTCAGCAACTCCCATGAAAGTGTATAAAGACTCCTGTGTCCATACAAGCGTACACCTCTATATCTGACCAGTAAATCACACTGGATTGTCTGCTCCACTCTTTATGGCCTTTATCTTGCAAGACTTAGCTCTTAATTACTTTATGTGAAGCAGTAAGCAAACAAGGGCACACTGTACCAGCTCCCTGACAGATTGACAAGCCTTGTGCTCCCAGGCAGGTGGGCACAGATAACCAAGTTGGGAGGAGATTTATACATCAAGCAGGAGGGAATACTCCCATATTAGCAGTTTATTCTTAGCTGAAACAAGACATGCCTTAGCAATAAGAGCGTTAAAGAGAGAAATATGATAAAAAGTAGCATTTGTTTTATCATTGCTGCTGAGAACTCCATTTTGTGTGCGCAGCAAGAATAGAGTGTAGACAACTGGAAGAGAGGCAAGTAGTTGCCGTAACTGGCAACACGAGGGATTAGCCAGTGATCCTTGCCAAGGAGCTCAGGAGCAAGCTAGATTTCAGACCTGGGCTAGAACTCAAGTTTTCTTCAACTGCTGAATTTTTAATTTGATACTTATCACCACTCCCAGAATTAGTTAAACATGAGACCATTATCAGGTGCTTAAAGAAAGAACAGAAACCCACAGGAGTGACCAAAACAGTGAATTTGACAACTTACCTTCAGACTAACTGACACTCAGCTCAGCACTCTCTACTGTTTGGGATTTAAACATTTCCCTCCTGCACAGCTACACACGTACAGCAGTAGCATCTTAAGAGTGCCTTCCACAAGAGTAGATGAGAAAAAAAAGAGTTTGACTCCTCCAGCATCATGGTGATGGGTTTCTGGATAGATTTTTCTTGTTCCTTGGTCAAGTGTCCTTAGAGCAGAAAAAATAAAAAGCCACCTTTTCTTGTACTTGTCAAGGACTCAATTCTAGGTGTTGTCACAGGAAGACTGACTACAAGAACAGAGCCTTCAAAACTTAAAACTCTTTAGTTGAGTTCCAACTTAATCATACAGCTGTTCAGGCAGAGTCATAGAATCACGGAATCAAAAAACGTCCTGAAGTGAAAGGAACCCACAAGGATCATTGAGTCCAACTCCTGGGCCTGCAAAGGATACCCCAAGAGTCATACCATGTGCCTGAGAATGTTGTCCAAACACTTGTTGAACCAGGCTGATGCTGTGACCACTTCCCTGGGGAGCCTGTTCTAGTGCCCAGTCACCCTCTGTGTGAAGAACCTTTTCCTGATACCCAACCTAAACCTCCCTGACACGGCTTCAGTCCATTCCCTCAGCTCCTATCAGAGAGGAGAGATCAGTGCCTGCCAGTCTGCTTCCCCTCATGAGGGAGCTGGAGACTGAGTCATACTATACCCCATTCATAAATGAAAAGGGAAGTCACCCTTCTGCAGTTAGGTTTCTTTTATAGCATCAGCTGCTGAGCAGAGCTTTTGGACCACAGTTTTACATTTAAAGGCTGTAAGTTCCCAAACCCATTTTTCCATCAAGAATTACAACAGGGAACTTACTGAAGTGTTCTCATTTACCTCTGTACACTTCACATCGCGGTGGTATCTCACTATTAGCTGATACAGTATTATACTGTACATGTATCCAGTAACAACTTATACAGAGACAATCTGCTTTACCAGCCATCTTCTCTCCCCATTATATACAATGTCCTGAAATGCAGCCTTGAGGGTGACAGTAATGCAGGATGGACATTTTGTAACCTTGAGAAAGCTTCTGGCAGTTACCTGTTACCCAGCATCTAAGATTGCTATTTTCTGTCCTTTAAAGCTAATCACACATAGCAATTCTGTAATCCACTTACACTTTTAAGACTCCAGAACAACCTGAGAAGGGAGATAGTTGTCTGTAAGGCAGAAAAAAAAATTGGAATAGATTGAAGACTGGTAAGTGGCAGCTGCCAAGGTAGACAGACATCCTGCAGCATGTTATTGAGGTGGGGAAGGAGTTTAAATCAACTGCCCATCTGCAATGGAAAAAAATTATTTAGAAGGGATGACTGATAACCCACTGCCTCTCATCAGCTCCAAGGCTCTTTCATAAGCTCCCTCTCATGCCAGTTATATTTCCTGTGGGTTCTTCAGCAGTCATGGAATAAGAGAAAGGTTTGATAAACCATACACTACACGAGAAAAATAGCTGTAGCTATTGTAGCACTGCTGTGCAGTAATGTAGCACTGCTTCTCAATATTCAACACAAACTAGAGAAGCAAAACAGCCAAAGTTAACAACCATAACATTAGAATAATTACAAAGATTTTTTTTTTCAAGATCTGTAATCTAGACAACTACTTTTCAAAGTAGTTTGGAAACTTTTCAAAGACATTTCTGCAGAGTAAAGATTTTCTTCCCATGTAGATCTCTGAAGAGGCTGATACTTCTTCCCCTCTGCTCTCCAGAGAAAGCCAAAGTGTTTCAGTTCCCGTACCATAAGCAGTCTCTCAAATTTTTTAGAATATGAAATGTGCAGAACAGTAAAATTTCTTCATTGGCTTCAACTTTGAAAGTTTTAACACCTATATAACAAACTATAAACAAAAGGTGGAGTACAATTAGCATATGTACTCCTTATGCCTGAAATACCACTGAACTTCTGCAGCAGCAGCACTTAAGTCTTAAAAGAAAAAATTAGCAAGAACAAGACCATTATGGGGAAAACCCCTTTTTCAGTAGAAATATGGGATAACTACTCCCATCCTGACAGATGACTAATTGAGATTCCACACCCTGTTTCATAAAATGACAATTAGATCAACACCTTAAGTTTATCACTCCAGGTTTGCTCTTATGAAGGAGATGTGCTGTTCTTGTGTGAGCTCCAACACTGGGGTGAGCATACATTCTCTGCCCCTGCTTCAGCCCTCCTCCTTATCAGGAATAGTTCCCACTCCTGATCACTCTCACTGTGTAATGTGGAGAATCACTGCTAAATTAAAACAAGGGAGGGCAGGTGTGAACATACACTTGCACCAGAAATGTAATTCAGTTAACACCTGACCAATCCAATAACAACCATGTAAAACCCACTTCTCTTACACTCAGTGCATTGTACAGAATGCTCAGTATAATGCTTTTAAAAATCCAAATTAGTAATTTATTACCATCATGAATCTTGAAGGATTTTCTGTTATTTTGAAATTTGAAGAGCAGACTACACTTATAATAGCATTTTTAATACAAGAGCCATTTATTCATATAAGTTGATAACAGTACTGATGATTCCATCATAACACTTAACCACAGGAACAGCTCAAAAACTGGGTGACATTTACATGCACCTACCAGTATTGTAACTGGTGGCTTATACTGTGTTCATTTCCTTGGTTATAGTCAAAACTGGACACGAGGTATTTGTTAGCAAAGGACAGAAAAGCATAACACTCTGTTCATGCCTTAGGAGATGTTTTAAAAAATATTTCACATTTTTCTTGTACATCAATTGGCATTTTGGGGAACTTTTTTATATTAGCTTCAGGGGGAGAAGAGAACTACAAGTTCTCATACAAGTTTTTGTAGTCCAGACACTGTAGTGCTTCGTAAGTAACACAGACCATAACCACCAAGTAGCCATTGTCACTGCTCGACCCAAGCAGCATGCAAGGAGTGAAAGAGCCCACGGTGAAAAGCATTCAATTAAATTCTTTTTAATGACTGGCAAGCATTATCAGAAGAACCCAAAGAACATATAAAAATGCAAACTATTTGCTGAGTGTCCTTTTAAAAGCTAGCAGCATAAAATACTTTTTGAACAGACCAGACATCTGTTGCCTCCTGAGCAGTAGTACATCATTTTGTTGTCCATGTTTTTTGACTCCCAGGTTTTGCAAATGCTGATACATCAAGAGTTTTACCACTGTTGCACTGTTCATATAAAGTCTGAAAGTTAACAAACACACAGGGTATTCAGGTGAACACCGTTGTATTGCACATGGATTCAAGCTATATAACAAACATTACCACTTGAAATAAATCATCACATACTGAAATATTCCACACCAAAATTCCTCTCTCAAATCAAAAAATAAAAACACGCTTTAGACAGCTTAGTTGTACCAGCTGTAATGCAATGCAGCGCCTTAAAGAAAATACATATGCTGACTTAGCAGTGTGGGCAAAGTTATAGAGCTTCACAAGTCAGCAGAGAACAAACGAGTTGCAAAGATCTAAAATCAAGTTTATTGTCTCCAATACGGAAACACCAGCCTGGAAGGAGAGAGTTATTTGTGTGCTTGGGGCATGTAAGATTTACATGAGATACTCGAATGCCCACAAACAGCCACACTGCCATATTGTTAAAAGGATAACTATTTAAAAGGATAATTACATATTGTTAAAAGGGTAACTACTCATATTTAAAACAGATCAAGTACAACTAGCAGTGTAAGCATAAACTCCTTTATATTTAATATACACTGAATTTGCTTTCCTCACCATGAAAGCAGCTTTGCATTCTCAACATCTTATGTATACTTTACCACCATCACTTCTTCTGAGACACAGGTAGGAAGAACAGAGTTGAAGGTTTATCAAGCTTCTCTTTCAGGCAATAAACAGAGGCTGCAATACTTCAACACACAGGAACTAATTTACATGTAGCACTGCATTAACAGTTCAGCAACTTCCAGGAAGCAGGAACAGTTGCAGTCCAAAAGTGTGCACACTTAACAGATCAATTTAGATAATTTCTTCATAGTGAGGGTTCTTAAATTAGAAGACCCCCTGCTTAGGGGCAGCTTAAAAGCAAAGCAGATGTACTGGGAGGTGGAAAGGAAAGTAAAAGCTAAAAGTAAAGATTGCTGGCATCATTTTCAATCCTTCCAATTCAGAAGAATGTAGAGATTCTGCATGCTTGCAGATAAAAGCACTAAGATGTGCAATGTTTTTCCAGCTACGGCTAAAGATTTCATATATGTATTGTTTCAGCTTTCACTACCAAACATTCTAACCTTTGCATGAGCATGTACTACTATACAAAACAGAAAAGAACTTACTTACCCTTGCAGCTCTAGAAATAGAATTGGGAGAATTCAACTCAACAAGCTGGCCAAGGATACGTTTCATTTCCTCTGTTGTTCCTTTTGAATTTGGGACACCTGCAGTTAATTTATAGTTATGCTGAAATTGTATACATTATCAGTGTAAAAATTGCCAGTACAGTTTGTAAGAGGTTTAAGAGTTAAAATATTGAAGTCTTTTCTGAAGCAGACATAGGCACCAAACAAAATTGAGTCATGCCAGCAAGCTCATAGTACACCTAAGAGTAAAGCATTTTTTAAAGCAGAATTACAAATACTATTTAATAAAAATGCTTTTTAAAATAAATGTACCTGTTTGACAATGACTTTGAATTTGAACATAGGGATGTACCAGCAACTCCGAAACAGAAATTCTTTCTTTAGGGTTTCTTATTAAACAGCGCTGCAAATGAAAAAAGAGGAAGAATGCTTTGCCTATAAATTACAAATTGTCCTAGGAATTAACAGTATTTACTTTGAATGTTGAACCAAGGGAGTTAAGTCAAACTGCTTTCAGTAGTTACTTAGTTGATATTGAGATAAAAAGAGACTTTAATATGGAAACTACATGAAGTAGCTCTAGCTTCATTCTTCTTTTGGAATAACGCCTGTTACTACAAGTAGCAGTGAGCATTTATTTGTGGAAAAAGTCTCTCAAGCACAACTCATTCAGTTTTAGAAAATATGCTTTAAATAAAGAAATTGCCATTATTAAAATCAAAATTTAAGGGACAGTTACCTTCAGCACATCTTGAAGATCCTTCTCATCAATATCTGGGAACCCTATTTCATAACTTGGATCAACAATAGCATGCATTTTATTGATGTGACTTGTTATATGTTGAAACGGAGTCCTTCCATATGTCATACAGTACAAAATGCATCCCAGTGACCATACATCGCTTTTGGGACTTATCTAATATTAAAAAAAATTGAATAGTACTTAAGAAACTGTCCAATCAATTTATCACGTAATTGTACAGTTTTTGTTGTATAAGAGATCTTTATAACTATTTCAAAAAATCACTAAGGCAGCATGCCATTATCTACTAAGACAGTAATGTAGCTTCCTTCACTGATATTCCGTAAGGAAACTGTTCTTATTAACTACTTTTGAAAATCAACTTAATTGAATAACTAACTTAAAACTAAAGTTAGTCCTTAACAAGTTGAACTGCAGGATTCTAATTTCAGATTTAAAAATAAATACAAGTAAAAGCATATTAAACTAATTAAATCCAGGAAATGGTGAGAGATCACAGCTATGTCTCCAAAGTGGAAAGCCACAATTCAATTCCCCTGGGTTTATAGGATTCAGATCCATATTTCAACCACAACACCCAGGTTGTTCCTTGCAGGATGACATTCTGCCCCTCCTGTTGAAGCTGAAGCACTTTAAGAGACGCATATATGAAAACTTTAGCCTGGGGTGATTTCAAGGGTGCACAGCACAGAGGGCCTGTAAGATGCTCAAAAGGCTTTTGTAACATGAGTCAGCAGTACAGCCTCTGATATGCAAAAGGCTCATGTATTGCACTGTACTCTATATTGTTGTTCAGTGCTATTCACACTGATAACATAGTGAGCTCCTGTATTTCTCCACAAAAATTGATTTTAAAATATTTGTGGTTATTATTAATTTAGATATTATCACTGTATTTTTAGCTCCTCCAATGCCCAAGCCTGTGCATCTGTTTTACTTTCAATTTTACTCATTAATTGAGCACTTCTATTTTTCTAAACACCATCTGCCAAATGCTTTTAGGTAGTTAGGGAGATTAGGCTTAACCTTCTACTCTGCGCACCATCATCATGGCACAATAAATTTTTTTATGTTCAAGTTTCAGTGGAAGATTTTGAGAAAACCAAATCTGAAGATACATGACTGAATTACACTTCCTTCTTAACATGAAGGAAATAGAAGGAAAAAGATCATACTACCTTAGAACGAGGCTTGCCATTTTCTCCATAGGAAGACCTATCTTCTATTGCTTCAGGTGGCATATAATTCATTGTGCCGGCCTAGCCATAAAATGTAAAAATATTCTTTTAAGTAAAGCATGCATTAAATTTAATTCACTTAATAAAAACTTAGATTTCTGTCCCAAAACACTGAAAAGCATCTTGAAAGTTTTTTTGTATTAAGGCTGAAGGCCATTATTATTCTGTTCATTAAAAACATGTAAAAATCAATATACATGAATATCCATATACACATATAAAACCATTCAGCATAATATTTCAATATTAATTGAGGTTATTACAATAATCAAAATTATCAGCAGGTACTATACCACTTCACAGAAAAATGGACACAAATTTTCCAGAAGTATTTAACCTGAGAATCTTTAATGATACTTGTCACATCTGGCTGCATTTGGTTTGCAATGCCGAAGTCAATCAGTTTTAACATTCCCTCAACTATCAGAAAGTTTGCTGGTTTCAGATCACTGTGAATAATGCCTGTAAAAAAGAGTTTAAAGTAAATCCAAATTACTACTATAAGGTTTAGCATTACACAATTCCCATAACCTTTGCATAGAGAGAAGGTGCAGATTGGCTTTACCTGAATGTCAGCAGATTTCATAAAAGTGCTTGCATTTCTTTCTAAACAGTTAAGACTTGCATGAGTTTACAGTTAGAATTACTACTTATTCAAATCTGCTACCCCAGAACAGCTCCAGGCAATTTGAGTTGCACAGTTTGTCTCAGTTTGAGACAGACCCTCCAGCTCTGTGTGCACACAGCCACACTGAACTGCTGCTCTGGAACAATTCAGTGGCCTGTCTGTGCCTGTAGCTCTCTCTTCAATTAGCTAAGCAGGTACTTAAAATAAAAGAATAAAAGGTACCATTTATTGACAAATATACACAACTGACTTCTCACAAACTCTGCTTGGACAACTTAATATGAATTTTGGTTATTATCTACATAATCAACCAATATTTTACAAAAATCAATGTCTTTTTTCAAAACATCACAGATATGTATATACCCTGAATTTCAGTAGGTTTTGCTGTTTGCTATATTATTGAATACTCTAGTTCTGAAAATAGGTGATGCTTTTCTGCTATATGCACTAGTCTTCATTATTATATAGGAAAACATCCAAGTCTGCCCTCTCCTTTGTGCTATACAGACAAACTGAATACAGATGCATACACTTTAATGACATAGATAAAGATGGGAAGAAGGCCTGAAGAACTCTAAGAAAAAGCTGAAACACTTTGTCAAAGTAAAGATGACAGAGCTGTCATTAATGTCAAAGCTATTTTTGGAGAGAATGAGAGGCTAAAATTTGAGTCTAATAGAGAACAAGTGGAATTGGGAATATATGACATAGCCTAAACCAGAAAAAAATTTCTGGCTGTTGTAAGAAAACAGCATTACATACATAAATAGTAATATTTGTAGATCCCTCTTGAGTTACCTAAGTCTACCTTTGCAGATCTACCTTAGCTTTTTGTTTCAGTTTTTTTTAAAAATACAGTAAATACCCATCTTTGAAGATCACTAAGATTACACCAACACTAAAAACAGTATCACCTCCAAAATTAAAACAGATTCATATTATCTGCCATATACCCTATACAAATACCTAGAATTATTTAAGAATACCATATTCATGGATTGTGTGAACAGCTTCCAGCATATTTTTCCAATAGCTCTTTCGTTCCAATGGATCCATGGTTTTTTTCTTTTTAAGCCAGCTATTGAGATCAATACTTCCACATTCCATTACCATGTAGATATGTTGATCAGTGATTTCACTAAAAATAAATATATGTATGTTAAAAGTGAAGGAAATATCTTTTTATAGAGAAATACTGGTTAAATAAAATTAGTATTTACTCACTAGCCATAAAGGCGGATGATCTTATCACTGTGTTGCTGCAGTTTACTCAGATGAGCAATTTCATTCTTATAGCTCTGAACAGTCTGTTGATCAGCTTCCTCTAGATTCACATATTTGACAGCATACAGCTGCTTCTTGTCATTCAGTACTTGAAAAACCTGCAAAACAGTATCAGTTAATAACCGCATTCATCCCTAGCTCTGACTTACTATGGTCCTTCATCTCAACTCAACCAGAATATTAAAAAAGTGTACCTTTTCAAAAGGAAGAAACAATTCAAACAAAGTCGGCATGAAGAAAAAATCAAGAAAGAAGACACCAGTTACAACAGAAACAACCCTTACCAGAAGCTACCTCAGTGCCACATTGTATTTCACTAGATGTACTACCTCATGAGTCTGAAGTCCCCCTAAGATAAAGATTACAAAATAACACTCCCAGAGACACAAGTCTGATCTGCTCTCACACATTCATTTTGTCAAACCAAAATTTGGAGGCTAGATCACATGGCACATGAGAAGAGGTTAAGAGCACAAAGTCCATTCAGTCTTAAGCTGAGAAGGCTGCAGGAAATCTTATTGCTGTCTTCAGCTATTTAAAGGGAAGGTATGACAGACTCCTCTTGAATCATTGAAGTATGAGATGCAACAGACATAGCTAACAACAAGGAAATTACAATTGGATATTTTGAATTTTTTCACTGTCACATAATCCAACAGGAAAACCACTTGTCCAGGTAGGCTATGAAATCTCCATCCTTGGCAATACTCAAACACAAACACATCAGTAACAGGCTCTATTTTGGCCTTGTTTTAAGCAGACTGTGAGAAAGTGACACACAGAGGTCCCTGCCATCCTACCTCATTCTACAGCTGTACACTGGCAACACAAGGGAGCTCTTCTTTCTGGAGGTCCCTGCTGACTGGAAGCTGGCTAATGTTATTCCAATTGACAAGAAGGGTGGAAGGGAAGACCCAGGAAACTACAAACCTGTTAGCCTAACCGCAGTTGCTGTAAAAATTACAGAGACTATCTGACTGGGTACTACTGAAATGCAATGATCAGGCACAGTCAACACAGATCCACAAAGGGAAAGACCTCTAAGTATTTAGTTAAATTAGCTATTCTTAGAACACATCCTTCTAGAAACTATGCTAAGAGAACATGGAGAACAGGGAGGTTCTCCCTGTTTGAGAGAGCCAGCACTGCCTCACCAAGCGCAAGTCTGCCTGACCAACCCAGTGGCCTTCTGTGATGGAGGGACTACATCAGTGGAAGAGATACAGATGTCATCTATCTGGACTTCTGTAAGGCCTTTGACTTAGTCCCCTACAACATCCAGCTAAACTGCTCATGCTGTTAAGAAAATAAGGAACTATAACAAAACCAAGAGATTTTGCCAAAATTGTTTCCCAAGTTCCTATATAAAAAGCAGCTCACTCACCCCTTCAGACATAGCTACAACTCTACTTCTCACACAAGTTACAGAAGTGATAAGAGATAGTCTGTCTCCTTCACGAGCTCTCAATCAACTTTACAAGTCACCCATTTCCCAACAATGTAATCACACTGCTCCAAACAACAGCCTCTCACTGTACATTAGGATGTACACAATGCAGCACATCTCTCATAACAGAAGAGCTGATTCTACCAGGAATTTTAATGCTTACTCTACCATAGAAATTATCTTCAAGAGCAGGAAGTCTAAGCATAGCACTAAACCAACAAAGTTCTAGATTCCCTGGGTCAAACGTTGTGTACATGTTAACACTAGGCACTCATTAGATGATTTCAACATGTATTTACAATAGAACTACTACTGTGTAAATGAGTGACTGCCTAGAAGGATAAATGAGCACCTTACCTTACTCGAGCCTCCACTACCTATTTGCTTTAATACTGTATAAACTCTGCCATTGATGACAAGGCATTCATGTGAAGGTATAGAAGCTGGAACCTGTGTACACACAGAAAAGGTTAAGAAATAAATATTGGTACATGCAACAGAACTTAAGAGAGCTCTACTTCTTGTTAAGTTAAAATACTTTAAGTTGCCTTGCTCTTTCTGAAGAAGATAAGGTTGTTTACAAACAGTAAAGACACTTCAAATTAAAGCTAGATCCCCATATACGGATCACCATTTAGCATATAACATCATTGAACTCTTGTAAAAGGTGCCAATGCTCTTCATACTGGAAATCGACAAAAGGGTGTCCTTTAATAAGGCTTCCCAGATCATTAGAGACACCTCCCTCTTCACATATCATGTCAGAAACTATATTATCTAACAGACTTTCAGTCCCAGCATGCAACTTAAGAGCTGCACTGAAGTCACCTACCATTTTATTTGAAGCTAATTACTAGCTAGAAGACTTCAGTACTGTGAAATTGGAACAGCCTGCATTGCCCATATCTGCTACACCAAGCCATACGAAGGCTTCAAGTTTATTAATTCTTATCCTCTGGTAGGAAGCTTAAACCTATCCCCCAGTTTTACGTACAATTGGGAAGGTTCCTACCTGAATGTACAACACATCTAAGATAACCCATTTTTACATGATGTCAGGCCACAACAATGTATCAAAATTTGTGAAATCCAACAAAAATGGAGGAGAAATGCAATCGTTTGCCTCCCTCAAACTCATGGTTTTCATCACACACTGCTTTCTCTCTATTGGTACTGCACTGTAGTGCGTAGTACCACTGTAAAAGCACTGCAGAACAAAAATAGAGACTCTAGTTCATTCCTCTGTCATTAAGTAGGATCTGAAAAGGCATAGGCTGCAGACATGAAGGCTCCAGCATTTTGACAAAACTAAACTGATTTTTCAACACCTGACTTATTTCATCTAAATTCAGACATACACATGAAAAAAGTTATTTTGGGAATAATAGACTACTTTCCATTACTGATCCAGGAAGATGAACAGTAACTTCAGATTAAAAAAATATATACACACATTTATTTTACCTAAAGTAGCTCCCAATGAACATATGTACTGAGAAAATGACAGAAAATTGTTACCTGCAAGCCAACTTGATTTTGAAATGGAGTTGCTGGAGTATGTGGTAAACAATATGGGAACTGGCTGTAGGGAGTAGAAATTTGACATCCTGGTAGAAGTTTGTCCTTTACAACTGGTGTGTTGAAACTAACAAAAAATATGAACAATATTTGCATTAGTTGTATGTTTTTAAGATTATTTTAACAACAAAGTTGAAATCTTCAATGTTTCTTGAAAGTTAGCCTCCACTTCATTCAATAATTAGCATTATTAAGACTTCAACTTCTTGATTTAGAAATACACTGAATCTATAACATATTTAGAAAATACTTTTTAAAACACTAACTCCCCATCTTCAGACACTACCTGGCACTTCCCAGCAACTGGAAAGAACTATAAAGCTAGAAGAGCTAACTACAAGAGTTTGAGACAGTTACTTTTCTTCAGCTTATTATTTACTAAAAAACTTCTTAGATTACCTATTTTTTAAAGTAAGCATATTGAGACAGACAACTTCAAAAACCCTCACTATTGCCTTGAGAGCTGAGCTTTAGCTACACTGTGTATGAGAGGAAAGATCATGGATTTAAGAAAACTAAAGATTGCAAAAAATCCAATTTTTTTGATTTGTTCTCTTGAGGTGTCTACCATCTATTTAGCTATATTGCTGAAGATACTTTATTTTTTCCCACTGTTTACAGAAACTAAGGCCAAGATCATAACTGGAAAAGAATGTATACGTAGGATTTATTTGGTAGAGTAAATCACAGAAGTTAAAAAAAAAGATAAAGGACAAGACTAGTCAAAAGCATGGTTCTCACTGAATACAGAAGAACTCAGCAATTCTGCATATTTACCACGTACATACAAACTAAGTAATGAGAAATTAATCAAGGACTATTATCAAATTCCTTCATGAAATGACGTGGTTCATTCCCTACATATATTCTGAATTCTACAGCTACAGAGACAGAGGTCCTACCAACAGGAACAGTGCTTACTCGGCATACAACCTTGACCTATATGATTCATCCTAGAGACTTATGAAAACAGTAACTAATCACATAATAAGAAAGATTTGCCAACACAGGCATAGGGGTTTATGCCTAATTTAAGGTCACATGGATGAACAAGTGCTGTCATTTCCTAACTTAAGTGCTTAATTCTGCAAGCCTCTGGATTTCTTGAAGTACTTTTAAAAAACCTCAGACACTTGCATCATGGGAACTAAATCAATATACAGTTATCAAGCTAAAAAGCTTGTCAGTCACAAAAAAAAGTTATCTAAAAGAAAGTGTCATGTAGCAGGGATCAGTGAAAAAGGTAAATGCTGTACTAAGGACTTATTTATTTGATAGTAAACACTCAAATGCTGAAAAGTTGACAGAAAAGGCAAAGGTCCCTAAATGCAATGTGAATCTCAAAGTCAGGCACTTTACAGAAGCACGTGGAATGTTTGCTATCTGAACAGAAAAATGTAAGAAACCCTGTAAAAATCTGCTTAAGTCTTTCCAGAGATCAACTACCATCTCACAGTAGGCTTACCAGGCCATATAATCATTAGATGTGGTGCTTGGTGTTCCATAAACATGTGATGGGTCACTTTTCTTAGAAACAGCATCTGGTGGCGATAATCGTCTTGAAACAGGATGACCAGACTGCTCAAGTTTCATTTGTTTTCCCTACAAAGGTAAAGCAAGACTTACTATCACACAAGGAGCCTCAAGTAAGAACAAATATTTTCTTCAACAGGAGAAGGCTGCTGCTAGCATACATGTAGCACATATTCTTGTTACTTTACCTCTCCATAGCAGCTTTTCTGTGACACTTCTTGAGTTGGCCTTTTTTTTCTGGCACTAACACAGTTTAGTTTAATCTGCTCCAGCTGCTTTCTACAGCTTTCACCAAAACTAGATTGTTGCTGTTGACTTTCCAGACTCCCAGGCTCTGGTATCTTCAGCTCCAGATGCTGAACTTTATTTTCTGGAAAAAAAAAACAAAAAAACCCAAAACCACAGATTAGTAAAAGGATTTAATATTCAATACTTTAAAAGTTTCTAGAATAATTTTACCTCATTTTCTACATCAGACTAAAACACAGTTGATTTACTGGAATTAGGCCTTAAAAGACATTAAGGTAATCCTGAGGCTCCATATTCAATTCAGTGTAGTAACATAGCAAGTTTCTTCAAAGTCTTGGATACGACTATAACAATAACAGAGATGCAACTGTTTCCTTCATCAACACAGAATAAGAGTATATTCATAAATTATACTACAACATCCCAGGATGTTGAGCAGGTTTATAAAGCATTGAAGATAAGCTTATTACAATACTCCAAATTAAAAGTCTGGAGTATTGTAATTGTTGTCTGTGACAATAGGCAACCTATAATCCAGTGTAATGACTGAAGCCAGAGGCCTAAATGGGACTTGGCACTCTGTCCCTTGGTTACTTTTGCACAGGTAGTACAACAGTGAATCGGTGGGATATGGCAGTGAAGGCTGCAAAAAGCACATCTTAAAAATGTTCCTTCACATGTTTCAAGTTCTTCTTTAAAATTACTAGGAAGCAGCATCCCATGCTGAGCAACTTAGTGCAATTCAGCTGCTGATGGATTGAACTATGTCAACCAGCATCTCACCTAGAAACTGGAATGAAGCACGAACAGGGAAAATATGACCTGAAACCCAAACTGTTCCAAATGCAAGGTAGTGGGAAAGGTTTCACTGGGGGGCTGAGGGGACACTGAAGTTGAAAAATCACCATTTTCAACTGAAATGTTTTCTTTCCTATAATACATATGTACTTACATAATCTTAAATCCAACTCTTGCAATATTAGACATTTACACCTAATTTCTTCAGCAGGATGAGAAAGCCACTTAGGGAACTAGCTTTCTGATGAAACACTGAAGTAGCAAGTAACCGTAAGAGGTTAGTACATGAATTACATATTCCATGATGTTGGTAAATGATTAGTAGCAACCTTCTAGATTTTACTGGCCCTGAAATCCTTTCTATAAATCCAAGCTGGTCATAACATTCACCTATTTCTAGGTAACTTCATACACGTGCCAAAATCCATGTATTGATAACCCAGTATCTATTGAAGTATTTATTTCTGAAATGCACCAAAACTGGCTGTTTTCAAAAGAACTTTAAGAATCATTCTCCAAAAGTATGTTAATAATACAGTAAAAATCTCAGCCATTCAAATGATAGCAAAACCTTAGATTTCTTTAAAGGATAATTCTAAAAATGGCAATACAGCTAAGGCTAAAACCCATGTTTAATCCAAAGCATTTAAAGTAATTCAAAGTATAACAGCATATTTGATTGACAGTGAAGTTTAATACTCTAAAAGTACACATTTATTTAGTACAAGTGTCATCCACACAACAGGATTCCATCAATAGAAGTTAAATTAAATTGCAATGAATATAGGGAATCAAAGGTGGAAATTATCCAGGATTTTTTGCATGACAGGAATAAAGGGACATAGGAGAAGCAAACCACTATAATTTGTCTCAAAAAAAAACCCCTAAATGGACACTTCAAGAAATTTATAGTCCTTCATTTGAATTTCTCTCCACCAACAGCTACCTTTTTTCCTTTGGTATAAACTAATACTGTTATTTGATAAACTGGAAATATTTTTCTACTCTCAGGCTGGCAAATGTTAAACTGAAGTCTCCCACCATTGCCATTTCAATGCCTGTTTGTTACACATATTGCAAGAGGTAAGAACATAATGAATTAGCACTATACTTGACATTTTACTTCCATGCCAGCACTTCACAGTTTTGGACGTTGTCACAGCTGAGATTTTTGTGGGTTTTGGGGCTGTTTTTTTCAACAACTATCAAAGATACCACACAAAAGCCAAATTTTATTTAACCACTCCCCAAATCCAATCAGACCAACTTCCACTTTTTGAAAAACATTTTATTTAGCAACGCATTTAAAAAAAAAAAAACACAGAACAGCACATTTTCAATGCTTTTTCTATTTCAAACTACACAGACATGACATTAATAGTTACCTTCTCTTTTCGTCACAAGACTTGTATCCACTTCGGTTTTGAGAGTTACAGTTGAATTGGTAGCTGTTTCTGAGCTGCCCTCATCCAACATCTGCAACTGTAAAGCCATTTTTTCTTGTAAGGACTAAAGAACATAAAAAGCATCTTAAAGAATAACAGGAAAACTCAAGAGTAGTATCCAAAAGACATTTCCTTACAGTAATTAAATAGCAGATGCACCACAAAGCAAACATGCTTCAGGGAAGAGTGCAGGTTACACAGACAAGTATTACTGATGCTATTTTCAAATACATCAACACTCTGAATTTCCATAATCCAGTTTCTATAATAAAGACCCCTAAATGCTTTCTATTCTGGAATTTTCTTTTAGGGGCTGGGGACATGAAAATGTAAGACATAGCTGAAAACCAATCTCTATTAAAAGCTGTAATTCATGGCTCCATAGAGCACTTAAACTTAGTTGAACAGACTTCATTAAATAGGGTACTTCCCATGGTAAAATTCATGACTACAGCTGAAAGAGGTCCTGTAGTCAAGTCGAAATCTGTTTATCCCCTCTTCATTCATCATATTTCTACCACCACTCTCATTGCTCACATGTATTGTTCAGAGAAAGCTTTTTAATGCCTGATTATGCATAACAATTTTCAAGTTTAAAAGCCACAATGAATGTTTCTATCGACAAGTGATTACTTTAAAAGGGAAACCCTACATTATTTCTTTCTTGAATTGAAAAAGGTGTTATCTTTCTTACTAGTACCATAGGACAGCTAGAGTTCCTTTTATGTATTTAAAAAATATTTAAATTACCTGCAAATCTCCCAGGCTGTACGAATCACGCCCACTAGATTTTGGTTCTGATGGCGGAAAAGGTGCAACGAAGGCTGTTTGTTTGGAGCTGGACATTTGCCTATTGAAGTGACATTGTTAATTACACCATATGCCAACACACAGTGTGGCGATGGCTGGTTTTGTAAATAACATGAGAATAGTAGTTGTGTGAAGACTTTTGGCTACCAGCTTCAATTATACAGAAAAGCAGGTCCACTCAGACAGCAAAGTGAGAAACAATACAAAGAAGTCCTACAAAATGAGGATTTAAGAATATTTTGGGAGTTACAAGACTACCTTATCTCTAATTTTAAAAACTGGACTACATAAAAGTAAAGGTATTTTGAACAAAATTTATTTCAGCCTTAATTTCTTTTGAGCTTACTGATTAGCCAGAACAAGAAATTTATGTCTACATGCTTTCATGCAAAGAATCTGAGTAATAAGATCAGAAGTAGGTTACTGCAGTACCTGTTGCACCTATAATGATTATTTGTCTCTAACCTTCAAGTCAATTTAAGATTAACACCGGACATTCCCACTATCCAATAAAAGCACCATTGAAAAGGAGTATTAAAATCTGTTGTGCTGTAGGTAAACCCAACAACCATACCTCTTCGTAACACTAGCCGTGAGTGGGACATCTGAATCCTCCATGTCATCACCATCATCAGATAGAAGGGCAACAGGAACCCTCCCAAACTGGCAAATCTAAGAGCAAAGTTAAAGTTATCAGGTGTGTAAAGCAGAATAAAGAGTTTAAGATTTTTAAGAAAATGTTACTTGTTTTACCTGGTTAGATTTGTTTAGTGGTCTCAAAGGATTGTGGTAATTAACTAGGGCACCCAGTTCCTGTGACTTCTCTTCCCTGAAGGAAAAAAACAAACTCAAACAATAAAACCCACAAAACACACAACACTGTAGTGTCTTTGGTTTTGGTTTAAATGATGCTATAAGAGTTTAAATAAGAAATTAAGACATTACCTAAGTAAAAATCTGGTAACAGTAGAAGAATTTTCACTAGAATCGTTCCTTTTTATGCTTCTGTGATTTCCACCTATATTCTGAAGTCCAGATTCCTGTGTACTTGATACTGTAGGGAAAATAGTTAGAATCACTCAGATCATACCAGACAAATTCAACTGAATCATTCTAAGCAATTAATTGGGTTAAATTAAACCAGCTGGCTTCACTGAGAGCAAATATGAGAATGGTCATATAAGCTGGGAGAGGTCAGAGAATATCAAAGGCAGGCAATAGCAAACAACTCATTCAGCAGCCCCATCTTAATCCAGTAGAGAATCTTGCTTGATTATTAAAGATTTGGCAAGAGTTTTATGAAGTTGTACATTAATCTTAAAATGAAACGTCAAGTCAACTTAATAAACTTTGTTCAAGTATATATGTCAGATATACTTTATGGTAAGCAGAACCAGAAATCAAATTATTTGAAAAGTCATTCTAGAACCTCAAATCCACAAATAAGCAGTTCAGAACAACACTGTCTTCCACATTATTTTTCCCTACAGGTGAAAGGAAGGACATTTCTCAGAAATGAAGAAACCACAAGAACTCAGGATACACTAATTAAAATATATCAGCACCTTAATGAACACACATTCACATGTTACAACACAGTTTAATTCTTCATTTAGGGAACAATGTGCAATAGAAGCTATTTTAAGCACCTTCAGATAAACAATAATCCCGTCAACTCAACTATTTTCCTGACAAACCCTTTTTAAAAATTCAAATTAATATCTGGTTATTTTGATTAAGATCTCTTCCATGCTACAAGATTTTTTTTTTTTTTAAGACAGACACCAAAGAACATATTCAAAAAAAAACAACCAAAGGCAACAGGAAGTGTTCAAAGCCAGGTTGAATGGTGCTTTGAGCAACCTGATCTAGTGGAAGGTGTTCCTGCCTCATAGCAGGGGTGTGGAACTAGATAATCTTCAATGTCCCTTCCAACGCAAACCATACAACGATTTTAACTAAGATATTATATATCATCTTCTACATCACATAGGCCTTGTGTTTCACCAGTATAGGAAATTATCTGCCTGACCAACAAGATTCATGGCCATCCACAGCATTCCAAGAAATCACAATTTAAGGACTTTTTAAATGTAGTATTTCTCTTAACATTTTTAAATTTGTATCAGTTCATTAAAATGAATTTTACTTTTCTTTTGAATTCTCCCATATCCCTCTTCCACTTTCAGCCAGAAGTCAGACTTCTGGCAGATGAACAGTGCAGTATTGGCTATTTCTAGTATTTAATGTTTTATAAACTACTTATGCCAATAGACCAAACTACTCATCAAACAAAACAAGTGCCTCAATGTACAATGTAGTGTTATTACCGATCCAAGACCATCAGCATCTCACAAATGCATCCCACACTTTCTTTCTTCCTAAACAAATTTTTTTTTTTTTAAACCACCAAGCTTGCCACTGGACTCTCACATCCAGCTGGTGATCTAAAATACTTTCATTCCTTCAGTCTGAGACAGCCTATCTGCTTCTCATGATGCCCCTGACCACAGTTGGACCCCAAGACCTAAAGACCTTTCCAACCAAAACAATTCTAAAATGATTCTGTGATCTACATTACTTAAATACTAAATTACTTTTTCCCAACTAAATATGTTTGATTGCACCTGGTAATGTCAAATACTTTGGATTGCTGTGCATGAATGAAAGAGAAGAAAAAGGAATTAAACCAAAGGTTTCTAGACTCCATGCACGGTTTATATTTGTATCACAACACTAACTGCATGTAACTGTCAAAAGCATCTGTACAATCTTTTGAAGCTGTGAACAAATGCATTTACATATACAGCATTCATGTTTTCAAATAAAAAACTTCCAAAAGCAGCTCTTCAAACAAATACAAAACAGAAAAGACCTAAATGTCAATACACTAAAATAGCCTCTGCTGTTCCAGAGGACCATACAAATTCCCTAAAGACAAACTCAGTGATTTAGGCCATGTACGTCCCAGAATTTGAGATATTTCAAGTCTGGTGTTATTTACCTTTTAAACTTTATCTTTAAATAACTGAATTAATAGTTAGCATTTTTCAAATACCTAATTACAAACTCATATATTTGAAAAAATAAATGAGCCTACTCTTGCCCCAAAAGTTCACTGCTTCTTAACTGGCAGGCAGGGTTTTGCCATGCATTCTCACAGGTATTGCCTTAGCTCTGCAGCAGCAAGTCAATAATGTCAGCAAGAAACTGTACAATCCATGAAGGATATTGATATTCTACAAGATAGTCTCCTGTGGCACAGCAGTGGCACTTATGATGTCTATATCCAATTAATGATAAACAGAATAAGACAGAAAATAAAGTTCATTAAAAATTAATGCCATAGCAAAATACTATTAAAAGTGCTCGCCCCCAGCTAGTGTTTCACTCAAAGGTTGATTCAAGAGGTGCCAGGCAAATCTCAAACACCATTCCTGAAGATATACCCCTAAGGAAATTAAATCAGACCTATTTTACCTTAATTCTGTCCTTATAAAATGCAAAAATATGGAAGTGCTAGACAGCACTCATGAAACAGTTAGCTACACACACTTCAATGCTGAAGTCAACCATATTTTTTGCTCAATTCCACTCCAAACAAATTTACCTATTGAAAACTTCCAGAAATAACTGTTTCCTTTTTGAAGTTATATACCCAGCAATAAGGATCACTTAGGATTTATGATACAGCCAAGCGCTTCAGTTTTGTACTGATAAACATACGGGTTTGGTCCATCTGTAAAATAAAGTTGAAATGGATTCTTTTTCCTAGATTTGACTTCACTGAAATGACTGTCAAGGCTTCCCCAGTCTGTCACAAGATGTACCTCAAAGCGACCTATATATGTATAGTTTAGTCTGTATGTTTCAGTTCTAATTCTTCTCTACCAACAGTAGCTCTTTCGTCACACTTCGAGCTGAAAGTCTCTATTACAAACTACAAATGCCTGATGACAGTCAGAGGAACACCCTCTGCAGAATTACAGAATCTACCATCCCACGGCTCCTGCAAACTACAGTCACTGCACTGAAGATGAAAACAAGCACTGAAGGAACAAGATTCATAATAAAGATAAATATATCTGTTTATTGGACAATAGAGATTCTGAGTTTGTATCTGGAAGGGACAAACACTAGCGACTTTTTTCCAATCTAGAATCACATAATGCATAAACTCAACAAATATTTTAAGAAACTGCAATTACCTGCAAAGTTTTCCTTCTCCTCATCTGAAAGTAACTGCTTTTTTTTCAAATGAAAGTTTTGCAGAGCAGTTTCCAACAATTCCAGGGGAACAGCAGAGCAC
This sequence comes from Dicrurus megarhynchus, assembly GCA_013399195.1. Classification (NCBI taxonomy): domain Eukaryota; kingdom Metazoa; phylum Chordata; class Aves; order Passeriformes; family Dicruridae; genus Dicrurus; species Dicrurus megarhynchus. Next base: position 234,802 of record VXAD01013011.1, on the reverse strand, counting down.
TCCACAGCTTTCTGAAGGATCTGCTTGCACTTCTTCTCATTTTCTAAGTGGTAAGAAACACAGAGTTAGAAATCACAGAAGTAAAAAAACAATTACACCAGGATGATATTTTGTTAAGGAGATGGCTACATTCATGTTGTCTTATATTCACTTTGCATCGTTCTATGAAGCCATTGCTCATTAGAGACTTCTCCCCTCACATTGCCATTTTAAGGAAACTGCCTGGAAATAGTTATAAGTGAATCACACACATCAATTTGTCACATTAAGTTGAATACCAAGCCATAAAATATGCATTCTCAGTATTTTTTTAGTGTTATAGGAACTGTAAGAAAATACAACACATTCTAAAATCCATTTTTTCTGTAGTATCAGCAAGGAAATATGACCTTTATGGAGTTCCATTCAGATCTGACCAGATAAAAATTTTATTATGTATAGATTATAAAACATCTGTAATGCACTTAATAGAAACCAAATTTAAAACCAGATGTTGTTAAGTAAAACATCACTACTCTGGACAGCATTACAGTTAAGAAAAGAGGTGAGAAAAGCAAGGATATTTTTTCATTGCAGTTTTAGACATTATTAAATGCCATAAACAGGTAACTTTGAAGAGAGCTGGGATAGAAAAGGGTGTGTTTTAACAAAACATATTGAAGCAGTCAATTTACATACATCAACACATACACAGGCATCTATCAGAAAAAGTAAAGTCAAATAAAGAAAAAGTGTACTGTAACCACAATACTTTCCTTGGTTTAAAGAAGATCTGGGCAAAATGATGCAATGTTTTGCTACAGCTGTCAATGCCCCTGAAACCCCAAATGCCCTTCTTCCTCCATTCCAAAGGAGCAAAACATAAACCACTTTGTTCTTACATACATGCCACATATATATTTAAGTATATTCCTTATAATATATAAAAGTATATTAAGGCACTCGAAACTCCACTTATAAATTAAGTTTGATATCAGTGTTGCCTGTAGTTCAGGCTGGTGGAAGTGTAGCATAGGTATCAGAAACTTATGCTTTAAGTAACCTACTTTAAGAATATTAAATGGATGATGTCAGACACTGAAGCAAGGAAACACCAAAATTAGATGAGCTATAATTTCATTTAAATCAATTTTGTGCTAATTTGTTAGAATTTGGTTTTTAAACATATAGCCAAATACTGTTTTTTCTCCCAAATCATTAGCAAGTGGATAGGCTTTAAGAATCCTTAACCAGCATTCTGTGATTCTATCTTTGGCTATATTTAGTAACCACACATTGCTTCAACAAGACCTGCTACTTGAAAGTAATTCCTCCTAGTATTATGTGCCTCGCTTAGTAAGAAAGAGCATGACACCAAAACATGTGTGAAAAATTAACTGCTTCATCCTCCTTAACAGACAAAGATCCAAGGCACAAAAGGAAAGCCAGAAGCATTTCTGAGTTTCAATCAGTCCACTTCATCACATACCAAAAGCCTGAATCAACCACCTTGGCATAAGATTCGAAATAGCCAAGAGTAGAGTTTTATCAACGGTCATGAGTTCTGACCAATTCACAGCAAATCATCTTCAAGTAGACCACCCAAGGTACCCAAATAAAGAGAGCTCCTCATCTGAGGTATTTAAATGAAATTGTAGTCAGTATTTAAGTAAAAAAAAAAAAGGCCACAAAAACAGAATGGCACCTTTATTGTGTCACTCCATTTCCAGATAATTAATATTCAATTATTAAGAAATCAACATCAATTTGCCAAGTCTAATTTCACAATTTCAACTTGAGCTTTTATCTTGAGAAAAACTATGAGCTAAGGAAGAGAACATACAATTAACTTTTTCTTCTTAATGCAAAAGGAAATACTGACAGGTGTGCCAAGCACTGCTGAAATCTCTGGGATGAAGAAGTAACAAAGCACTACCCTCCTCCTTTGCCTCTGGCCTAAGTGGACACAGTGAAAAAGGAACAGCACTCTTAAGTAACAATATACAACTCACATGTTCCACTAATCCTCTTTGAAGCACCCAGCAGGGACACTGTAGCTCCATACACATTACCAAAGGACACCTAGATCAGCTCAAGGGTAACAGATACAAATCAGAGAGCACACTGCAGATAGAACAAAGCCGATCATAACTGGCTTATTTCCTTTGGGATTAAGACTTCATTTTAGGTTGATTACTTGCTGTCAAAGTAAGATAAACTATTGCACATCCTATAGCTACAGGATGAATTTACTCATTGGTAACCTGTAGTAACATTTCTACACTTTATTAAATTACACAATAGGTTTTATTACACTCATTTAACAATATCTTTGTTATTGCAGTATTAGTGTTTAATTATCTGTTTAAATAAACATCCACTGCTCACTAAATAAATTATTACCTTCTTTTTACTACTGTTTAGAAGTTCAATACCACAAGTTTATATTAGAACAAGACTGGTCAGATAACTTGACTTATGCATAACACAGAAACTGTGTTATTTCAAGAGACAAACAAAGATTTTTGTCTTCTTTTCCCCACCCTGTACAGGAGTCATTCCTAAAACTTCCACCATCAATTATTTTACATAGCATGTACGTCTGAGTGGGGGGTGGTTCGCAGCCTTTCCTGCTCCATTGCCAAGCAACTTACCAGTTAGGAAAAACTGGAAAATCTGAGGACACAAATGAGTTTCTACTTATTGACTTTAACAAAAGGGCTTTGTCTCATGCTCCCACACTTTGAACATCTAAACTGTATGCTAAATTACAGTTAAGTAGTAGTACTGGAACAAAAATGTATAGACAAAACCACCACCAGTGGAAAATAAACAGAAGTAAAGAAAGGAATAACTAATAAAACGTATGTGGAACCTAGAGTGTAGAATAGACAGATTAATTTATTTAGTGTAGCTAAGTTTGGGGAGAATTTCTCCTACTAGGCAGTATACGAAAACTTGCATGATACTGAAAAAAACATGAAGGAAAACAAATCACAAAACTCAAAATATATCCATCAAGTCTTTTCCATTCAAATAAGAAAACAGCTTTCATGGAATGAGCTTGCCTTTCTGACAGAGCAAACTGCCAAAGGAAAAAATAAACGGGGTGATATACACTGCTGTTCAAATCACCCATGGAAACAAAAGAAGAGACACCCAAAAATACAAGCTTATGGGCAGCCAACACAGCCTTGCTTATCAAGTACCAGGGCAACCAAATTGCATATTGACAGTGTATTTCGGTTTAATAAAAAACATACTCAGAATCTATACACGCTGCTTGGAAGAAGAGAGAATTTCCTCCACAAGCAAGCAAAGTATTTGAGCCTCACTTTTCAGTGCAGGAAGAGCCTTACTCAAAAGCCTTCCACTGCAAGATCTAAATTAGAAAAGTAGAAGCTACTAACAATTTTCACCTGGTTTGAAAGTTTTTTCTAAAAAGGAAAAAAACAATGAACTGTGTGTATATTTTCATTTTAAAAGTGAACATACATTCTCAGTAAATTTCAATCAAAAAAATATCCGGGTTTTTTTTCTTTCTGATTCAATACTTATTGGTTTCCTTACAAATTATGTAAGGGAGCAGAAGTCTAAAACAACAAAACTGAGAATAACACAGAATACCAACACCAAACAAGTTGGGGTTTTTTTACACACCTTGTGATAGCTCAAACTGCGCAAAAGCCACGTGCACAAAAGCAAACTTCTTGCAGTTCAGTCTGGCCAGATGAAATTGGTCCCGTGCCTCCTCGGGATCTTGAAGACTGTAAAGACAGCACATTCATAGTTACACAAGGTGAAGAGCCTGAGAAGGATGAAGTTCCATGTGCTGGATGAAACCTTCAGATAACTTTGAAAAAGCAATCCACCTACAGGCTAAAGATTTTCCTCTTGCTTAGAGCAATCAGTGAACTACAAATAAGCAAAGAATCTTAAAATTCTAATTGAAAGATATCAAGCTGAACCTCACCAAAACTCAAAGGACTCAATATTCAAGCTATTTCACACTTCATAGTTCATCTACCTTTGGCAAATTTTAATCCTAGTGTTACATTCAGCCATAGATTGCTGAGTAGGTTAATGCTTGCACACAGCACACCAACATTTAAATATTTGAGAAGAACTACAGCCTCAGTAAATACCAGTCAAGATACAAAAGGCCTTAATCTATATCACTGTGAAATACATTAATGTTACATTTCAACAGATGTAAAGAAAAGGGAGCCTAACACTTTTACCAGCGACATCCATAATCAAGAGATAGAGGAATTCTCTCCAAAGTTCCCCCTCGGCTCAACATGTAAGCAAAGGTACCACTTAGAAGTGGGGAGAGCGAAAGATTTATGATCATGGTTCAAAATAAAAGTACAGAAAAATACAGCATGGAAAGGTAAAGAACATATTTTCAGTAGAATTCTGCAGAATTTTGAATGAGAGAAGTTTCTTATAGTTTAGGCATGTTACTAGAGTCATGTAGGTTTACTGAACTCAGCTCTGATCATCCAAAGCAATAGGACAGGTGCAGAATAACCCATCTGAAGGCAAAGTCTGAGCAAGAGAAATTAAGCTGTAATGTATTACATTCACTTTCAAAGAGTTTGTTAAAATTTAAGTTCCTGTAGAAAGCAGCAACAGCTTGGATAGCAAGACACAGAACAAGACCAAACACTAGCAATAGGCACCAAGTGCCACACGCTTGGTGGCACTGTGCTACAGCCAGAAGCATTCCATGAGAGCAGGCCTGGCATTGCTAATGTACAGTACAGAAAATCAGACAGAGAAGCATCGTTTGTCTTCAACTATTTCAGAGCGCACTCAAGGGTTCTTCAGACAACCTTGGTATCACAATAGGTCAAAAGGTATTGGCACAGCCAGACTGCAGCTAAGGAAGATACCAGGACAAAAGGGTCCAGCGCCAAGAATGGAATAATCCAGTTTCTCACCTACAGGTTGGGCAGAGAAGTGATTGAGAGCAGGCTTGGGGAGAAGGACTTGGGGGTGATGGCTGATGAAAGTCAACACGAGCCAGCAGCGTATGCTCACAGCCCCAAAAGCCAAATGGAATCCTGGGCTGCATCAAAAGGAGCATGGTCAGCAGGTCAGAGGAGGTGATTCTTCCCCCCTGTTCTTGGGAGATCCCACCTGAGACACTGCATTCAGCTCTGGGACCCCCAACATAAAAAGGACAGGGACCTGTTGACACAAGTCCAGACAAGGGCCACAATGATCATTAGGCAGCTGGAGCACCTCTCCTGTGAAGATGAGCTGGGAAAGTTGGGGCTGTTCACCTAAAGAGAAGGTTGCATGGAGACCTCATAGCAAACTCCTAGTATCTGAAGGGGGCCTGCAGGGAAGCCAGAAAGGGACTTATCATCAGGAACTCTAGTGGTATAACTAGGAAAAATGGGTACAAAATGAAAGGGGAAATTCAGGCTAGGTATTAGGTAGAAATTCTTTACTGTGAGGGTGGTGAGACCCTAGAACAGACTGCCCAAGAAGGTTGTGGATGCCCCAACCCTGGAAGCATCCAAGGCCAGGCTGGAAAAGGCCTTGAGCAACCTGGTCTAATGGGAGGTGTCCCTGTCTATGGCAGGAGGCGTTGGGACTAGATGATCTTTAAGATCCATTCCAACCACTTAACATTCTACAATTCTACAATCAGAACAAAACAGTGTTGATGGCAATAGATACTTAAATCTCAAGCCATTGCCACTGCTTTTGAAGTTTGTAATGCTGACTTGCTGACACCTTGTTTAGGTGGAACATTTGGGAGAACAGTAAACAATTCTACTGAAAAGCACATTTCTTCTCCCACCAAAGGCAGTATCATCAGAGCACCTATCAGTGCCACTTAACTTGCAGTATCAGTATTGCTTTACTTACAATAGCTAAAAAAATAAACCAGAAGCACTCCACGAAGTCATGAGATAGGAGGATTTTCTTTAACAGAAGCTAAAACCAAGCAAAGACAAATATATAGTACTAGACAAACAGCCAGGAACAGAGAAGGTAAGAATAGAGCACCAGGGAAATTTTGAAAAAAAAATTATGACCAATGAGAAAAAGTTATGAGCAATAAGTAAATATGCCAAACACAAAAGATCCAAATAAGTAGTCACTGATTAACTTAAGATTAATCTCCAAAAACTACAGACAATCAACATTGTTGGTTTTTAGGTCTAATCAACCAAAAGTAATTTCATTGCTGGTGTGATTACAGATGTAGTCCATAAATGTAGTTTCATATAAATAATTGATATTATATACCACTGTGGACAAGGAAGTATTAGCTTATAATAAATTGCTTACAATAAATTATTAAGAACAAGCTAGTATCTGAAAGCAATTTCCAAATAAGGAATCATCATTTATGGAGACGCTTATAGTGAAGTTCCACTGGGATTGATGCTATATCAGATTTTGGTGGGCACATTTTTTAAAAGGGGCTTGGAGTGGGTCATTCATCTTTTTGAAACAAATTTTCACTAGGCAAGTCAAACACATGACTGATGATATTTGACAATTAAAAAATATACAGCAGAAAACAAAAAGAGCAGATCTGAGCTACCTAGTGAGATAGGGACATTCTACAATAATGCTGGCTGCTAAAGCAGAAGTTATTTTAGTACAGCTGTAGAGTGCATTTCAACAGCGAAACAAGACAGACTACTCTTCCAAGAAGGTCCCTAGATGCTGTAGCAGTGAAACAACTAAAGACATTTCAGTGAGACACCACTGAAACTGAACTGTTCGTACTATTAATGCATTAACAAGCTACTGACAGCACCTGTGGTTTTGCTTTCTGCAATACATCACACAATACTGAACATAGCTCTAGTACACATCTTAAAAGTATACACCTTTCAAACCATGCTCTAAAGATCAAGTGAAAATAGGTTCAAGTGATTAGGGAGGTAAGGAACAATCTTTCTGAATTTAAACTCTCCTACAATGAGAAAATAGATGTGACTTTATCACTATTCTGGAAAAGAATTTCCACAAACTATGATCCAGAAGCCTATGTTACACAGTTTCTCCCCTGAGGAAAAGCAACTAACCTTTGAATAAGAATGCCATCTTGTGATGTTTCTCTAAACCCTTCTGGAAGAGATTCTTTACTCTATTTACACAAAACCACTTCCCCTCTACAAGGTACTAAAGATTCACAAGGTCATTATTCACTCCTGTTTCTCAACAGGAGATTCAACAGATTACTTTCACTATATGCTTTCAGTAACAGTGATGCAGCAAGATCCATGCAAATGACAGTACAGAGAACTAGACGTTTATCATCCTGCAAGATGAAACCATATGCCAAAAAGTCAAATGGGGAAAGAATATACAAGAAAAAGATTAGCTGTGTTCACTGGCAGATCACCTGCTCAGCTCTAATTGTTAGATTGCTGCATTGTTTAAATACAGCTCTTCATCAAAATATTTGCTGCAATGATATTACAAGTGACAAAAGAACCCCTTACAAAAAAATTCTAACTATAACCCTGTCCCAAATTATGTCTGAACACATGTGAACAACCACACTGTTCAAATTTGGGCTGAATAAAGCAATAAATGACCACAACCAAAACTAATTTTCAAAATAGGGAACTAGAGAATGATGTTCTGAGACATTCTTCCTATCCTAAGGCAGCTAATTTAATGAAACCATGATAAGTCTTTTCTAGTAAGAGAGAAAGCATACTAAAATAAAGCTCAGAAGAGGAACTCATGGGGAACCCCCTTGTACCTTACATAGAGAACCAAGAAAAAACAAGTGTGTTAGTATCTCTAAATCAAATAGCTCTAAACAGCCACGTTTATTAGCACATACAAAAAAGGCAAGTACTGTGGAGACAACAGATAAGCTGACTAAACAAGGCAACTTACCTTCAAGGAACCAGAATAAAAACATCCATGCTCAAAATAATAATGTGTTGCAGAAAACACTAACAAAACAAGGTATTCTTATCTTAATTCAAACACAGAATGATAAGTTCTTATATTGAAAACTTATACTTACGCTTTCAACTCAGCAAATCTCACAAGGATGCGAGCATAGCTCTCATCTTGACTATACTTTTCTGCAGGTAATGCAGTCACCGCTTGACTGTAACGACCAATAAGTCTATTGAGCAGGCTAACATCCATCTGAGGAACACCCTTTTTCTCTAGTTTAAGCAAAAAACATAGCCAATCTTCTGGATTATTTCTTGTCATCATTATTTGATTAACAGTTCCAGAATTATCTGACAGAAAAACAAAAAAGGAGATTGATTAAAGTAGCAGCAAACATGTACAGAAGAAAACACTTTTTATAAGCTTTCATGCAAGACAGTTACAGACTTTTTTAAACAAGATTAAAGCAACACAGCTAAGAAATAAGGAGAGATGAAATTTACTTTGTGGTCATTAATACTGAATAAACACTAAACTTGAAATCCTTTCAGTTAATGGTTCTTACACTCAGTCTAAGTTAAGATCTGCGTAAGTGACAGTAGAATAACAAAACCAAATACCTGTTGTATCAGCTGAGATTTTAGTACAGTTAAACTCATCTGTGATATTCTCTTCATTTCTGTATTTGTTTTTCAAATTTCTAACTCTATTCATGATTGATGTAATCTGCGGCAATCCTCTTTCACTCAGGTCTGTCTCCTCCATCTGCAGGCACAAGGTTAAAAAAACAGTGACATTACTGAAGAACCCTGTTGTAGCTCATTTTGATTGGAATTACCCTGGGAAAGCCTCTCGAGTATCATTTGCAGCTTGAGACTCAATCACATGATCTAACAAATACTCTATTAAGCTTTTGTCAATGCAGTTATACAAGTAAGCTTCTCCGCAGAAGACAACTTGGACAAATGAAAAGAATCGGTACTTAACTGATCCACCCAAACCCTAATCCGTGCTTCACAGTAGCCCTTTCCAATAAGGTATATTCAGCATTTGAATAAAATGGGCAGTAGGATGCATTGTCTGAAATAGCTTCCAATCTGTTGCATTAAATCACATTCTGAACTCATAATTAGCCTGGCTTTCATTTAGCACACAATGTTAATCCAAGCTCCTTGCCACAGGTTACATTTTTCACAGTGGGCTAAGCAGAAAAGAATTCACATTCTCCGCTGCTCAAAGGACAAAGACAAGTGACACCAATTTTTAAGCGTCTAAAAGGAGATTTAGAGATTCAAAGACTTCTTATAAGAAACTTACGCCAAATCCTCAATGTTCTAACAGTTTATCATCAGCTGAGATAATACATGCATACAGCTGAGAGATAAGAATCTAGGCAATCTGAGCAGAGCAACACTGCTAAAATAAACTAAAAAACCCTAATGATTTCTTCCTTTTTTGCCTACAATAAACAGGTTTTCCCACATCAATGTTCCATGCATCTAATAAACATGAGAATTTTACTAAAAACTGTGGTGAATTTAGTGCATATTCAAGGGATTTGACTTCTTAATGTGAAGTTGGGCCCAGAAACAGGGCAAGTAACACACTTCAGATAGATTAAATAGGTTCAAAGAAAGACTAAGTTTAGTTCTACAGTGAGATGTTGGTCTTTGTTCCTTTTGTACTTGTGTATAACAAATCAACAAAAAGTTGCTGGAAGGCTCAGAAACTTTAGATCTATTTTTAGGTGAATTATTGATAGAGAAGGAATTGAATGGAATGAAGTTTATCTACCTTTAACACCACTACCTAAAAAATACATCAGGCACCACTCTCAGGAAGGCTCAGAAATAACTTTTAGAGCATTATTCACCAGAAGCTGGCATGTCTTTAAAAGCACCAGACTCCCAGCTTTCTCCAAGTAGAGACCACAAATCAGAATTATTATCACACTTACAAGAGCTTGCTTATAAGGCAAAAGTAGGCATATTTCATGTTCATCCTGAACTAGATATGGCCCACCAAGTATATCAAGCCTGCTCTCATCTATATAAGAAGCGTTGTTTTTTAGGTTCAAAACACAGTTTCACTGTGTAAATTCCAAGACTTAATCCAGCAAAAGCACCATCTACATTACCACTACGAAGAGTCCTCAGCACCTTAAGGGTCTGGAGAGACACTCAAATAGCCTCAAGCAAGACCTACAATGAAAAAAGCCCAAAAGCCTATGAAAGCTATAAACTGTATGCTAAATCAGTAGTATCTGAAATACAATTTTTGTTTTACTGAACAGAGGCAAAAGAAGGAACCCCTCTCTCATTTATACTCAAAAATGTATGATGAATAAATTTTAATTTCGATGCTTGTTTGGAACTTGCTTTAATATCTATTTCTTCCCAAGAGTCAATTTAGGCTGTTCTGAGAGCAGGTCTGTAAACTGTCTCATCTTTTGGGGATCACACTGCTAAAAATTACATAGGTGATTACTACAGCAAATACTGTTCACATGCCATTCTACAGATGATACTTATTTACTTCATAAGGAAAATTTTGGTACACATTGCAGTTTTGCCTTTTAAAAATACAGTAGAAGGGGCTACAGGAAATCAGATACTCCAAATCTCCTCTTTATGGGTGAGACTATTCATAGAGATCTGTTTCTGAACTGTACCCACTCCCTCAAATTAGGGATGAAGTAGTCAGCTTCTCCAGAACCTGAAGCACCAAGACAACCAAAAGAAATTTACCTCATGTTAAGTAATACCACAATATCACATTACAACTGTAACTGCTAACAATTCCCAGGTGGATTTGGGATTTCTTAAACATGGTCTTTTTATTTTCCTCACCAATGTCAAAGGTTCATTATTCCTTTATTCTTCTTATTCATTATTCTTCCTGCAGTGATAGCTTCCCAAATACAGTAGACAGAAAGAAAAATAAATTTCTGTATAAATTAGATTTAAAGTCTCAACAATAAACATCAAACTTACACTTCTGGTGTTCTGCTTAACTGCTCAAGGTTCAACGTGTTATGGAGAAAAACTCTCCTGAAGAATGGATATGCCTTGTCAAAAAGGTAAGATGGATGAGGGTGAGACTACCTCAGATGATCCCAAGAACCCAAAGGCAAGAAATGTAGCTCTCCATCCTGAAGAAGTTCCTGTGGATCAAAAATTGATGGCTTAAACCTTGAAAACTTACCCTGCAAGCTTGCCTAACCTTCACGATATCCCAGAAATACAGTTTTCATTAAAATCAATAAAACTATTACTAGTTAGTAATAAAAACAGAACAAAAACAGCTTAAAGAAAACTTTTTGAATGAGGACAAGCACTTCCAAATGTATCAGCTTGCTGTGACATTTAGAAACCAAAAAGTATACTAAGGGCATATTTGTCTTACGTATCGTCATGAGCTCTCAGTAATCTTTCTACTCATGCCAATGTTCAACCATAAGCAAGTATTCAGAGGTTCATGTTTTCTTAATCTGCTACATAATTACTCTTAAATCATTTGCCATGAATTTCCCTGGTGTATATATATATATACACAAAATCTGACAACAGCAAAGACCTAATGCTGTTACATAGGCACTGAATAGGAACTGAGGCTGTAACTGCAACAGCTGCACTGCAGCATACCCGAGACCCAGAAATGCCTACAGGAGAGAAGGTTAGGCACAGGGAACAGGGAGAACATATAATGCAAAGATCGGGAAAATACAGAACTACCTCAAAATAAAGTGTAGAAGTTAAAGTAACTTCAACCCCTCATTCAGACCCACTAAATAAGGAGCCAAAGGACAGAGACTTGAGAGAAGCAAACGGATGAAGTGGCAGTACAGGTTGGTGATAAGATTCCATGTCTAACACACTCAAAAATAGTCATTGATAATAAAAAGAAGTACCAGCATCCAGTCTTGAAATACTGTCTTTGCTGTATTACACTACTTATTCTGTTTCCAACTGAAGCCAGATGCAGTTTTTCCTCAAATGCAAATTTTAAGAAAGTATGAAAATATTTTTTAACTACTGAACAAAAAGACACACTGTTCCGACCCCTGGAATCTACTGATATTTTGCTTTTGTCTACCCAAAGAGCTGTAGAGTACAGTAAGAATTTTAAGCAAGTGCCCGAGAGTTTACCTGGCCTTTATCCGCCAAGTGAACTGATCAGTCTAGTAAAAGAAATTAATATTATCCTATTACCTATATTTTCCTTATATGTCAACACCATTGTATCTACACTGTTGTCTTGAACAGTTTTTTAGCTCTGTTCCTTAAAGCATCTTATGTTAAAGCATCTACTAATGCCAAGATACTATACGATGAAGAACTTTTAAGTCCTCTACGAAGGAGAAGTAAAATGACACCTGTTTCTGAAGCATCTACCCAGGCTTTAAAAAAATACAATCTATACAAGTGCATAATCTTTCTTTGGTTTTAGTCCTAAATCAGGATTTTCTTAAAAGGAAAACAGAAACTCCCAGCACTACGAAAAAGCACTGTCGATTTTTAAAAAATTAGCAACGCTAGCGAAGAAAAATAGAAACATATTACAATCTAACGTAAGACACAGAAAGGCTAAGACTCGAAGATGCAAAATAGAGCTAAACAAGAGGGAGACTGAACAGCAGTGGAGCAGGTGAGGCAATGTGGCATAAACAAAGACCCTGACGCGGCGAGGGAGACGAGGAGACGCAACCAGGTTTCCTCGCCCTCAGGGGCGGAAGCCCAGCGAAGCCGCAGCACCGGGGCTGCCGCGAAGCCCGGCCTAGCTCCTCTGCGGCCTCACCGCAGACCAGCACCGCCGCTGCCCCCCCACTTACCCTCCCTCACTCCGCTGCTCCCCAGCCCGGTTCCCTCACCCCCGCCGCCTTTCCCGGCCCAGCCCGGCCGCCCTCACCGAGGCCGCCGCTGCGGGGCCGGGACGCGGCTCCGACCGAGCGCCTTCGCGCGCTGCCCCCGGTTTGAATGTGACCGACGCCCCGAGAGCGCCCTTCCCATTGGTCGGAAGGCGGGAGGCATCGAGCGCTGATTGGCCGCCGGAGGGAAGCACCGGCGGCCCGCCCGCCCATTGGCCGGTGGCTGCGCCGGCCGCGGGTCCCAGCGCCTTGTGGGCCCGAGGGGAGGCGCGGGTGCGCAGGCGCGCTGAGGAGGCCGCGGCCAGTTGCTGGTTAGAGATGGGGGGCACGGGCATGGCATAGCGCTGATTTACTTGAATTATGTATCTGAAAATGCTTTCCTCCTTTGGCCATAGCCGGTTGTAATTTGAAGCTTCATTTAGCTGTAACGGAATAGCGGGGCTGTGTGTCCTGACCAGCTCCTTAAGGTTACGTCTCCCCTTTACCTTTTCCTCAGAGGGATCCTTCATAAGCCGATCCCATATCTGCAGTGTGCCTAAGGCTGCTAAAAGCAGCTCCTTCTCTGAGCTGCCCCGTTCTTCGTGGATTATAGTAATGCAAACGCACTAAGTGGAACAGTTAGGTTTCTCGGTTTGCGTTCTGGCTGTACACAATAATTTGTGTGTTCTTTGCAGCCGTAAGCTTCTTCTGATGCTTATAATATATTCAATATTATGCTTATAATATTTTATTTTCAAGATCAATAGCACGTTATAAAAATCAGATTTGATTTGTTTGATAATTTGATAGGTTGATAAATTGCTAGTTATTCACTTGCCATAAACATCCCATGATGTATTAAGATACCTACACTGGCCTTTCATTGAAATTTATCTCATTCTTCTTTATTCATCTGCATTTTAAGTATGTCGTCTAATCTAGTGATACAGGCTCACTCTATACTCAACAAAAAGATTTCAACAAGAAAATTTAATCCGAACACCTATTTTAGAATGTAATGGATGATCCCATGGAGGTCCCTATGTTTCTCTATTAAGTAAAGTAATTCTGACTCTCAGCTAAGGCTAAGTGAGATGAAATTTTTTCAGCATTGCCTTAGTCCTCCTTGCATATACACATTTTTGGTGGCTTTGTTGTGTTGGTGCTCTTATGTTCTACCAGAATCCAAATAAAGTGAAAATGTAAAGAAACAGCACAAGTTGCATGAATCTGCTCTGCATCTATCTTCACTTGAGGGACATAGAGAGAGATTATTTTATTAGCAGGAGTTTTGAAGGGATCAAAGAAGAGGAAAGTTGTATTGTTCTGGTAAGTGAATAATGCCATAAGGAGCTATCATTTAATTTCTGTAGGTGGGACAAGAAATCTTTATACCATATAGGTTCCTGGCAAAACCAAAATAAATAGGAGAAAGAGAAAGAAAAGCTGTAATACCATAGAAAAAAATAAAGGAACCTCCATTTAGTGTTCTTCAACAAAATATAAAATATGTGTGGTTTTTGGATTGTTGGTGGAACCATTCTTTATTTACTTATAAATGCTTATGCTTCTCATTTTATTTAATACAAAGTCATGCATATATAGGGAATTTAAGAAGTATATGAACTGAAGTCTCCACCTAAAGGTAATTCCACTTTGAATGACAGAAGCGAATTGTGAATTGCAAAATCAAGTACTAGACTGGATGACAAACAAAAGGAGAGAGGTCAGTCTTTTGTAATGAGTTACTATCAGGGGAATCTTGTTTCATTATTTTAAATACCTCATCATATGGTAGGATTTTGTATCAGTTTGGATAATAGTATTGCAAATCCAAATGTAGCAAAGGTACAGGTGAGTCACAAAGGATTTTTCAAATGTTGGTAAAATCTTTATACCGCACTATGGTGTTTTCTATGATAGATATAAGAGAGAGAAGCCTTCCTCCTCTGGTTGAAATTTGTCAGCCACTAACCCATCCTCTCAATTTGGTACTTGATGTTTAATGTCTGAAACCTATGAAGGGCTTATCTAAAAGAAAAAAAATGGTAAGTCTTTGGTTGCAACTGTTGACAGACATTCAGTGTAGCTGATTTGGTGGAAACTGCATTTGGAGAAAGCTTTGCTGAGTATTTCATGGACACCATTAACTGAGAGTACCTGGACTATTCCTGACTCGTGATACATTGCTACAATCTATGGGTGTCCATGAGAAGAAGCAAACAAACATTCTAGATGGCAGAGTTACCTCAACGACTGAGAAGGTGTTCTGAAAGCAGTAAGTAACAACTACTAAGATTTTGAGTGGCAAAAATGATCACCAGATGTCTAGTATTCCCAGTCCTCCCACGTGTTACATTTCCATCACATGCTACCTATTTGTCACTACTCACTACTTTGAGATTTATGTGTAACTTTTTTTTGTTGTTTTTGTGTATCAGTGATCTTATCCCATGACATTTCTTCAGTTACAGATTGGATGCATGCTTTTTGACTGGACTTGGAAAGTAAACTTTTTTTCTATATTGATGGGCATATTCAATCAGTAAAATAATGAGAATCATTGTTCTTTTGGGCTTCTTTGTGTTGTCTGGTTCCAGTTTCTGATGGAGGTCTATAAAATGCACAGTTTTTCACACACACAAAATACTGATGTAGAAACTGGCTAATCAACAGATTTCAAAAAGGAAGCGTCAATAAGAAGTGTTCAAGCTGTTCATGTCAGGAAGGATACCTGTCAGGAAGGGATTGGCTCTAACAGTGGTGAGAGTATTATATTGGTGATTTAATATGTTTGTTGATTAACTTGGTACAAAGACGGTGTTAAGGTTGTAGGCAAATGTCTGGGCTCTTGACTAGGACCTGGATGGAGGTTAGACTGACTGAGGGGAGATGGAAATCTAAAGAATGTAATGAGAAATTGCTGAACATAACATCGTAAGCAGCTGATGAAAGCTACAGATCAAACTGTGAAAGTTGGCTGGATCTCACAGGTTGTTATGGAGGATTTGTGAGGGACAGACAAACTTCACAGGTATTTGAAGTAGAATATTTTGAAAAGGTCATCTTTTGTGTAGCAGGAGCATACACCACAAAGGGCACCTACGTAACCACATCAAGAATACCAGCACCACAGAAGTATAAGATCACTTGGGTAATGGTGCCAGCCATACCAGATGTAAATGTAGATTTATCAAAATTGGGACCAATGGAGAAAAAGGAATTAGAGGCGGGTTCTGCATGGAGGAGACTGAGACAGAGAAAAGCAGGTGCAATACTCAGTCATGTCCCTGAGTGCCACGTTGTCCTGGTTTTGGCTGGGATAGAGTTAATTCTTTTCCTTGTAACTGGTAAAGTGCTAGGTTTTGGATTTAGTAGGAGAATCGTGTTGATAGTACCCTGATGTTTTGTTTGTTGCTCAGTAGTGCTTACCCTACGTAAAGGACTTTTCAGTTTCTCATACTCTGCCAGTGAGGAGCAGCACAAAAAGCTGGGAGGGAGCATGAGCAGGACAGCTGAGCTGAACTGGCCAAAGGGATATCCCATATCTGAGAACATCATGCCCAGTATATAAACTGGTGGGAGTTGGCTGAAAGGGCTTGATCTCTGCTTGGGGTCAGCAGGAGGCGAGCAATTGTATTGTGCGTCACTTTGTTCTCTTGGGTTTTATTTCTCTCTGTTTTATTTTTGTCTCCCTTTTTGCATTACAATTATATTATTATTTTATGTCACTTAAATTATTAAACTGTATGTGTCAACCCATGGGTTTTACCTTTTTTCCCCTGATTCTCTTCCTCATACCACCAGTGGTGGGGTGGGGAGTGGTGATGAGCAGCAGCTGTGAGATCTGTGAGATGCTGGGGTTAAACCATAACAGTCCTTAACAGTTCTTTTTGGCTACCAACATGGGGCATGATGTCTTGAGATAACGACAAATCTGATAGAATGTATTAGAACAATTTTGTTACAAGCATTTGTTCTATTAGTTTAAGAGTCGCTGGTCACACTGTTGATTTATTTGCTCTCAAAGTTGGCATGCTTGTTCTATTAGTTGTGTTTTGTCATACCTTACTTGCAGTATCTCGTGGGAACTGGGCTAAAGTTATCACATTGCTGTACTTTGTAACACTGGCTTATGGTATGATAGAATTGCTGGTTGTGAAACTAATCTAGTATTTGTACTCAGCATCGCTGTCACCACTGTACTTTCCAATAGATAGCCATCTATTGGAAACTACTAATAATGATAACTTACCTACCAAGTGCTATTCATCACTATTCGGTACCTTGCAGGGGAAGAGAAAGTCTCTGGATCAGAGAACAAAACAACAGGCACTGCAGCTGAACTTGAGAACCAACCCATGCTGGTCTCAGTTGCTCCTGTACACAAGAAGAAATGGACATGAAAGCTCACATAGTAAAGGACAAAGCAGGGTTACCAAAATAACAGGAGGAAGAAGCAGAACAAGAGATAACCCCTTGATCCCTGTCCCTGATGATCTGCAGGAGGTGTGAAAAGATTTCAGCCGTCATCCAAATGAGCACATTGTCACTTGGCTGCTCCAATGCTGGGATAATGGATCCAGTGCCTGGAGTTAGAGGGTAAGGAAGCCAAGCAGCTGGGATGACTTTCTAGGCAAGGGAGTATTGATAAGGCAAACAGAAAAGGAACACAAGTCCTCAGCCTGTGTTGGAGGTGATACCTATCAGGCGTGAAGGTAAGGAATCCCTTCAAGAAAGACGTTACATGTCAGACAGGTGGACCACCATGAAGACAAGTATCCAGTATGTTCAGCAATTAGCCATGCTAGAAGTGATTTATTCTGACCCAAACAATACACAGTCACCCACAGATGAAGTCCAAGGTACATGACCCATGTGGCAGAAAGTTGTACAGAATGCACTACCTGTGTATGCCACCTCATTGGCAGTAATTACCTGGAAAGACAAAGAGGCACCAGTGATGGAAAGACAGAGAGGCACCAATGATGGATTAAGTGGCTCACCAACTCTGGCAATATGAAGAAAATCTCTCTTCCTCCCTATGAACTTGTATCTTGACTGTAGAAAAACTGTCCAAAAGTGGGAAAAGCTGTTCCAGGAGTTCCAGCAACAAAAAGAGGATAGGTCCTACTCCTCACCTGCACAAACCAGTATCTCAGCTATTAACAGTGAGTATTCTTTTGCTCAAGAGGGAGGATATAGAGGGGCTACACCGCAAGATACCCTGTGGTTTTACCTGCCAGTCCACAAAGAGGACATGAGGAAATGGGGTGGAAAATCTACCTTGACTCTAGAGGCTTGGGTACATGGGTTGCAAAGAAAAGCAATCACAAATGGGGGTTCTTCCAGGAAAATTGCTTCTCCAGTCTTCAGTGGGTAGTTCCCCAGTCAGAGTGGAAGAGTTAGTCTTACTTCTGATCCTATGGAAATGAATTCTGATTTTACAAGTGAATGGAGACATCTATGACTGGTACCACAGGGGCCCTGCCTGCAGACAGGTGAAGGAGGGGGACAACCAGGTTTACTGGACTATGTGGATCCCAATGGCCTGGTACATCAGACCCACAGAACTGTAAGGCTCTAGTAAATACCAGTGCACAGTGTGCACTAATACCATCAGATTACAAAGAGACAGCTTACACCTGTATTTCTAGAGTAACGGGAGATCCTGGGACCTGTCTGTGTTGAAGGTTGAATTAAGTCTAACTGGGAATGAGTGGCAAAAACACCCCTCTCTGACTGGCCCAGAGGCTCCATTCATCTGCCATGTAGATGTCTCAGGAGAGGGTATTTCAAAGACCTAAAAGAGTATTGGTGGGCTTTCAGTATAGCTGCCTTGCAAAAGGAGGAAATTAAGCAGCTGTCTACCTTGCCAGGTCTCTCAGAGGACCCTTCTGTTGTGGTATTGCTGAAGGCTGAAGAACAGCAGGTGCTGATTCCTACCACTGCAGTGTGTTGGCAGCATTATCGCACCAACTGAGGCTCCCTGATTCCCATCCATGAGCTGATTCATCAACTGGAGAGCCAAGGAGTGATCAGCAGGACTCATCCTTTAATAGTCCCGTACGGCCAGTGTGAAAGTCTCACAAAGAAAGGAGACAAACAATAGACTATCACGGCCTGAATGAAGTCATGCCACCACTAAGTGCTACCATACTGGACATGCTGGAACTTCAACACAAGCTGGAGTCAAAGGCAGCCAAGGAGCATATCACAATTGACATTGCTAATGTGTTTTTATCAGTCCTTTGGCAGCAGAGTGCAGGACACTGCTCAGGGGCATCCAGTACACCTGGAATCGACTGTCCTGGGAGTGGAAACACAGCCCTACCATCTGCCATGGAGTGATCCAGACTACACTGGAACTCCAGAACATCTGTAGTACATGGATGATAAGTAACTGAAATTATTGCAAGTGGCTTGGTGACCGCCTCTGCCAGCTCCCTCAGTATCCATGTGTGGATCCCATCTGGCCCTATAGACTTGCATGTGCCTATTTGGTGTAGCAGGTTGCTGTTTCCCCTTGGATTATGGGGCTTTGTTCTGCTCCCGGTGCCTATGTTCCAGGGGGCTGGGTACCGAGAGAACAACTGGTTTTACTATTGCAGACTGAGGCGAAGGACTAATTTAGTACCTCAGGCTTTTCCTTATCCCTTGTCACTATGTTCCCCCTGCACCCAGTAAAGGATGGAAAACATGAGAAAGAACTTTTTTCCTGTGTGGGTGACCACGACTGGAACAGATTGCCTAGAGAGGTTGTGGAGTCTCCTTCACAGGAACCATCTGGATGCAATCCTGTGCAGAGTGCTCTAGGATGACCCTTCTTGAGCAGAGAGGTTGGACCAGATGATCCAGTGTGGTTCCTTCCAACTTTCCCCATTCTGTGAGATGCTATGAGATTCTCCTCAGCCCTCCTTTTGTTGATATATTTATAGAAACATTTTTATTGTCTTTTATGTCAGTAGCCAGATTAAGTTCTAATTGGGCTTTGGCTTTCTAATTTTCTCCCTGCATAGCCCTGTGACATCCCTGTAGTCCTTTTAAGCTGCCTGCTCCTTCTTTCAAAGGTGATCCACTCTCTTTTTTACCCTGAGTTTCAGCCAAAGCTCTCTGTTCTGCCAGGTCAGATTTCCTTAATTTCCTCCTTTTGCAAGGCAGCTATACTGGCTCACCTTTTGGCACTTGGGGATGGCCTGCTCGTACACCTGTAAGAGTTCCTCCTTGAAGAATGTCCAACCTTCCTGGACTCCTTTGCCCTCAGGACTTCTCCCAGGGGACTCTGTAAACCAGGTTGACACTGAGTACAACAAACAAGATGATTGCTCACCTGCACACTAGATAGTTAGTAATCTGCCATGGATGACTTTTTACCTGGAGTTCTTCTGTGTTTTGTTCTGTTATCTGGCCAGTATAATGCATGTATGAGGCCACACAGGAAATCCGTGATGATATGAGAGTTGTGGTACCTCCAGTAGGAGGATAATACCCAGCTGTACACACTGATTTCATCAGATCCAGCTGGTGCTGTTCAGCAGCTTATTTAATTTATGAACAAACTGAGTTACAGATTGATGTGGGCTGGAAATAACTAGAAAAGAACAGAGTTGAGAAATAGTAAAATGTTGCTTGTGCAGGTTCACAGCTTTGGGTCATGCTGGATCCATAGGTTCTGTTGAATGTCCATGTAAAAAGAACAGAAGAAAACATATATATATATATGTCAGAAATTTCCTTTTGAGTGTCCATTTTATAGAAGCTAAGCATGATACAGTTCCCATGTTTACTGCAGCACCCTTTATATTAGTGCATTCTTGAATATTTCTAAAAATGTCAGATAATATACATTAACTGCAATAAAACCTATTAAACTTGTTACACTGGATGCTATTCAATTCCCTAGTGAAATTTTAAATCTGAGGTTTGATCTATAAAACTGTAAATAATGCTGACTACTTCGGTGATTAAAGCTTTGGCAAAAGTGGTCAGTTTAGGCCAATTAGTCAGTTATAATCTTTTCTGCCTACATCCTGGTCCAGGTGGACATGAAAGAAGTCCAGTTCAGAAAAGACACAATTGTACTGGGACAGTCCTTTGACACCTGCCTGGAAGTCAGCATATGCTAATTTGTGCAGTTCCTCTGCATAGCCCTTAGACTGCATGTGCTTCCTATGTGACTACTTAAGCGTGGCCAGAGAAACCTGAATCTATTTTTGCCACTCCCTAATGAGTGAGAAAGCCCTGAGAGACTCCTACTTACTTTTTAATGAAAACTAGGGGTGTGGGCAGAGGGATATAATTGGTGAATGACACCCAGTTTAAGAAATCTGAGACCTGTTGTTCAACATCTATTCTTGACATTTTTCCTCATAAATTCCTGACTTGCGACTTAGCTATTGTTAGGTTTTCGAGAAAATACTTAGACAATCAGAAAGAACCAAGTAAAAGTAGTTTTACTTGGACAGCTCAAAGTAGTAAATTTAAGGATGTGCATGGGTGAAAGATGCATTTGGGTGCAATACCAGATCAGGGCTAAAAGTTATTACAACATGTCGCCATTGTTCACTGCATTATTAGAGTATTTCAGAGAGGAGGTGGCCATAACGCAATGATGTGTATCAGTATTTTTAACATGTACCTTTCCAAAGAGATGTAATAGACATCTGGACAGCAATCACCATTGTAGCTGTAATGGGACATACAGGAATGGTATCAGACACTTCTTGTTTCAGTGTCTTAAAGATTAATAGCAAACCACATTGTTTATTGCCAGATCATAGGATCCTGCAGAGAAAATAGAATACAGATTTGTTTCTGCTAATTCATGAGTTCATGTGGGGTCTTTTGGAGGTTAGGAGAGCTATAAAATGTTGGCCGTGGTGCTCCACAGACTGTTAACTGCTGACACCATTGCAACTGTTAAAGTCTCCTTTACCACAAACAGTGAAAGCAAGAAAAGATACTGCATGTAATTGTGAATTTGGTCCTGCAGAAGTGATATTAAGATCTAGATTTGGGTAACCTAAATGATTCTCTTAGCCAGAAGGACATGAAGTGACTTCTAAATATTTAACCAAAAAGCCATTTCTTACCAGACTGGTTTTATATGCAGCTTCTATTAGCCAGTGTACCTGTGATATCTAGTATCAAAAAAAAAAAAAAATTAAAGAAACACCAAGAACAACAATAACGACAACAGAAGGGTTAATTTTCCAGAAATCTGCTGGGAAAAGGGTAGAATTAGAGAGATGGCATGTGTTTGAGGGTAACTACATCCAAGAAGGCACAATCAAGGTCCAACAAGCTTAGACAGGGTCTTCAGAGAATAAATCCAACATATAGTAACATTTGCCCTGCCCTCAGGTATAATTATGACCCTGTTTCTATGCTACGTCTTACTTGCCAGCGACTTCCTTTCCCAGCATCCCTTTTCAAGAATTTTATAAAAACTGAGCTGACAAAAGGCTGATAAGGAAAAGCCTGTGTTTTCTTTACAAGTCTTCAGCTGTCTTACTAACATTTAGCTAAGGCTTAGAGTGTGGCTTTTTTTCTTCTTCCTTATCTATGAAAAATGATGATTATAATAATGGATTTGTAATCATCTCAGTTCCTCATGAGGAGGATACTATTATAAGTATGTAAATTGGGTTACTGTTATTATTGCATACATAAAAATATATTTGTATTGGAACAAAGTGTCCCCTCATAACTAGAAGAAGTATTTATGTAGAAGAAAATGTATTTAAATACTCAATCATTAATACCCCACCCTCTGAATTATCAGTGCATCCAAGCAAAGTATCATTAAGCCACAGAGATTGGACTTCTGACCTAATAATTAAACCTTTATTAATGACCTTAAGATGGAAGTAAATAAAATATTAGTGAAATTGATAAGTGAATGGGAGGAGTTGGAATAAAAGTAACGTATAACAACCTTAGAAAAATACAGAATTAAACCAGATCAGAAAACAAAATTATAAAAAAAAGACCCTGTAAGCGTTCAAAAAGAACAATTAAGTGGGCAATCAGTAATGCTGCAAGGGAAGTGAAGGTGATGTTACACAAGGACTTAAGTATGTCATAACTGCCCCCCAAAGCAATGGACATTTTAAGCAACTGAACTCTGACAAAGTTCTCATGAATCTTGCTTTTCACCCTTTACCTGATTTCTCTCTTTTCTCTTGGAGGTCCCTACTTTCATAATGCAGATAAAGAATGCAGAGTACTTCCTTAATCTCAGTGAAAGTGGCATGCTGCACTGAAGCAGCGCAGCTCAAATACACATTCCTTTTGATGCACTCTGCTGCAGGGAAAGTAACCTGAGGCCGTGGGATGAAAGAAGTATCTCAGACTGGCTCACCTCTTTTCTAAGCAGCATGATCAAAACATTCAAGGCCAATTACTCTCAAAATCATCTCCTACCCCTGGAAACAGATAAATTATTTTCTGCCTTGAAATTTCTCACTGGTTTTGCTGGTAATAATGAGAAAATAACTCCAGTGTTAACAACATGCAGCATTTGACTTTTGTCTCACACTTAGCTTTAGTGGAAGACTCCAGTGACACAAAGCGCTCATCTGCTCATTTCAACAGGAGATTTTCCTGTGTTAGATGGACCATGAGCATGCACAAACCACAACTGTACAACAAATTGATGATCTGCTATCAAAGAAGCTTGACAAAACTTTTGCTGGCAGAATTAGGAGAGAGATCAGATTCAGATTTTCTGATCTTTTTTTTAGCAGCCCTGGACAGACTGCATCAAAAGCATCATGGTGGCTCCTGATTATCACTTCATCACAAAGTTACTGTTATTACAAAGATATTTACAATTTGGAAAGGATTTAGAAAAACATTTTAAAATGCAGGCATTTGGCAAAAAAATTACATAGGGACAAAATCTAATTAATTTATTTATGAAGCCAGACAAGAAGTAGGAAAGTATCATACCATAACATTGTTTGACTGATACTTAAAATGACAGCAGATTCTAGTACCATACAGATAGATCAGCTTTGTGTTGCATCATGTTGGTGTTAATTGTCTTGAGCACTCTTTGGATGTACATGGTAATTACTATCCCTCAGTATTGTTGAGAAAGAGGAGCCTGTTACTTCCAATCATATAGGAAATAGGGATTAATCAGATTTTGCCAGGGAGGAAGATAGAACTTGAGATGCAAAGTGTCTCAGAAAAATACCTGCTTGTGGATACTGCTTAAGCTGAAGTTACATAGATAGTTTTTTAATTACCAATACATCCAAATAATCTCATCAATACTCTCCACAAAATGCACAGTGTAGAAACTGTTTTCTTTCATTAGCTCTGCTGGGAGATTATTTTCCTCAGTTTATTTCCTTCAAGAGACAGTAGTTCCCTTGAGTTGAATTTTGTGGTTTGATTTTTAATGTTTCAAGAAAATAATATTTTCTCTGCAAGTTTTTGAGTGTGGTAGGATTTAAACTAAGGCTTTTTTTCTATTTAATGAAAAAATAAAACTTTGGTTAACTGAAGATAAGCATTTAAGACAATGGAATGATTCTTTGGCTATTTTTGGGATACGTTCCACTAAACAAAGACCTTTTTTGTTTTCATAGTATGTAAACAGTGAAGAATGGTAAGATTTGAAACATCAGGGATTGTTTCCATTGCTGGAATTAAAAAAATAGTTATTAAACTTCAGCAAAAGAGAAACAAACTGAAATTTTAGAATAGATTCAAAATAGATTTAAATGCTCTTTCTGTAAAGCATAAAGGAAAAATTTGAAGCTGAAGGAAAAAGACATAGAATCATAGATTGTTAGGTAAGGAAAAACCTTTAGGATTGCAGAAGCCAACCATTAACCCAGCATTGCCAAGTCCACCACTAAATCATCTCCCTAAGTGCCACATCTGTGTATCTTTCAAATACCTCCGGGGATGGTGACTCAACCACTTCCCCAGCAGCCTGTTCCAATGCCTGACCACCCTTTTGGTGAAGAAATTTTCTCTAATATCCAATATAAACCTCTCTGGGGACAACTTGATACTGTTTCTTATTGTCCTATCACTTCTTAATTGCATGGAAGAGACTGAATGCTAAATAAGAGAAGGAACCCGAGGGTATCCTCCTCTCTTGTGGGGTGGTCTTCTCTGTGGTGCTCCAGGAGATGCCCATTTCAGTCCCTTTCTTCAATCTGTCCCTTCTTTGAAGTGATGAACTGATTAGACTTACTTATAGTTGCTATTATTAAAAGCAACAATTTATGCTATTTGCAATGCAGCTTGCTGCTATGAGCAGTTTTACTACAGCGTATTAGTCAGTCACTGATTGCTTGTTACCTCTTTCAGAAAAAAAGTGACTGTGATCTGACATCTAGTTGTCAGGATGTACTGCTGAATACAGATGTCCAGGTGTCTTTCCAAAACAATTGTCCAAAGGACATACCAGTACTGACAGTCTAGTCCCCAAAACTGTGTTATTAAAAGGGCTAAAATAGTGATACTGGGTGATGTTTTCCCACAAAAAGAACGGGCTTTTTTTAGCTGAAAATATGATTGAAGATTACACAGCAAAGCAAAGTGAATGAAAGTTTTTAGTAGGCAGATTGCCCAGAATGGCGCCTCAGGAGATATTTAAAAGAAAAAAATTGGATCTAAGCCTGACAAACATGAAGTACATTTTAAGAGCTTATTACTAGAAATAAATATGTAACTGATTTTTATCACAGCTGTAAATACCAGTGTGAGTGCCAAAAGATCCACCTCAGGACATCCTCGTTAGAGCTCTTAATTTTAGCTCATCTTAAATGAGCTAACCTGGTTATTGAAAGCAGTCCAAGGGCAGTAACAGAGAGCAACTTGGGCTCCCATGCACTGCTGGGAACTGTTGAGCTGAGAAGCCATGCAGTATCCTGCACCATTCTCCATGCTGTCACTGTTACTTCTGGTACCCAAGCAGCATTTTTTAGGGAATGCCTATAATACATACCACAGTAGAGACTACTGCCTGATCGAAAGTATTGCTTCCTCCATAAGAATATGACTACTTTAAGAGATAATGACAATTTTGTTCAGAGCCAGGTCCCCTATTCTGTCCTGACAGGTTTGAAACAAAGGTGATAATGAAAAATCAGGTGATTTCCCTGAGAATCAGATCCTGCAGGCTGACTGCACACTTCCCTAATTGATGGGGTATGAAAGCAGAGAAAATTCAGAAAGGAGCTATAGTTTCAGTAGCAAACTGTACTTGTGTTAACACACTGCAGCAACACCTCCTTCCAAGGTTTCTCAAGGAAGGAGGTTACTCAAAAAGTAACCCATAGATTAATGGCACAAAGGAACCAACTACCAAGAGTGATTGAATCCGAGGTATGAGAGTTGAAATTAGCAATTAGCAAATGTCCAGACACACAATACCAATAAAAAAAAAAGATTAGAAGGCTTTGTCCCCCGTTTCTACTGGGTGTGTGAGCAGCATGAATAGACTTGCACAAACTAGGTTAATCCAGTAAGCAGAGGTAACACAGCAGTCAAGATGTGGCAGTACAGTGTGGGCCAGTAAGGAATGTATTCAGTGTTCACTGGACAGCCCTGTCAACTGCAGATGGTACGATTATCAGCACTGTGGTTATTTGAGGTACCCAGAGCACAGCCCACATAGTGGTTCTTGCCAGTGCTTCTGCTGTCCATCCCATTTGTGGGTGAGCATGTGGAGAGGCCAGTGGAGGCAGTGGCTTATGCTACCCAGAGGTTACCCTTGGTTACCTGCCAAGATAACTCCAGGGTCATTGGAAGGGCTGACCTACATGCGGTAGTCTTGCAGCAACACTTGTTTACATTGTGTATGGAATAGATACCCAGAGGTAAGACAAGACAAAACAAAACTTCTTTTTAAAGGCAAGGACATAAATAAACAGTTACTTCATACTTAGAGTGCATCACAAGAGGATTTATCCCGAGGGAAAAAAATACAAGAGTAATTGAAGGGGAGCCACCATGGCAGTGCACATTTCTTATGCTGTCTAGCGGAGAAACTCCATCAGTTGTCCAGTTTTTTACCTTGTGCCCTGGGAAAGTTGAAATTCAAGATTATGACACTTTAGAGAACCTTAAGACCATTGTCTTAAGCAAGCAAATGTTCTTAACATTGCTGATATTAAATCCTTCAAAACTGGAGTAACAGTCACAGGGAGGCAAGGTTGGTGACATTTTGAGCCTACCTAGTATGTATTCCATACATACTAGGAAAACTTGATTATTGTCTACAGTAATTACTTGGTAAGACATTGGCACTTAGCCTCATTCTCAATGAGGAGGTTCCTTACGCTGCTGTAGCCATGTGGTGCTCCAGTGTACGAGCATGAAAACTAGTTTGAAAAACCTGTGCCCGTTTGCAGTGGCAAGAAGAGAATTTAATTATGACCAAATTGAATATCTTGATTGTCAAAAAGGAAGATCTCATAACACCAAGAAGAAATGTGAGGGCTGTCTTCCAAAGAGAGAAACCTGTCAGGAACCCTTCAAGCTTAACACTGTTTGAAGAATTATGTTGGAAACTTTAAGGTATTAATGTCTTAAATCCAATGGATGTTTAGAAAGTACTGAGCCCATTGAAGATGGCCTGAATTTTGAAAAAGGTAGCAGCAAAGATCAAGGACTGAGCTTGCATAGAGGGAAAGTGTGCAGAGGAGATGACTGGAACATGTTTGAATTAGCAATTAAGATGACCTCTCAGTGAGTGATGTAGAGGAAAACTACCATACAGCTATTGAAAGTGGTTTCAGCAGATGATCTCTACCATTTCAGTAAAGCCTGGATCCTGAGTGTTTACAGGTACTCCTGCTTACCCAGCCACTAACCAGTACAGGCATATCCCGTGCCTCAGTACCAACTCTTTCATACAAAAATGTAATCTAATACTTTAAGATGCCTTAGAAAAACAGATTACAAATAAGAGGTGTTTTATTCACCAAAGTTATACTTCCAAAAATAAATTAAAACCTAAGATAATAGAAGTTAAATTTTAACATCTTATTAGAGCAGGAGTAGTGAATTATTCACTGTAGTGTGGAAATTCAACATAATCTAAATGGATGAGAAGGAAGGTTTTTGTTCTCCATGTTCAACTGAAAGAATCAAGCATTCATGGTTGAACAAATGCAATTCCTTATAGCCTATAATAATCTGTGAGCACTCTACAAAATGCCAACTTCCATTTTGTCCAAAAAAGTTCTTGCTGTCTCTCTGAAGTCATGTGTAGGAAACGCAGGAGTAAAAGCTTCTACAGATAGTGAGGAGTTTGACCTGCAGCCCTGGAAGAAACTAAATCTAGCCTAATTGACAGAGATTTATGGACCTTAAACAAGAGAATTACAAGCCTGAGTTTCTGTAGTTATAAGTAAAAAAATGTATCGGGTGTTATGGTTAAAGAGTTTTAAGTATAGTAATGTAAGTTTATAGTAATAAGTTAAGGATTTAGATGTAACAATAGAAATATATAGGTGTACGTGACAAGACATATTATTGGTCAAGAGGCCACCGCAGTGCAGTAGAAATTGCTAGAGGTGATAGGTCAGAAAGTCAAAACAAAGTTTCGTTTTAAGTGTCTATTGGATTAGAAAGTTATAAATTGTCTGGTAACCCTAAATCTTGTGACTATTCCTGATCATGGCGGCTTGTGGCTAAACCTCACTCCTCAGAGACTGATGCCTTGTTTGTTATTTTAAGCAATAAACCGTGGATGATTACGAAAAGTCCCATCTCTCATTAAGAACTCCGACGAGAAAAAAAAGCGCGGGTGGCGCGGACGCGGGTGGCAGAATAATTTACAGTCATGACATCTGAGTCCCTGATACATTGCATTTCTTCACCAAATAGACCCACACAGCATCTTAATAAAAAAATCTGCTTAGTTCTTACCCAACATTAGTCAGACATAGAAAAATTTTCTGACATATGAAACCATTACACTTCATGTTGATCTTTTCATTGGAATCTGAATTCCCATGTCTAAAAGTGCCACAATGCTTTATACTAGCTGGCCAGAAGACTGGTCAGAGCAGCCAGTAGCATCAGATCTGGTTCTGCCTTCGTCTTTATCTTACATATCTTCCGATAGGAAACCACATGTGGTCGCATATTAATACCATGAAGGTACATTGAAGAGAGGAACAGATCAGCCAGTTACTGTGGGCTAAGGTAGGGTCTGAATTTAGCCTAATTGCCCATGTTACCATGCACTACTGTCTGGTTTAACCTCCAAAGAGTATGGTAAATAGGTCACCTCTCAGTGAGCTCACTTTTACCACAAGGTGAGAGTAGACACATAGGAAGATACTGGTGAGTAGCTGATATGTAGGGGCTTCAGATCCCCAGATTACTGCTTGCCATTTGCCCCCTTGCTGTTCTCCTAAGTTTGATTGTTTGTGGGTCAGGGACAGTAACTGCAATTGAGAAGAATAATTATTTCCCTTCAGGAAACCTGCAGCATCTAGCTTGAAACAGGAAGGTGTATTTCAAGATTTCTCCATGAAGCAAAATACTTCCCTGTTTATTTACAGAGATGGCATATTAAACCATAATTTTGTGAATGCTGTTACATATTAAAGATAGTAGGATCTTATTACTTTAAATTAAATACTTTTTAATATTATCTGTGGAATGATTTTCAGGTTGTTTTTTTATATAAAATACACCTTTTCTGAGAAAATATGTTGTAGAATACCCTGGAAAGGCCAGAAAAGACATTTTTTAAGACTGCTTTGGATGTTTGAAGAGAGAACCATCTTCTCTGAAATTTGCTTTCTTACAGTCTTCACTTCTCTGCCCCAGTTGTCATGACCTTCCAAAGATAATTGAGTGTCTTTTCAATTACACTGGCCAGTGCTTGTGGGTGTGTCCCATCAGGTCCAGTGTGTATGTCCAGTTTATTTAAATAGTCCCTAACATTTTCCTCATTCACCAAGAAAAAGTCTTTCTTGCTCCAGAACCTTGATGTATCTTGGGAAACTGAGATTTATATCAGAGGATTTTAAGGACAGAAAACTTAAAACTATGACGGTGTCACAAAAACAAATTATTCAGTTCTCATGTATAAAAATCAGGTGGTTAGTGAGTAGGACTCAGAGACGATCTTATTTTTACATGTGGTGCTGGGGAGTCTCAAATTAGTCAACAGCAAATGACTCATTTCAAAAAACAAGTCATTAGAATACACAAAAAAGTGACAAAAATACCTCAGAATTGAACAAAATGCCTTGTTTTTTAAGGAGGAAGGAAAAAAAGGTGTATGAGACATAACTTGATTGCTGTTAATCTTTGCTGAGAGAAAAAAGTAGGTATTACAGTGGCCTCTAATTTAGTGGGAAAAAGTTCCAAGGAACCAGTGTCTGGAAGATGGAACTTGAGACAAAACACAGAACTGAGCATAAGCACTGAAATAAAGCTTTCAGGAGGATTTGGGAATAATCATCTTTGAATCAAATTTACTCTGAGAGAATGTTTTTTATCGGAAGTTTCTTTGTCTCAATACAAATGTAATGCAATGAAATGCAGTGAGTCTGATATTTCAACACAGATGTTAATTTCACAGTTCTGTCTGACTTAAAACTATTACATAATTCATTCCAGAGGTCCTGACAGTGAGTTTGAGGCCAAAACCAATGTCAGACTTCAAAAAGTACAGCCTGTGCTGATGGGTATGGTTGATGCTGTACATCTAAAGAATACTCGTCAGGCTGAGGTATCTCTGATCGAGGCATGAACACCAAAATTAGATGGGAATTAAAAACATGCAGTGCATGGGAGATAGAAAAAACCTAGTAAAACATGAGATCATTTCATCAGAAGGAGAAGAGATCCCACTAAACAGTGAACATTTTGAAACTCCTACTCACCAGTGTTTCAATATAATTTTGAACTAATGAAATTTCCATGGAATTATGTCCATTTTTTGTCATTATGGAGTAATCATTTGAGTGTATACATTACTCTGCATTCCTAGCAATGCAGCATTGACTATGGTGTTGATTTTGTCCTAGATAAACATGCCAGAATTATCAAATGCATTGACATGTTTGTTTTATACTTATTAGTTACTTTTTGCTTCCTGAAGACTTACCATATGCTGAGTGACTGGGTTGCATAACTGTATAGGAGACGTAATTCATATGACATGAATATTTTGTGGAACCTTTTTTTGCATCAAGGTTTCCACCATTATGCTTCATAGTCTTATCTCTTCCCTACTCCATCTGTTGAAATGGTGAATTTATTAAAGATAGTTTTAAAATGAGACTTCTGAGAGATGGTTCTCTCAGATGTGACCTTTATGTTGAACAGGGAATGCATAATTATTGCAAGACTTACACTGCTTTTTGTGACACTATATATTTATCAAAATCTTGTATCATAAGAAGCAAAAAGAAAGAAGAAAATAAGTTCCATTAGAGAATTGAAGAACTCGGGAACAGTTCCGAAAGAATAAACTGAGTATTCAGCTACAATCCCTTTTTAATATACTTCTAAGAAAGGTGGTTGTGTTGTACTCATAAGAGAAGCTACAGTTAAATTTACACATGCACTACCTCTCTGATGGAATGATTTTGGTTGTGTATTCATGTCTTCTGCAACAATCCCATCCTCTTTGAGATAATTCCTTCCCAACTCTACATTGTAAAAGTATACTCTTACTCTCTCTGTCTTCACATCATTTTTCCCAAGCAGAAAGGCCTATCTCTTTCCTCACCTGTCTTATTTGCATCCAGATGCTGCTCTGCTGCTGCATGTTTCACTCCTGTTGCAGGAGGTAGCCCCAGGTCCCTGGACACCCTAACCGGTGGATTGATGCTGGAGCCAAGACTGGTTGGNCCTCTCTCTTCTCTTTCACCCTACTCATTATTCAAAATCCACCGGAGTGTGTTTATAGTAGAAGATAAGAGACTAACTCATATTGATTTCCATGCCAAGTGTATAATTTACTAATGAAACTTTGTAAGTTTTTGAGGACCCTCTAAATTCTGTTGTTCTTTTCCAACCACAAGCATCTATGACTGTTGGGTGCTCCCTTTCCGTAGGAGTGGGACACCACACATACAAAATCAGGCCTTGAAATGATAACTCTGTGTTACAGGAAAATTCTGCAAATATCCCTGAAATAACAGCTGTCTGGAATGGGATTTTCCAAGTGTCAGTAAGACCATCAGTGGTACTCAAACACGTGTTATTTATCCATTAAATAAACACACAGAAACTGAATTGCTGAGGCTGCTACTCCATCATTCTCAAGTGGTACTCAGCATGAGTATGTGCATGTATCAGAGTCACAGAATCATAGAATCATGGAATGTTTTGGATTGGAAGGGGACCTTGAATATTGTCTGGTTCCATCCCCCCGTGCCATGGGCAGGGACACCTTTCCCTAGACCAGGTTGCTCATAGCCCCATACAGCCTGGTCTTGAACACCTCCAGGGATATAGGAAGTATCAGCAAAGGTATGTATGGTGACATTGTTGAAGAGTTATGATATTTGCCTTTTGGGACAAGAGATATTTTAGTCTCCTACTGATAAGGTCATTGTAAAGCACATGATGTCACAGTAGCTGCAAGGAATCCCACTGCCCTGCTCTACCGTGGTGCCAATTGCAGGATGATGAAAGAATGTGCAGGCTGCAGTGAAAACATCAGGGTGTAGGGAAACACCTGGATGCAGTCCTGGCCATGTCCTTGCAGAATGCTGAGCTTACAGAGCAAGCACTTGCACACTACACACGTTACCTTTTCATTACCTGAGCAGATAGTGGCAGGCTCTGGTTACATACATTATCCCCACACACAGACAGAAATTCCATCCCCTCCCTCTAAGTCTAAGGGGAAGCAATCAGGGAAAATGAGGGATGCCTCCTGCTCCCACATCCCTTATTGCACAGTGACATGGCTTAGGAATGAAGGAATGCCAGGCAACCCTGTGACATGTCATGTGTTGTGCACTGGTGTGGTATGCATATCCACTCTGCTGTTAAGGATTGATTTATGTTGTGCATCAGAGACTTTGGGGTTTATAGACTCTACCTACAATAAATGTTTTTGTGCAACATGTTTCCCCTTCAATTTCCAAGTACATAATACCATTTTTAGGGTATCCAGCCAGTGCATACAAAAGCAAAAGTATGTGTAGAACAACAGAAAATATTTTTAATAGAAGAGATGGAAAATATTCTCCTCTTATCTAAGCAAATAAAGTCTTGGTAGGAATTGTTATCAACATGACATGCATCTATTCCCATTTGAAATAATGTGCATTTGGAAGCCTGCTTTGAAGCAGTCTGAGACAAAGTAAACAGAGGGGTCTGTTAAGAATTTATTTTTCTTTATTAACTAGTAAAAGCTTTTAATAATTGGGAAAACATAAGGAGGATTTGCTAGGGAAAATAATAATGTAACATGTATGGCATCATGATTGTGTTACCAGAAATGGTTTCACTATTGCCTCATATTTGGTAGGTCCTGGAACACATTAGTAACGGAGACTGAAAAACAGGCAAACTATGTAAAGATAAGCATAATTCCATCTGTTAATGCAAAGGAGATTTCTTCATTGCCTGGTGACTCAACGGTGTATTATGGACTGCAATGTATGTTAGTTATGGAAATTGCCATTGAAAATAAGCACTCACTAGCATCTCACTGACCACTGCAATTCCCCTGGTATGAAGTGGTCTGAGGTGTCCCTTGCCAGCTACAGGGAAAATTTAGACAAGCATGAAAAGAAGCTGAGTTATGAGAGGAGTTCCAAAAAAGCAAATGTTTCACAAGCCTTTCTACATCCTTCTCAGTCAGGAAAAGCTTGCTGAGAAATGGTACAAGCCAAAGACTGTAAATGTAGTGAGTTCCACAGTCCGTCCATTTGGGATAATTTTTCAGTGCTAGTAAATTCATCTTTGTCTACTGCTATGTTAGAGCTACAAAAATATCGGAAGAGATGGGTACTCTTCCTTACTATACCTGTATCTTTTATATTTCTGCAAATTGCTAAGACAAATTAAAAAAGGCCTTAGTTGTATGCTTAGATCACTTTCCTTCCTCCTCCATAACTTACCATGTACAGGAACAAAAAAAATGAAGTGGTGCAAGAGAGATGCTCTTTTCCCATCTTTACACAAAAACAAACACAACCCATAGCTGTAAACTAGTAATAAGCTCAGTGCATAAAGGTGGATGCTGCAGCAAAATTCAGGAGTGTCTTCCTGTTCTGTTTTAACTCATGACAACAGTAAAAAGGATCAGTGGACCTTTTTCCTGTCACAGGTTCTCTAAGACACAGCTTTTACTTAGTTTGGTGCTTGTAGCATTCAGCAGAACATCTTCTAGTTCACCCACTGCCGGAGGCTGACTTTGAGGTCCATGGTCATCGTGGTCTCTTCTCCTACCTCTCTGCCATTAACATGCAACCTCTCAGTTACTTTCACTTGTGTCCTACAGGGAATGGTTGAGAGAGCCTCTGTTTGAAGTTATGTCACAGCAGCTGATGGTGGCTGAAGGAGTTGGCTGTTGGTTGCTCATACCAGCAGCTAATCCAAACCATACCATGACCCAGATAGCAGCAGGAAATGTGACTTGGCATTTTGTTGGATGGCATAACTGTGATGAACTGTGTAGCAAATGGAGAGGGACGCATGGAAATGGAAAGTGAAACATTGTGCAAATGTCAGCTCATTAGGAAGTTGTCCTGCACATGGAAGAGTGACAAGGGAAAAAGCAGGGAAAATAAAAACATGAAGAGAATTGTATGAATAATACTGTGAAACTAGTTAAGCAACGTGTTTGCCGCTTCCATATGACAAAGCAGGAAGTTAACTGCACAGGATTTCTCCTTCACACTGATGAGTTGAACTCAGTACAGTTACAGTCTTTGGCTTGTGCCATTTCTCACACTGATGACAGGTTAATACATGCAAATAGGAAGTGCTGGACAAGAATGGCTATAGGGGAATGAAGCCAGGGAGGAAAAGAAGTGCTGTGGGGAAAAATATACAGCAAATCTGTATTGAAGACAAGCTCATAAGTAGGGATATGAAGCCCACCAAAGGTGTGAATAAAACCTGGCATCAACAGATACCTATGTCCCCAAAAATAAATTGGTAGCAGGGAATGTTCATGATCCTGAAATGAAATCAGCTGCACTAGCAAACTCCTAAAACACTCCCTGTCTTGCTTTCAGCCTAAACCAGCTGGGCTTCTTCCCAGCTGTTCTGAAGATATTTCAGGGAGTAGGACCCAAACACTCTCAACCTTTCTTCATAGGAGAGGTGCTCGACCCCTTTGATAATTTTTATGGCCTTCCTCTGGACCTGCCCCTGTGCTAAGGACCCCAGAGCTAGACACAGGTGGGGTCTCATCAGAGCAGAGTAGAGAGACAAAATCACCTCCCTTGACCGTCTGGTCATACTTTTTTTCGTACAGCCAAGGATGTGGTTGATTTTGTGGGCTGCAAGTGCACATTTCCAGCTCACGTCCAGCCTCTCACCCACTGGTACCCCTAGTCCTTCTCATCAGGGCTGCTGTCAAATTGTTTCTTTGCTGAAAGATTGGATTCCGCCGAATCAAAATAAATGAATCATGCAGACACAAAAATATGTCGAGTATGTGGAACAGGTATTTATCCTTGCCCTGTTGCTTTGTCCTCTGTCTGGCTATATCTGTACCAAGTTTAGTGTGTGACTGATGTGAACTCATCAGGAGTTACCTTGTGCACACCACACCTCAACCTATTTACTTTGAATAGGCCGGAAGCAAGGACCATATTACAGTGTTTGTATTGATTTGGAAACCACACCTTATGATTACCTTATCTTTGGGCTATGATTGTGAGGCATCCTCTAGTATTTACATTTATGCCACTGGTTTTCTGTGTGACCAGGGACAACTTATTTAAACATGCTATGGCTCCATTTCTTCATCTCTAAATTGGGGGCGATTCTTTCCTCATGAGATTGTTATGAAGCCACATTAATTAATCTTGATGAACAGATGATATCCTGGGGTAAATGAGATAGATACATGAAAAGTATCCTTATTATTCATATTATGACAGCACATTCTGCTTGTATGTACACAGGGAATATATACACAAGCTCAGAATGGGTGAAGTTTACCTAAACTATATATAAGGGTAGGATTAATTGTCTTTAGTCACCTAACACCTACTGGTTCTAGGCTTTTTATATTATTGATAGAGACAGAAAACCTCAGGCAAAGACTTTTTTTATCTGAGGGTGGTAGAATACATCATCCTTATCTAGGGTGATAGAAAACATTTTCCTCTGCAAGTATCTATTTCTCCACACTGGTTATGGAACCAGGAGCAGCTCATAGAAGATATGCAGGTACACAAAGGAAAGTGAAACTAAGCACAAACTTACCGTTTTGATCAATCAACTGCTACTATTTATTACTTAGTCATAAGAGTGATAGGGCTAAAATATCACCTATAGTTTACCCACCATATCCTTTAAAGTCAATTGGACAGCCACATAACAAAAAGTATACAAGTGTGTACTCAGCTTTATTATTGTACATGTAGGTTTTTATTACACTGTGTTTCTAAGGGTACAGACATGACACTGGAGAATCACCTGGAAACTCTGGAAACTCCAAGTCCTGCAGACATGAGCTCAGGTTTCTTCATTGAACGCACGGCAAGCCCTAGCCCCAGAAATTGAATACACAGCAAGAATCTATTTAAATGTAACATCAGAGCTGAGCTCACATTTGGAAAAAGGAAAGGAGGAGTAGGAAGAGGTGAAGGAGGTGGAATCCCCTCAGGTACCCATTTAAACATCAGTAAGATCAGTGAGTCATTGTTACAGGTCACTATACCTATATAGGAATATCATCTTGGCAGCCTCTAGCCATAACATGGACCAGATGCCATTTTCCCTAGCCTTTCCTCCTATGGCCAAAGCATTTTTCATGCAACCATGTCAGTGTGTTTTGAAACTGGCAATATCCAACTTGCCTGCAAGATATTTTTATCTAAGCTTATTTTGCAAGGCCTTTATAGTAAGGGCTTTGTTCCTGCTGTAGGTGTGATTTCTAGCATAAAGGTTCCAGTTCTAGTCACTGTGGCATTTCAGGTAAACTATCACTATTTGCAATTCATAGAATATTTTCTCAGCCTCCTATAATGCATAGTTGTTATACAGTGGATGTATTCCACTCATAGATGAAATTCCATTTATACATGTGTTAGACATACAGAATATTCACATTTTAGGATATAGTGCAAGATATTCTAACATGTTTGATATTGTCATGCAAGAAAAAGCTCTATATATTCATATGGAATCTGAGCCCAAGTGGCAATAAGGGTTTCTGTAAATTCTATATATGGTTTAGTGTTTGGTTTTCTAGGTAAAATGGTCTTCCAAAACTCCTATGATGACCATGTCAGATATTCTGGCTGTATTATTATTAATAACTGCTGTTATTATTATTAATCACAGTATTCCCATTCCTATACAGTAGTATATTTGTGGTTATCATTACACTTGTACATTCACAAATATTCCTTTCCAGTATGACTTAATCTGTATCATTCATGAATTTGAGTGAATTTGGGTTTATAAGCATTACCTGGTCATAAATCTTGTATGATGTACTGTGAGATGACATATACTGAAAGTATAGCTCAGGACATGTCACATTGTAACCTGTGTCCTTTTGCACATACCAGGGAAAAAAAAAAGACAAACTACATCTAGAAATAGATTTCATTTTTACTTGTCATACAAAAACTTTTCTGTCAATTCTGACACATTAAATGCAGTACACATGGAACAGAATACAGTTTGCATCCCACTTAGCCACTTCACAACTCACCAAGTAAAGCTATCCCATTTGAAACACTTAAGGTAATATTATAATTTAATGGATGCAGATCTTTAATTATTTTGCTAATATTAAAAAAACCCAGACGACACAGAAATGGAAAATTCAGAGTCTAAGAGTATTAAAACATTAAAATACTTGGCCAAATGACTCTCTTAAATATTAAAGTTTATTTTTCTCTAATCTTGAAACACTCATTAATTTAATGTGCATTAGAGAAAACATGTTCAAATATTAAACTGGTTGATTTCACAAACTTGTAACTCATTAACATGACTCAGGTTCAGGACTCAATTAAAAAGGCAGAAATTGGATTTCATTAAAACAAAAATAAAATGTGTAAGTAATCAATGGCCACCAACTGGGTATTATGAAATATAGGTTTTGTTACATAGGCTTACTATTTGAAGATCAGAACTCTGACCAATAAAGGTAATGGTACTAGCCTATAAGATAAAGCTTCTGTAAGCATCTGAATTACATGAGTTTAGGAAAAAATTGGAGATGCAAAAATTAGTTAACAAGTAGCTAAGTGACAGTAAGGGTAACTGCAAATGGACCATCAGCTGTATGGAGTACAATGATTTCTGAGATACCATTGACAGATCTGGCATTCACAGTTCTACAAAAATACTAAAAACTTGCAAAAACTTTGGTGAATGATATAACCTCTGGAATGTGCCTAACACTAACCATCAAAATAAGACTAATCTGATTTGTAGCCCAATAAAAAAATCAAGAAATTACTAAATGGAGAAATATGATTCCCCTTACATAGGGAAGGGATTACTGACAATAAACTGATCTATACAGTAGGGCTGAGAAAATATAAAAGTTGCAACTGGAAATTCTGACAAGAAAAATTTATGATAAATAACAACTTATAAGAAATTAATTCAGAAAAGGAGAGAAATGGAAACTTGTATGCCACAGAGCTAAAAGAGATGACTTCTTTTCTTATGCTGCAGAAAGTTAAGTGGAGGCTATTTCATAGGCAGCTAGTCTGAGCTGAAAACACAGCAGAGACGGTGACAGCAACCAAGAAGGATGTTTCATCTGCTTCTTGACACAACAACCAGCAGGTCTGAGGACCACGTCCTCTGCGCTGCAGCCACTAAGCAGCTCTGGGCTGCCACTGGGTTATGCATGGACCTGCACTTTGGCAGAAGTTTATGGTGCTCTCCCTTACCCCTGTGTCAGCAAAATACAGGAGATAGGTTCTCTTATAGTCAGGTACTGTCCAGCACTGCATTTTTCTTTAGGTAACAATATTGTACTGTGTGAAACTGTAAAAAAAATTTAAAGTATCATTTCCTTTCTGTAGCTTAATAGCCTCTGTGGAGTTCGAATACAGCACTGGAGCTAGCCCTGTACCTACAGATACCCTTCCTAGAGCATGCTGGTATAAGGAACGCTACTATATCTCATATATACTGTATGGATACTGGTACTGTTGCATGGTGTTATTCTGTCCAAGATGCAGGACTGCATTTGTTGAATTTCATGAAATGTTTGTCAGCCCATTTCTTCAGCTTGTCAAGGTGACTCCAACAGCAGACATATCATCCGGCACGATGACTGCTCCCTACATTTGGATATCATCTGTGAACTTGTGGCAGACACACACTGTTCCATTCTGAAAGCCATGAATGGAGATGTTAAGTAATATTGCTCCCAATGTGAATGCCCAAGGAACACCACTCGTAAACAGACACCACTTCATTTTCAGCTTGTTGCTCCAGACTGTTTTTTTACTTACTTTAATTCACCCAGATAGTGAATTAAACTAGTGGATGAACCCACCCACCCTGTCTCTCTAGTTTAGCTCCACACATGCTGCAAGAGCAGAGACAAAAGTTTAGCAAAGTGAAGGGTATCCACTCCTCTGCCCTCATCTTCAAATCCAGTCATTACAATGTAGAATGCAATTAGGTTGGTCAAGAACAATTTGCAATAGGTAAATACATACTTTTTTTTCCCCAATCTCTCTTGATTTCTTCTCTCTTATGTGCCTGTACATGGTTTACACAAGGATTTGCTCCTTAACCTCCACAAGGATGAAAGTAAAGCCGGGTGGTCTCTATTTCCCCAGCCCTTCCTCCTTGTCCTCCTGGAAGATGAGTGTGACATTTGCTTCTGCAGTCATTGGGAGCTTCTGATCACTGTAACCTCTTGAAGAGATAGAGAACAGCCTTGCAGTGATAGCAGTCACGCATCCTACTTAGCTCTGTGTTCAAGTTGCTTAAGTAATCTCTAACTCAATCTTCCTCTAACACTGGTTGTATTCCACCAAACACACAGGAAGTCTAAGAAGAAATTTTGCCAGTAAAAACTGGGATATAAAAACCTCAACCTTTCTGGCTCCTTCAATACTAGGCTACCTGTTCCCTTGGCCTTATTCTTCCTCTTGCTGCTTCCTTCATGTACTTCACCAATTTTTACTCTGGCTAGTCTTTGGTTTTCTTAATTCAGTCATTTCAGACTTAGGCATTCCTTCTGTATTTATCCTTAGCAGCCCATGCCTTCTTCTGTCTCCCATAGGATTCCTTTTTCCCATCTAAGCCCTGTCAGGAGTTCCCCATTCAGATAGTCTGACCTCCTCACACCTGCATCATGTCCTGCAGACAGAAGTTGATGCTTCTCATGGTTTGAGACTCACTCCTCTTGAGCTCCTTTGCCTTTCAAAGGAGCAGCTCCTGGGAACTTGCACAACAATAATCTCCCTGAAATCCTCTTTTTTTAAGTTCAGAGTTGATATTATTACTTGCCTCTTTTGCTTTCCACCTTCAAATCTTATGACTTACTAGGTCTAGATCAAACAATCCTGATTCTTTTGTTATTCGAATCAGCTAAGCAGAAACAGAAACAAATTTTATTATTCAACAAGCTTATTTAAAAAGAAGAAAATTTTTTTTCAGCTTGACGTGTATCAATAAATTGATCCTCAGATTACTATAAATATTTTATTGTACTCTTATAATGCAGCATCCTTGGCCTTCCTCACATTGGCTACTTTCTCAATGAAAAGGCAAGTAGTATATTTCTGTTGGTGTTTCTGCTGTAAACAACATAAAATAGGTGTCCATAAAGACTCTACTGAATTCAGCGGAATCCGTTCATTTGCGCAAGATCTGTTCCAAGTACTGATTCACAAATTCTTGAAATAATTCA
This sequence comes from Dicrurus megarhynchus, assembly GCA_013399195.1. NCBI lineage: Eukaryota > Metazoa > Chordata > Aves > Passeriformes > Dicruridae > Dicrurus > Dicrurus megarhynchus. The sequence goes on along the minus strand of VXAD01013011.1, from coordinate 194,039 downwards.
GATACAGAACTATCCTTTTGTGTCCATGAGCCTCTCATTACTTGTGATTTTTTGGCAAGTATTGCAGTATTGGCCTTTGTCATTTGGACATACTTTAATATTGCCTCTAACAGATAGATTCTCTCCCAATGTCAGGCTTCCCAGGTTTTGGTTTTAAGCATCCTGCTCCATTACATAGATAAGACCTAACATTTTAAGACAAGACCTGAGGCAAAATAAAGATTTGTGGGTAGATGTAGAGTTCATAAAATGTGCACACAGATAAAATGTGCTTTTTTTGTGCACCTACTCATATGCAATAATTGTCTTTTAAAAAACATGACAGTTTAAGGTGTCAGCTTCCCTTTGTGGTGTCCATTTATCTGCCACCTAGAGCTGTGACTCTTACCTTGGGGACAGATGACTTCATTCCCACCAAAGCTTTGTAATCCTGGTAAAATCTTCCTGAGTATTAATTGCCTCTTGCGCTAAGAATGGATGGCTCAGAGGCTAACACCAAGCCCAGTGCCACAGCACCCTGTAATGGGCAGTGCAAATCCCAGCAGGAAGCACAGTATGCCTGCACAGCAGCCCTCCCTGGGGATTTCCCTGCCTATCCCCAGGCAGGAGAGATGGATGCATGACAACTTGGGCTGCGTGTGAACAGGATGTGGTAGAAGATGATTTCAAGGCCCTTTACAAGGTAATGACTGTATTTCTGATTTCAACAACTAAATATTCAAATGTTCTATTGTCTTTTTCTGCTCTTGCTTTTTCTCTTAAAATACTATTGTGTTATACACACGCATGCACACAACTACTACAAAATTTTCTACTGCAAACCCTGACAACTAAAAGATGTACAGTAGTCACTGCACAAAAAGTTAGAGCAAAAGCTCTCATAAGCTTAGTAATAAATTTGGAATTTCACTATACAGCATAAGAAGTGTAATGTTTTATGTGTCTGTCTTGCCTACAACTACCTGGTGGATCTTCAGGCTCTTTCCAAGTAGTGTCCTGAGGCTCATGCCCATGCCTGAATATGGCACTGGAAAGACCAGTGAACCATGAGTTTATACCAGTGAGTGGTCAAGACATAGCTAGCTTAAGTGACGTCCCAAAAATTTCTGCTCTATTCCATTCCAAAGGGCTGGAACTGGCATCATTTTTCTCTAGGCTTGGTTTTACCAAGATGAAGTTGATAATGCCAGATTATCTCAGTTGGGCTATATGGCTAACCTACTGTTTATAAAATGTGTAAGCCTGTGGCAAATGCTTTCACATGATTTTCTGAGGATAAGACAACACGCCTATGATGAGGACTGGCACTCAGGCTGTCCTGCAGAGCATGCAAATCCACAGCATATCCCCCTGGCAGAGTGAAAGGCAGAGTGTATACCAGGTCACACCAGTTCAGAAGCACAGGGGCTGACACAGCCTTTATGCAACTCCTTCACCACAATTTTGTCCTCCACACACCACGCAGATAAAGGGCATGGGCAGCACCTTTGTTTCCACCCATCTCACACAGCTACAGCTGGAGACAGCACAGTGACACCCAGTTTGCATAACCAACGCTCTTCCACCTGACTGCATTGCTACAAGCGGCTTCTGCAGGGGACTATGCCCTACATTTCAGGCCATTACCAGCGCAGAAGCGAAGGTGCAAGATCATCCCTACAAACAGCTACACGCCTTCGGGAGGCTGACACACCCAGTGAAGTGGGTGCAGTAGCAGTGACACACACCTAGGGAAAAGGCTGGATTTGGTAGTTAGCGACTTGCTGCAGATCTGACTATACATGTTGCTGTCATTTCAACACAGTGCCCTCAAAACATCAGCCCATAGTTCAGCATCGTCCTTCTCCAGCATGTACACATATGAGGCCCTCATTGCAAAAGCGTGCTTGCCACACCTCACAAATGATAGATGCTGTGACAGATATCGCTGCAGATAAAAATCTTAGCTGTGTAAAAGTATGAGAAACCATGTAAGAAAAGTATCATTAAGGCAGAAAGAGATAGTATATATACAGGTTTTTATCATCCTCCTGTCTGTTGAACACTCATTTTAAAAGGGACGCTGATATGCAGGTAAAACTATGAACGTATGTGGACCTGCTGGGTATACAACACAACTCATATACTGGATATACACATTATCATGGTTAGTGACATCTCCCACATGGGAATCAATTAATCTCTCAGAATGGCGCTGGGAAACACTGGACTAGTGGCTGCTCTTCTGAACCACTACTAAAGAGCAGCAGTTTAAGCTGAATGCAGCCCAACACTGCAGGCCAACACTTCCAGTTTCTGCCCAGACTGCAGTAAATGGGGTTAGTTCTACAGTTTAGAAAAAACCCTGTAAATATAATGATCCTGAGTGAAACCACAGTTATATTTGCTTGAGAGTCAGATATGGCTTGGGAGAAAGCTGTCCACCACTTCCCTCATCCCCTTCTTGGCAACAAATTTTCATGCAGAAAGATGAAGAAGAAATCTCAATAGGTATAGAGAGTCCTGTGGAAACACAACTTGCATTTACTTCACTGGGAATGTTTGATCTGGCCCTTGACCATTTAAACCAGGATATTAAACATACTTCAATTCTCATATTTCAGATAGAGCCATAGCAAAAATGGCTCATGTTCAAAACATGAAGTTGACACATATGAGAAATCCAATTCAGTGCTGGTGACAACAGTGAGGTGGAACCTTGTGGGAACTTTCATCAAAGGTAAGTTTTGGCCAAAGCCTGCACTGACAATTAACATCTCTGGATACTTTCTGATGCATCACACCAATATATTTGGTTTGGAAAAAAGTTATTTTGATGCAGTTGAATGTATGAAAGGACAGATGGCATCTAGCAGATGGTTTAGAAGACAAAGAGCAGGATCTGTTTCAGATTCTATGGAAGACTCTTTGTGCAAAAGCTGTGTAATCCCCATGTGCAGAGTTACCCCACCTCAAATTTTGGAGTTAACAGTACATTACGTAATAAACAAAAAAAAATTAATTAGTGCTGAAAGATACATTGTTGGTTTTAATATTATTATTTTTAAAAATTATGGTTGCATGAAAACAGCTTCTTTTAATCTTGTAGAGTGTAAAGCTGTTTTAAATCAGCCTCTGTATTGAAGCAGATAGCATTTGTACTACTGCATATGAATACACTTGAGCCTGTACTTGTTGATTCAAAGATCAAATGAGCTTCTTTTGGCTCAGCTGGCAGTCTTTATAAGGCATATCAGCTTGAAAGCTTTAATGCAAGGAGCATATCAATTGGACAGGTTGTGCAAGACAGTCCCATGCACTGCAAATTAATGTGCTACTTTATTTAATCATTTTCCCTCCTAAGACACAGATGGAATCAAATGAAAAAATATGAGAATTCAATAGTTAAAGTAATCAAAACACATTTCTAAAGTTAAAGGTATTTTCAACATTTAAATTTGGTCATGCTCAACACAGATAATACTTTATATGCCTTCTTTACTGATAAGTGAATAGGTCGTCCCTTACCACATCATGTAACATTCGGATCTGTCAAATGTGTTGATTCAAGCAATTTTATGCTTTCCCACCAGGTAAGTTTCTGGTTGTGGTGATTCTCTTTGTGGCAAGGCAGAATTCTTTTACTGCTGATTTTCTTTTGTTGAGCCTGGAGGGATCACTGGTGGCAACATACAAAGCTCTGACTGCTTTCTTCCTACTACACTTCACAAATATTACCAAACACACCTGCATTACATTTTCTCCTTTCAGCAATTTCATTGCTAACCTGAAGCAAAACCTGAGTGGGAATACTTTCAACTAGTGCAGAAGCATCTGCTGATTCATCAATCATTATGATAGCATATACTTCACTGGAATTAATGAATAAATGTGTTTTTACGAGCATTACTAAAGGCACTGGTCATTGGGAATTTGTAACATTTCTATCACTATTTATTTGTTTCATGAAGAAGCAGAAAATGGCTTGAAGCAGTTCTGAAATGAGGTATCATTGGGTTTTTTTTATAAAAATATCTGGAAGAAATACAAACGGTTTGTATCTGGAATGGGAACTGGGAGGAGACGTTCCTAGAGCCACCTGTCTCATAACTTCCTGTTACCTTCTGCAGCCTTCCCAAAGCACACAATTGCCTGCTGCCAGCACAAGCACCCTGGAGCACTGGCCAAATGGCCAGAGCACAGCAGGGAATTCATGTTCCTCGGGGATCAGCTGCCACAGATCTGCCTTTTCCTGGGAGAAATTTGCCCATCTGAGATGTTCAGGTTTTAGGAACATGTAGATTACCAAGTAGAAGATGACAACACTGGGTAACTAATGATATCGAAAAATTATCTTATTCTGACTACCATGCTGCAGATTTCCTTGGAGGATGCTTTGATACTGTGCCTTTAGATGCCTTACTCCTTCTGCTCTCTTAAGTAGAAGATGTGGTCTCAGCATTCTTAAGCCAGCATATCCCGCTGGGTGCACAAATGTAGGGAACTAGCTGGGATGTGTTTGGAAGCCCCAGACAAAGACTTAATCTTAAAAGCACATCCACATATTTGCAGGATGAAAGTTAAACTAATGAAAATAGTTAATCATTCATTTCAGCACATTTTTTAAAAGCAATCTCAAAGCACAGAGGAAGTTACTCTGGTTACATAGTTCATCTTCTCCCTGTTGTCCAAGCTCTCAACTCAGCTGCGGCTCCTCTCAAGCCTTAATTGCTCTGTAAAATTATCAGTGTACAATCATATTGCTAATATAAAGGATTTAATTGACATTGAGAGAAGCTACCTAATTGGAAATAGATGAAACAGTAAATTGGATTATATAAACATTTTATAAACAATAATTATTGGTGTCAGTTGTGCAAAAAATACTTCCACAGAATAAATAGTCATTCTAATAAAGAAGTATATCTAGGCTATAATAGAAATAATTATTAACACAAATATGTATTCATGTTGCTAATATGTCTTGTTCATTTTTTGTTCTTTGGTAGACTGTGGATCTTCACTCCTTGTGTTGGTGGCACTCTCTTAAGTCCTCATCTTGCCCAACAGGGTGCAAACCTTTGTCATGTTGATTCACTCAGTAGCCCATTCTGTTTCAAGCATGTGGCCAAGCAAATGGCCACATACCAATTTGAGGATTATGACTCAATCTCCTGGTTTCCTTTTGATTTAAATGATAATGCTACAAAAAGTTCTGAAGCTGTGCTTCAGACAATGCTAACCACACATCAAGATTCTAAATGTCCAACAATACACTCCAGTGGTTTCACCTATTGGAGGCACAGGAACCACAGCTAACACTACACTGCCTGCAACTTGAGAAGCAGGTTGGTGTTCACCTTGCCCTACCCAGTGACAGATCCATTTCAGAGCTCTCACCAGACCTTCTGCCATGATCAGCGCCATCAAAATAAGGCATAATTCAAGTCAGTGTAATTCATGCAGAATTTTGATTGACTCTTCTCTCTCATGTGGGAGAAGTAGCAGCTGTCCATACATCCACATGCGATAACCTTGCTTTGCTCCAACTTTTGGGCAGCACAGGAAGCTGGACTTCCCTGTACATCAAGGCCTCCAGGTGTTGATATAGCTCCTCTTCCTTTTCCCAGTGTAGGTGATCCCTACTCCCAACCACTTGGTTTTGGTGCCGTGACTCTGCTTCCAGTGGAGTACTAATGATGGCCAGTGCGCCTCTCCTGTCCATAGGGCTGGGATCGCAGCAGCCAGAGTAGTGCGGGAGCTAAAGCCAGGGATGATTCACCCAGGAGGAGGAGTGCGAGCTGTGCTCACCAAGACCAAGTGACAACAAGTGAGAGCGGTGCTGCTGCACTGGAGGAGGGATAGGCAAATACCATCTGATCTGCTGCCTGCTAGGAGGAAAGCTTGCAACTTGGGTGGAGCAGGTCCCCTCCTGCCCCTTGCTCCCGACGGTGTCATGCAGCCACCTGCACTATGCAAGATCATGGGGCAGACAAGCGGGCAAGGAAGAGATAAGAAGCAAAGGGTATGAGGAGCAGCTGGTGCTCTCACACCACACAGAGGGTTTGCTGGGGCTGAAACACAGGGCGCGGAATGGATGCTCCTTCTCCTGCAGCACCCGGCAACACTCCGGGCAGCTGAATCTGCTCAATGAAGAGACCATAAAGTTCTTGGTCCGGGAGATAAGGGGAGGTGTGCGAAGGGCAGCTGGGTGACGCCTGGAGAAGGCTGGTCAGGGAAGTGCCACCAGGCGGTGGGGCAGGGAGGTAGCGAGGTCCCGTTGCGGTTGCTGGTGTTACCCGTGCTGGGAGGAGAAGGGATTTTAGGGGAGGCTCCTGGAAGCAGCAAAAGAGCCGATACCTCGGTACGCACAGACGGAGGTAACGCCAGCACCGCTCACGCCGGACCGTCGGCGTGTCTGTCAAGGGGCAGCAGGAGGGGAAGAGAGAAGAAAAATCCAAACTGCTACAAAAAGAAAAGAAAGAAAGGAAATAGGAGTTGGCTGAAATATTCAT
>VXAD01013011.1:0-187436 GCA_013399195.1 Dicrurus megarhynchus | reverse complement strand
GCAGCAGCAGCAGCCTCGGCGCAGAGGCACGGACGCACGCGCCGAGACAGGTCTGCCGGCTCCGCCGCTGCTGCTGCTGCTCACCATGGGTGCCGCCGCCGCCGAGCCCCCCAGCGCCATGGGCCTGGTGTCCAGCGTGGTGAACGACACCCTCGAGTTCTACCGCTGGACCTGGAGCATCCGAGGTAACGCGCCAGGGCGGCCCCGGCCCCGCCATCGCCGTGCCCGGCGCCCCCCGCCCGCTGCCACTGATGCGCAGCGGCTCAAAATGGCTCCGTCTCCCGGGAGACGCGGAGCGCGCTCCGGCCCCCGGGACGGAGCCGCGGCGGGGGCCAGGCTCCCCCGCTCCCGCCTGCCCTCCTCGCCCCTCCGGGTGCGCTCGGTGTAGTGTTTGTTTATCTGCCGTAATCCCGCGTAGCGGCCCGGGGTGCGCGGGGCATCGATCCGCGGCAAGGTGAGCGCGTCCCCCGGGCGCCCGCGGGTGGACGTAGCGAAATCCGCTTCCCAGAGCCGTGCTTCCTCCGGGTCTCTGCCGCCGCGGCGTGCCCTGGGGTGGTCATACGGGAATCTGATGTCGGAGGTAAGCGGGGCCCTCCGCTAAGTCGTGCCGGAGCTCAGGCGGCCTCTGGCTTCTGCGGCAGGTGGGAGCCCCGTGTCGGCATCGCGCGGAGTTCAGCAAACGAAATGAGCAAATGGTTGTTACCGCCAATGCAGCAGCTTTTCATTCTATATTAAATGTGTTTGGGTCAGTTCTGCTGTTTTCCGTTTTCAATATGCTCCACTCCTGTATTGGCACCCCACGACTGCAATGTGGCAGATGCTGAAGGAAGAGTAAATGTCTTGGAATATGGAGAAATGTGCAAAAGCAGCTCTCAGTGCTGGGACAGCAAATGAGGTGGTATCTTGCTGCAGTGACCGGTAGCTCTGGAAGTGTTATTGGTCAGCGTGAATGGCTCTGTCTCGTGTGTCAAATGAAAGGAGTCGCAGCTTTCACAGTTGCTTGCTATTGTGAGTAGCCACGGGCAGCTGACCGAAGGATCATTTACTCCTCTGGATGTTTTCTTCATTTTTTTCGTTGTCCACACAGCGATGGGGTTTAGCTGTTTTGAAACACATAGAGCAAAACTGGAGTGCATGTAACTGTGGATGTATTTCGTGGCAGTGTGATAAGTGGGAATGTGAGACTTTCATTACAGACGGGAAGCTCACTGCATCAGCAGTCTTTGCTTTTCCGCCCCCCTCCCTTCTGCCATCTGTCAGATAATAAATTAATCTTATGTTATAGATGGAAGGAGCTCACTTTTTTTCACAATTTGCCTTTCCATAACTTCTGTGTTTTGCAATGTTTTAAAAATCGAGCCTGCGTGCATATTTTTCTCTTCTGTTTTTAAAAACTGCCAGAATATGAGAGCAAATAAAAATGCTTGCAGCAGCACTGCATTGTAATCTACCAGTGTTTGCTCTCTTTCTCTGACTCTTGCAACATACAATTGTTCATAGACTGCCAGGTAACACATAAAAGAGATGCAATTCTAGTCAATCAATAGCATTTTCAGATGGATATAAAAATAGATGTGGGTACAAAGGTGATAACCTTATAGATTACTTGATTTTTTTGAAAAAAATACTTCAAGTTCTGAGATACTTCCTGAACTTCAAACATGTTATTGAAGTCTGTCAAATGACCATGTCTATTGTAAGCACAAATGATCAGAGCGGGGGAAAAAAAAAGAAGAAAAAGCAAGTAAATGTAAAGAAGGTAACAAAAAGTAACTAACAGTGATACTACACATAGAGCAAACTTTTTTCCTTCTGCTTCTTTGGAGAGTGTTAAGCAGTAGTAGGATGACATTGTAATTGCCCATAAATTGCCCATATTACACATAAAATATGTGTCTTACTGATTTATTAATGGAAAATTTTTAAATTTTGCTTTAATTTTGATAGTGTTGCTGTTAAAGCAGGATTCCATTGTAATGAAGTAATCAGTCCTATTTTGTGGAGAGTTTCTTGTTCAGATTCTGGATTTCAGCAGGTCCCTGCAAGGCTAGTTTTGGGTAGAGCCTAAGTCACATGAAAAACACATTACAGTTCTTATTTATGCCCAGTAGTATGTGAAACAGGGTTCTCCCGTAGTTTTTACAGTCGGGTAGGGATAGGTGAAATATGTAATATCTCACATTGTAGTTACAAGGTAGCTTGGGATAAGAAAGTGTTATTCATGAGGCAATGCTGCGTGGCTGTTCAGTGAAGTAATTTTTTAATGCCCTAAGTTCTGCAAAAATACCTGCTCAGTTTGCTCCTTTTCCACACGTTTCTTTGTTCAGACAAAAGTAATTGTCTCCATTTGCCATCTCTGAGTGAATGTACAGCATCCTTCCTGTACCTAAAGGGGGTGTGAGAAGAGAGTGGGAGAGGAACCTTCTAAAAGGGCATATAGTGATAGGACAAGGTAGTGGCTTGAGACTGAAAGAGAGTAGGTTTAGATTTGATATTAGGCAAAAATTCTCTACTGCAAGTGTGATGAGGCACAGGAACAGGTTGCTCAGAGAACTCGTGGATGCCCCATCCCTGGAATTGTTCAAGACCAGGTTGGAGGGGGCTCTGAAATTCTAGTGGAAGGTGTCTCTGCCCATGGCAGGGTGGTTGGAACTAGATGATCTTTAAAGTCCCTTCCAACCCAAATCATTCTGTGATATGTTAAAATCATGAATTCAGCGCTGTTATGGATTCATGCAATTCAGCTTTGTGTTAAGAGCTATGACAATGATGTTGCTCAACAGAAAACACAAATTATGGCATGCAAGACCATTGCCTAATGTTCAATATCATTAAATAAAAAACTATACCACGCAGCAAAGTTGCTCAACAAATGATGCGATGCAATAGCATTACACAATAAATCATACTGAAACACTACTACACAGCAAAATTACACAACAAAATGTGAGGAAATTTTATTCCCACTACTACTCCTACACTTATTCTCTCCAGTTCCCACTTACATTTTTTGCTGAACACCTGTGTGACTTTAGCCCTGTTCTCTGTATTTATCAGGATTGTCCTGCCAGCAGCTGTTTTTTCCTGCTGCCTCGGACTCCTGTGATGAGACTTGTGTAGAACTGTGCCAGAACATCCCACTGAGTCTTGTGCTGCTTTATTTTTGCACATTAAAGATTTGATCATTTTCCTCCCCTGCTTTGTGCTATTTAAAAAGCAACTGACCTTTTCTGAGACCAGAAAAAATCCCAAAAGACCAAGTATATAATGAGCCTAAATGGATTTTGAGTTGATGTTACAATTTCTTTTAGCATTAAGCATGCTGTCTAAAGCTGATTTATTTGTGGTTTCGTTTTTTTAAGTCTTGTATTTGGGAATAATAGCAGTGTTCTGTGACTTTTTCCCCATATATGTTATTAAATACATTTTCAGCATTAGCTTAATGCTTTTACTCGTTCATTTGTTGAAAAACTCCTTTTTTTCTCTTTCCTCCCTTGACTACTTTTCATACCCCTTTCACAAAAATCTGTTGCAACCATATATTAACCTAGAAGGCTGAAGGATGTAATTTAGGAAGCCATAAACTTCAGGAAGAGATAGAAAGGTCAAAAACACGTTCTTAGCGGTCATCAAGAGAAAAAAAAGAAAAGGTGGTCAGAGGAACAGTTACTATCAGGAAATATGATCTAGGAATTCCATGCCCTTATTTCTGTAAGGGCATGGGACCAGTTCCATGTAATTGCTAGGGCAGGGCTTCCTTCTTTCTCTCAGCTCGAGTAGCTGGTTGGGGTTAGATTTGCCAGGAAGGATTAAGGGTATGATTAGATGACTGAGCAAGTGACTTAAAGGGAGGTTCCAGTCTGAGTCCAGGGGAGCTATTAAGATGAATAACTCAGGACACAATCCAGGAAAGAAGAGCATGAAAATCTCAAAATGTGGGTGAAGAGACCATTGTCAGTTTGGGAGGGGGAATAGGAGACTGTGGCTTGAAAAGATTTGTGTAACACTGTACAAAAAGATTTGTGTAGAGGAGCTAGTTAATTTGATTGTACTGAGCTAAAAAACAGAAGGCTTTGCTGACTTTGGGTGAGAATAATTGATCTTGGAGCTCAAGAGTTTAAAGGAGGCAGGGCCATCCCAGGCCACGTGGGGCTGCTTTGGAACAGCAACTATTTACAGCTGTTGCAGTTAATAAGATTATAGACTTTTTCCATCAGTAGGAAAGGAGAGAGATGCAAACTTTCACTTTAGTGGTAGGGTAGTGTTCTAGGTAGCATCTTCTCCAGGAGCAGCATCAATTGTAGCTTTATCAGTTGGGTCAGATGTGTAAGGCAGTGAGGATGGAGAAGATGGGAAACTTACAGCTGCTTGCCTAAAAAGTGAACCAGTGGAGAAGCTTGCTTGAGAACATCAATTGCCATAAATGCTTTTGCCAGGAGATCTTGGGACTAATTTAAAATTGCCCAGGAAGTTCAGGTTCATTGTCTTTTTCAGTCCAGGGAATAGAACTGGACCAAAGCATGTTTCTTCTTTCCTTGTTCCTTCCCCCATGGAGAACCCAAGTATGACCAAATGTTTATGCTGAGTGTTTATGCTTGAGAGAAGTTCACTGGGGTGCTTAGCAGAACACTCTGAGTGCAACCAGTCCCTTGTAGCTGAGGATTTGTGCCAAAGATGGTGGCAAGTAGAATCCCAGTGAAAAGTTCTTCAGAGGGTGATGATGGGGAAAGAGAACAAAGGGTGAGATTAAGCCTTATGAAATCTGTTTCAGAGAAACAAAGCAGAATGTGTTCCTAAACTTTCGGAGGGCTGGCTGAGCATCGGACTTGGTGATTTGGCACAATACTTGTCTTGCAGATACAATTTTCTTCTCAAGGGAACAGTTTTTTCAATCTGTGGTCGTGACTGGGTAAAACACAAGGATTAGACAGGTAGAAACACACTAGAAATGAAAAAGCTGTGTGACTGGGCTGGCTGTCTTGTGGCAGGAACACAAAGAGAAGACCCGTGGCAGAAGCAGCACTTGAAAAAATTGATTATGGAAGTAAAGAATGTTAAAGGCTAGATCATATGAGTCTACTGTCAACCAAACTGAGCAACAGGAGCATCCCAGTTTACTTGATTCATTTAACATTTAATTGCCGGTAAGTGGAGGGAGGGGCTTTATTAGTGAAGAAAAAAACCAATGGTTGGTATGGAAGGCAATTTGCTGGGTGTTTGAGGGAAATTCTACCCCTGTTTCATCATCAGGAGATTTTATCAGATTGTAGAACTCAAAAGACATAATCAGAACAAAACAGATACCAAGCATTTTTTGAAATGGAAACATGATTTAGAAAAGTACATTAGTGAAGGGTTAGGGTTAGAGATCTTGGGTCACCAGGCTTCAACACCTTGATTGTGAGGGAGTAGCACCAAGCAAAATGAACTCTGTGGATGAGTAGCTGAGTTATGAGTGGAAGACTTCTCTTTCCTAAAATGAAGGAGGAGAAGTTGTAGGTGTGATCTGCAAATCTCAGCTCCAGCAAAGAAAGGAAACAGAAAAAAACCTTCAGAGAGCATCAGCAAGAATGTAATATGAACTTCTGTGTGAACACTCAACACCGTATTCCAGAAGGAAAAGGAAATGTGTAGACGAAATGACAAGAACATAACTGAATGTTTGAAAATTCATTCTAAAGCTGTGTAGGTAGCATGTCTTTAAATCTTTGAAGGAAATAAGGTGTTATGAATACTCTTAAAGGAGAAACCATAGGAAAAGATATGGAAACAGCTGTATACAGAATTTAACCAAGCTGATTGCATGACCTTGGTACCTACTGCAGAAGGCCAAATGACTAGATGTTTAAATTTTGGCACATGGTAAATTGCTTTTGTGGAGTTCTCAGCAAATCATGTTTCTCAGCTGAGGCATCATGAGGTACAAATCAGTATGTGGTCCTGGAGCCACATGCTGCAGCCAGAGGTGAAGAATACTTGAGCGGTTGAAAAATCCTTGGCATGCAGCAGATGCAGCCATCCTGGAGACCCCACTGGTTACGTAGATTGATCGAGCATAGGGGCTGAACTCTTGTTCGTAGGTAGCCGTCTCTCGTTGGAGTACCTTGACTAGAAGTGTTTGTAGTAGTCACCCTGCACTTATGCTGTGCTAGGGGTGAAGAGCCGTGCATCAGGGCTGTGGCTGCAGATGAGGAAGACCAGAAGAGGTTGTATCCAAGGCAGCTGTGCTATGCTGTCCTTTGCAACCAGGGAAGAGGGTCAAAGGCTGCATAAGAACAGTTAGTAGAGGAAGGTTTGGGAACAGAGGATGTGGTTCCTTTTAAGGTCTTGTACATCAGGAGTCATGAGGAGTGGGTGAGGTAAGACTCCACTTCTTCCTCTGCCAGTCCAGACAGGTTTTTGGAGTTACTTGATTCGGATGGATTAGGAGAGCACTTAGATAAAAGGTGAATGAATGGAAAGACTCCAGACAACTATGGAGAGGACTTTGAGAGGAAAAATTTGCTAGGATACAAGACTAAGGGAGGAGAAGAGGCTGTTGTGTGTACCGAAGAGTTTTTTGAGGTAGGGCACATGGGGTTGAATGAATGCCTGAATGGCCTGAAAAACTGAAGCTAAATGAGAGTTCATTTATCTAAACAGAATTGGCCATTAAAAGAATGACAGCTTTGGCTTTTAAAGGGTGTTGGTATGAGTGGAGTGTTCCCGGAGCACAGAGGTTGTGACAGTGTGCTTTTAAGGACAGATCTCATCCATAAGGTAGGACTTCTCTGACTAGTAAATACATGACAGGGCTTCGCTTTCTCAAGCTGTATTTGGAAACCAAGTTGGAGCTACGACTGCACTTCATAAGGAACACTTTGAGTGGGACTGTCTGACTGACACCTCATTTAGGAGGTTGTAGATGCTGAATACAGTTACTGGATCTTGTGTGGTGACAAGTGGATACAACTATGCTCAGTGTTGTCAAACTCAAGTGCTTCTGAGTGTATGAACTTCAAAGTCTTATGGAATTTTAAGGATGTAAATGAAGGCAGCTCTGAAATTCAGGCTTGGCAATACTTCGGTGTCAGCCCTGTTGGGGTTTTGAGTACTGCACCTAACTTGCAGGCAAAACAATAAGTAGCCTAGAGGTGAATAGAGTGCAATGTGGTTTGTATTAACACCCTTTGCGTGTGCTTGGATCTCAAGATAAGCATGAGCTAGGTTACCTTTCTCTCATGGAAGGTGAGGAAGAATAAGCTACCTCAGTTTGGTTTGCATTTGATGCAAGATAGTGACATGCCTGTGGGCATCGATTGCTCTTGGTTTTGTTTCGCTCATGTGCCTGCAACTCAACTTCTTTCTTTAGGTACTTGAATAATTTCGGTGGTTTGATCTTTAACTCCTGCCCTGGAGTGTTCTCTCTTTGGCATTGTGTCTGCTTGTACCATGGGATTCTTCCCTTATATTGTGTTTGCATGGCAAGGTTTTGGTACTAGGGGGGCTATTCTAGACGCTTCCCCCATGTCCAACAGAGCCAATGCCAGCCCATTCCAAGATGGGCCCACTGCTGGCCAAGGCTGAGCCAGTCAGTGATAGTAGTAAAATCTCTGTGACAACAATCACACCATCAAAAGCAGCATGGGCAGCAGATTGAGGTAGGTGAGCCTGTTCCTCTACTCCACTCTTGTGAGACGCCCACCTTGAGTACAGCTTCCATCCCTGGGGTCCCCAGCACAGAAAGGACATTGACCTGTTGGAGCAAATCTAGAGGAGGGACACCAAGTTGATTAGAGGGATGGAGCACCTCTCCTATGAGGAAAGGCTAGGAGAATTGGGATTCTTCAGCCTGGAAGAGAAGACTTTGGGGTGACCTAACTGTGTCCTTCCAGCATCTGAAAGGAGCCTACAAGAAAAATGGAAAGAAACTTTTTACAAGGGCATGTAGTGACAGGATTGGGGGGGGAATGGTTTCAAACTGAAAGAGAGGAGGTTTAGATTAGATGTTAGGAAAAAATCCTTTGCTCTGAGGATGATGAGACGCTGGAACAGGCTGCCCAGAGAAGCTGTGGATGCCCCATCCTTGGGAATGTTTAAAGCCAGGTTGGATAGGGCTCTGAGCAACCTTGTCTAGTGGAAGGCGTCCTTGTTCACGACAGAGTTGTTTGAAGTGGATGTTCTTTAATGTCCCTTCCAACCCAGGCTATTCTATGATTCTACAATTATATGTTTAAGAAGAGGGGGAAAAATGGCTCAGAAGTAATTGCAGCCAGAGAAGAGAGGAGTGAGAATATGTGAGACAAACCACTCTGCAGACATTGAAGTCAGTGAAGGAAGGTGAGGAGGTGCTCCAGGCACCGGAGAGAGATTCCCCTGCAGCCCATGGGAAAGACCATGGTGATGCAGTTGTGTCCCTGATGCCTGTGGAGGTCCATAGGGCAGCAGAGATCCATCTGCAGCCCCTGGAGGAGCCTCAAACCAGAGCAGGTGGATGTTGTAAGAAGGAAGAAGGCTGTGATGCTGTGGGAAGCCTGTGCTGGAACAGGCTCCTGGCAGGAAGGATCCCACACTGGATCAGTTTGTGAAGAACTGCAGTCTGTGAGAAGTCCTGTGGGAAGGACTTGGGCTGGAGAAGTTCATGGAGGACTGTCTCCTGTGGGAGCAACCCCACGCTGGAGCAGGGGAAAGACTCCTTCTCCTAAGGAAGAAGCAGCATCAGAAACAACATGTGATAAACTGACTGTAATCCCTATTCCCTGTCTCCCATTGCTACTGGCAGGGAAAAGGTAGAGAATCGGGAGTGAAGTTAAGCCTGGGAAAGAGGAAGGGTTTGGGATAAAGGTGCTTTTAGGGTTTGTTCTACTTTATTATACAACTCAGATTTTGATTGGTAATAAATTCAAATAATTACCCCAAGTCACATCTTGGACGGTGCTTTCTCCATAATAGTAATTGGTTTGTGACCTCTCCCTGTCCTTACCTCAACTCATGAGCCTTTTCTTCTATTTTCTCACCCCTGTCCAGCAGAGAGGGGAGTGATGGAAGAGCTTTGGTGGGTACCTGGCCTCCAGCCAGGGTCAAACCACCACATCCCTAGTTTCACTCTCTGTTTCATCATAATCATGAACTCTTGACTGCTTGGTTTGTTTCCATCATATTTTCCTATTTCTCTTATCTCTTTCTGCTGTATCTAAAAAGTGTCTTCTTCTAGCTCTTGCATATGTTATTCTTAGTTTACATGCTTGACTATGGTGTTCTTCTACTGTCTTTTTTTATCTGCTTATAGACATTACCTCCTTGATTCCTTCTCCCAGTTATGACCAATAAGAAAGATTGTTTTACTGCTTTCTAAGTGTTCCTAGAATATTGCTGGAAGCAGGGAATTTATAACCCATGTCTTTCACTTTTTCTGTTGAGCTGGTAAATCTCTCTCTGACATGATCTTATGTCCTTCTGTTCCAAGAATATCACTGTAACACCTTGTTTTTAAATGGTTTGAGATGACGTAAAGAAAAAAAAGAAAATAGCTAGTAGCTGAATTGACTAGCTGGGCTGTAAATAGGAGGCTTCATAATCATATTTTCTATAGTTCCTGTTTAATATTTAGTGGTTTACCAGGAACAGATGTGCCCAATAGAAATACTCACATACAGAGTACCCCAAATTGCTTTGATATTTAGGTCAGGTTTTTTTCTACTCTGTCTAATCTCCATTTCAGTGACCATGAATTTTTTTCCAAGAGTGAGAAACTTAATTGCAGAAGCCATTAGAGAAGCTTGACAGCTACCTGTTGCCACGGAAGGTAACACAAGTGTAGAAGTGAAAAGACTTAGTTGTTGCAGTGGTTTGGACATGGACATTATGTAGCTTCCAAACTGATAATTTTGCTACTGTGTACTTCGTGAATGAAAGATTCAGACACTGATCATTCTTTTCGTCATTTTTGTGTTAAGAACATTTTGTCATTCAGATCATATTTTGAAAATCAGCATTTCAAAATTAGTCTTTTTTTTGGTGTTTGGTTCCTCACCCCCGATTTGTCATCTTTGCTGATATCGAAGGGGTGTTGAGGAATTAAGTTCTAAATGTTTTAGAGTTTTGTTTTTCCTTGGAGGCTTTGACTGATGTATTTGTGTTAAGCTAACAGAAGACCTAATGTATCTCACAACTGTAAATTTACTTCTGCCTCTGAACTTTGAAGACCTAATGCATTTCAATAACTCCTTTTGTAGTTTTTATCAAAACAAAATTCTCATCTCATTCATCCTTCTGTAAAACCAAACTGATGAGAAGCATCCTTGTGATAATGCAAGCAGGAAAAACAGGTAGTTTATCAGAGAGCTTTCTGTGCAGCTTCTTGCAAATTTTCTCCAGTAGCTTTCTTGTATTATTCTTAGGTAGATTTCACTTGCCATTGCTGGTTTTCGTACATGCGCAAGGACTGCATTCAAAAGTCTCCAAATGTTCATCTGCAACCCCAAATTACTGTGTTACAAGAGCAGCCATGTAAGTTGTTCACATTTGCTATGTAGTTAAGCATCACTATCCTTCCACTGTGTTAGCACAGTAGCAAGACTTGTATCGGTGCTGAATTTACTGTCCCGCGTGTGCTGTGTATGTAACACTTGTCTCTACAGTGGATAAGACCTTGCAGAGTCATTATTGAACTGATGTTCATAATCTTTCACATTTTTCAGGGAATTTACATTTAAACTGGGGAATCCAGTAACAATGTCTGTCTGTGGAGAAGATCATCATGCTCTATGATCATCCCCTTCAGCATTATAAAACTCTGGGTGGGCCAGTAGACTAATCCATTATTGCAACACTGAATGTGCATAAATCCTGTGTTTGCATTACTGCTTACTGATACCTCTACAACTATTTTCATAGTACCAAACCCCAGCACTGTTGTGTGAAGTCATGACACATCCAGTCTGAGCTCTGAGAAATAGTTTTGGCAAAAACCACAAAAGTTTGAATAAAAGTTTCAGTAGAAGGAAAGCTTTGTGAAGCATGTTTTGTGCAGTACTTTTATTGCTTTAGAAATACAGAGACATAGACTGGGTCATAATGTCTGCAACTAGTTTATAAAATTACATTGTGTGGTAGGGTTGGGGGTTTTGTTTGTTTTCATCTGTTTATTCCATAACTTACAATATTTAAGAAAAGGCATGCAGGTATCACTGCGCTGGGAATATATCTTGCATTTGTGATGTTTGGAAAAGAAGATCTGGCAAACAGAAGAATGCTTCATGCCTCGAGGGCTTGTATCTTGCAAATCTTGTGTAAGCTTCCGTGAGGATTATATTTTTATTATTCCTTGAAGCAGAGCATTTGTACTGTCCCCACGAGTAATCATAATCAATGGAGGAGATAAATCAAATATAATTTGAGCAAGGTAATGTCTTTGGACTTGAAAATCCTGAGACTTGACGGTAAATTGTCATGTCTCCTGAACTTCATAGTAATTCTATTATTATCCTTGTCTTGAAACACGTGTATCATGTAATTGGTATATACAGGCACAAAGACAATATGGTATTAATGACTGAGTGATGGGAGTCCTGAGAAGACTAGAATGCTAGTCAGAGTAACGGGAAGGCTAGTTAAAATACATCTGACCTTTTAACAGCAAACTGGGATTAGGCCTTCCTGTTACTTTAATGGGAGTTTATGAAACACATGCATATTACACAGGTGTTCATTAGCTGCAGGAGATGTTGCTCTTGGCTGTGTGGCATTTTGATTTTATGTTGCTGTATACAGCTTCAAAGAAGACTAAGTAGTCAATTACAAAGCCCTGAAATTCAAAACAAAGCCACAACTGGTTATGGGTGGTACCTGTTAGTCTTGCCTTGTAGCCCTTTTGGTTTTGGGGCAGGCATCTCTCATTTCTGACCGCAACAGGATTGTGTACAGCTTTGTCTGCAAACTTAGAGTTTGTGGGTTTCATTGTTTCGATTTTCAGAGTATGTGCTCTCATTATTCATTGTGCTTGAGGCTGAATACTTTTATTCTTGCACCTTAGTTTCATGTTTTATGGCTTGTTAAAATGACAGTGCTTTGCCATAAAATTTTGATGTCTCTTGTTCTTGACCCAAAAGAATTCGTTTGTTCTTGACTAGTTAAAGCTTGAGATAGACAAAATACTTAACTCAGATGTTTAGATTTATTATCAAAGATCAAAATAAACTTACTTTCTCTCTACTGTTCTATTAATTAATAAAAACGGGAAAAAAAATTACTGAAACCAGGCCAGCTGTTAATGCTTTTATATGCCAGGTTTTGGGAACCTTTGTCCATATAGCATCCTGTGCATAGCATCCTTAGCTTTACCAATAACATACATGGGAATAA
Source organism: Dicrurus megarhynchus (assembly GCA_013399195.1). Lineage (NCBI taxonomy): Eukaryota > Metazoa > Chordata > Aves > Passeriformes > Dicruridae > Dicrurus > Dicrurus megarhynchus. The sequence continues at coordinate 175,094 of VXAD01013011.1, read as the reverse complement.
ATTCTTTACTGTGAGGGTGGTGAGGCACTGGAACAGGCTGCCCAGAGAAGCTGTGGGTGCCCCATCCCTGGAAGTGTTCAAGGCCGGGTTGGATGGGGCTCAGAGCAATCTCTGGGAGGTATCCCTGCCCATGGCGGGGTGGTTGGAACGAGATGATCTTTAAGGTCCCTTCCAACCCAAGCCATTCTGATACTCATATCTTTGTTTTCTTGCCTGTCATAACCACCAGTGATGCTGTGACATTATGATAATACAGAATTCCTTGTGAGATAAAGCAGCAGGGGTTTGACTGTTTCCTGAGAAGCCAGTGCAAGACTGATTTAAAGGTTTGTAGGGAACCCAGAGATGAGCCATGAAGATGATTCTATGATTGGAAAATATGCCATCAGGTGAATGAGATGAAGTGTTTCTTTAAAGAAAATTTTAAAAAAGAAAAAAAATGGCAGTTTGTGAGTGACCTGATAACTGTTCAAAACTACCCAAATGAGAAAGGAAAAAATTTTAAATGATGGGTCTAGCAAAGAAAATTATAATGAACTAGTTAAAGTTTATTTCTTCGGATGTAGAGAGCAACTTTATGCAGTGGGTCTGGTTAACATTTTATAGCAAGCTGCTATATATTCTACTGGGCTTTCTGCCTCTGAAAAGACAGATCCTGTACTAAAATGGGAAATTCTTCTAAGAAAGATCCCTTAGCTTATACATGTGTTAAAGGAAGCTTCATGGCCTTTGCCATGATACTAGATTGTAGATGATACTAGACTCTTTCTGAGTTAGGTACAGGTATCTTTGACCTTGTCAGACTCCTTAGAAATACCCATAGTGCCAGAAGACTACAGACATTACCAAGTATGACAGATAAGAATGAAGCATAAACTGGCCATTCCTTTTGTCCCAATCCTTTTGCTGTCCTGCAGCAATCTGTCTGCACAATCCCTCCTAAGAACCCATGGACTTTTCTTTTGCCTGAAACGTGGGTGAGGCTATAGGAATATCATTTGAGTTCATGCAGTAGCTTCAATCTACTATTATAGAATTTCTCATTAAAAAAACTTTATGAACTGTGATTATTAGCAACAGGACAAGAGGTAATGGCCTCAAGCTGTGCCACGGGAGGTTCAGGTTGGACATCAGGAAAAATTTCTTCACTGAAAGAGTGGTTAGACGTTGGAATGGGCTGCCCCATTGGAGTCACCATCCCTGGACGTATTCAAGAAATGACTGGACATGGCACTTAGTGCTATGGTTTAATTGATAAGGTAGTGTTCAGTCATAGCATGGACTTGATGATCTTGAAGGCCTTTTCCAACTTTAGTGATTCTGTAATTTCATGAACTGAGGATTAGAGTGCAATTTGTGCAATGAATAATCAATATCAAAGCAGATAAGTTAATTCAAGCAATGACGACCTAAAAGAAAAATTAATTTGGGGCCATATGAACAGCTCTATTAAAATAAGAGTAAGTAAGTGAACAGAATTTTTTTAATTCTATAGATGTTCAATCCAAAAATATATGGCATCTCAGTTTTCACTCTGCATTGGTGCTTCTCTATCAGTCTTCAGTCTCAAGGTGTGCAGCCCATGTAGTCATGTACTGTTTCAAAGGCTGAATTTATAGCTTCAGCTGTTGTTGTTCTGAGGTACTAGTCAAAGACTGGTCTTTTTTCTTGGAATCTCTGCAAACTGCTAACAGTAAATCTACTTTTGAATTATTCTGATGCATTACTCAGTTTAGTTTAAAAGCGCAGGGTCTGATCAGGTAGATGCTTATTCAAGTTTACTTTCAACAGATCCAGTCTGCAGTGGTTGTGTAGCCAGAGTGAATCTTGTATTCACTTGTAAATATCTACATGTCTGAACCAGTATTTCTAATAAAAATGATGAAGATAAGTATTTTGTATATTTATCTGTAGCCAGAAAGAAAAGGGGAAGAGGGGCACTAAGGTACCATAAAGGATCTAGTGTGAAAGCTTTGTAAACATTTTAAGGTGTGTGAAATTACGTTTCTCACCTGTTTTTTTGTATGATATGTGCTTTCATTTTGTGATGAATTCCATTATAGTGGTACTGGAACTAACAAGATGTGGGAAATTCTGAGGTAATTAAAACAGTGTGGTTCATGGAACAGTACTCCAGTTAGGTAATACTGGCTTGCCTTCCTTGTGCTGTGGAGTTAAAATTTGACTTGTTTAAGGAAATCTTTCTTAAACTTGAGGTTGGCTTTGAGAGTACTTTTGTTAAAATAAACGTGATCTGCAGAGAGCTCTCACAGAACCACTTGTAAGAGTCGCCATCACTTCTGCAGTGTCTTTAGAAATGTAATCGGACAGATGGATGTGCTGGATTGGCACTGTAAGTGTCTTTGCGCTGAGAATAGTATCAATAGCTATTAATAACTTTGAAAGTCTCTCCAGGTAAATTAGTGAGTAGCGACCTTATAGCTGGGGAATACATATGTTGTTAAACTAAAAATAAAGGTTTTCTACGTATTTATTTTGAACCTAACATGAACACAGGGAATTGCAAAAATCGTGTATTCTAGCAATGTAATACTTTCTCTAAAACTAATTTTAAAAGCGGATATAGTCACCACTGTACTGTTTCAGGATTTCTGTAGGTGCATGTCAAAGTGACTGTGCTATGCATTTGTTTGCTTATTTTTAAGGTTTGTACTTCTTGGGGGGAAAAAAAAATTGATCATAGGCTAAATAATATGCAGAAAATTGAACCATCTGAAATCTTCTCTATTGGAAAGGAAATGATGAACCATGTTTAACAGAAATGCTTGCATATTAAAACAATTACAGTATGTTTCTCAAAGGTTTCTTGTGATTTTTAATGCTAGAATACCATCACTGCAGCCTTACTCATTGAAATTCATCTTCACTTGCCATATATATTTCACTGTAGGTTAATTTTGTCCTCTCTGGACATTGCCAGGCAGGATATTCAGTCCTTTTCACTGGTCCTGCTCTTCTTCTTGCTTTGAAGGAAGAAATCAAAGGGATTTATGTGTATATTTCCTGTTAATTTCTCCACAGAAAAAATTACATCCTGCAAAGGTAGGAACCTCAGGGCAATTTCAATTATTTTAATATATGTATGAATAATAATATATACGCTTACATATAATATGTATATACACATATAGATATGTAAGTTCTTCTGTTTCTTGTCTTTGCAAGGTGAAACTTTAGAACATAAATACACAAAATGACAGGAAAGTCTTGTGTGTATACATATTTCCTACTATTTACTTACATAACAATAATTTTCTATCAGGAACATGTTAGCAGATGCCTTAGTCTAGGCTGTATTCATGTTTGCTATAAAGTGCAATCCTAAGTGCTTGCTCAAAAACTTTTCCCTCCTTACCAAAAGAGCACTGTACTACAGGCTGTGCCATCACAGCAGACATTTTATTTGTGATCGAATTAGAATCTGGGTCTTGGGATTTGAAAGACAAACGCATTAATCCCCTGAAAGATTCAGTCAATCTCTGTCAATTCTAATCAGGTAAAGGCATTGGTCTTTTTGCTTCAAAGCAGTTGGAGGGATTTTTTTTAATTCAGGGAGCTGGCCTTTTTATTTCAAGCTTATTTCATCTTTCAGGTTAAATTGTCCCTATTCCATGTGAAATACTGCAGGATTTAATGAACTCATATGTCCCCTTAAGCTATCACAGTTCTCTGTAATTTGCAGAAATCTTTTGTGATCATCAGCACCAGCTAGTAAGAAGGACACAAAATTACGCTGGTTTTCCTAAAACAGGTTGGGGGATGGGAGGGAGGAAGGTGTTGGAGTAGCTTGGAATGTTTGTCACTTGAGCAGATGACTTAAGATAGTGAATTTATCTTGGTTTGAAAGAGAGCATCTGAAAAGAAGTTTGAAGCAAGGGTCTGCATTTTACTGGGTTTTCTGTGCAGAACATGGACAAGCAGGCTTGCCAGGTAAACTGACATGAAATTGGTTTTGTAATACCTTCTGTGCAATAAAAATGATACATGGAGTTGACTTACAATGCAACAAGTTATTTTGCATTATCCAGGAGAGATCCTGTTATGAAAAAGTTTTGTGATTAATAGTATCACGTTTTCTGATGCCACAGTACTAGTTAAAAATAATCATATGCAGAGGCTCCTAGATGCCCTTAAAGTAAGTGTAAGTATGTTCAGTAAAGTAAGTGTATGTTCATAGTTAGCACAGTAGAACACTCTTCTACTGTTTTGGCCAGGATGTACTCCAGAACTGAATTGCCTTCTATATTCCCTCTCATAGAAGCGTTTTGTGTTTGAAGTATAATTACTTGTCCTAGGAGAGGTCAGGCCCCCAAAATGGCAGTGTTAGATTCCCTGGGCAGTGTGTTACAAGATTTGTATCAGTAATATATATTTTTCCTGTAACTACTTCAAGACTTGTCTCTGAGATGTGGTGGCTCACTGTCCAAAAACGCGGTGTAGAGGGAAAGTAAAGGCTGAAACCCTGCTATGGAAGAGTAATGGCAGCTTCTCAGGTGCTCTTATGTTTTTGTTAGAGGTCATGAAATATATCTCTTGGTTTTCTCCAGTGAAGTTCTTCAATTTATCGTATTTGTGGAAAGGAGGTGGAAGAATTGTTTACAGTGCTGATGAGGTGTGAGGCAAAGCCTACTCTCAGCTGGGTTCTATTAGAAATTGTCCCTTTGTCTTTCCTTTCACCCTCTACTGAATCATTATTCTTCCATCTAGAAGTCTAGAAATCTTTGTCTCCTGCCACAAAAAGAAATCTGGAATAGGTCGTGGTTTCCTGTTTTCAGCATTGGGTGGTAACGTTCACCTCTTGAGTAAAATTCAAATCTTCCTCTTTCACATTTCTTTATATTCCCGCTTTAGTGTGTAAGATACCATGACACACTGTGTTAGAAAATAGAAGACAGATTCTCTAAAGTGTATTTTCCTCTTTATCCTCTTTATGTTGCTTGCTGCAGGAAGCCTGGGAAAGCAACTGTGTCTCTTGCCTCACCTGTTATTAACTTTTCGTACGCTACAGTGAAGGGAGACATGGATTTGATTAAAGCATGTCACTTGTTGACTATTCCCAGAGCTGTATCTTAACTGACACCTTTCTTGTTTCATGATGAGTCCTTGCCTTTTACTTGGTATCAGGTAGATGATGAGGTTCTCGTTTTTCTTTTCTTTTTTTAGTGGTGTTGTTACCTTTTATTTTTAAATTCAGATTGGTAGAGCAATTGCTAAAAGCAAGGAGGAACTAAACTGTAAAGGATATAAGAGTGTAATAATTGCAGTGCAGTGATTTCATCTTTGGTAGGTGGTATTCTGTGTCGTTTCAGGAGCTTGCCAAAAAGTTAAGCAGTAACTGTCTTCTCTCACTCTGTTCAATCCTCTTTTACTGCCTGTGTTTCTACAGCCAATCTATCTGACTTTTTGACACTCCTCCCTGTAGTCCTTGCCCTGTTTTGACCTTGGCTTCTTTTGGTGGCTGTGGCCACATGGCTGAATCCCATCATTCTGGCAGCATTAGTGTCCTTTCTTGAGGTTTCCATGCATTAGGATGAATTCTCTCTTCTGGTATTAACAGCCATAATGGAAGCAGCTAGGCTTCCCTTTCTTCTTTTTCACTTCTTTTTAGGCCTCCTAGCATCTTGGAATGTGCAGCTTAATTATTAAATCATCTGCAAGTAAGAAGAATCTGTGTTCTGAACACTCTCTTTCCCTAGATCACAATACTTGTTTATTAGAAATAGAGGGCCTCATGAAATTAGTTACTAAAATTAGGTTCTAATTTATGGCCTTAAGAACAACAAAGAAAATGAGAAAGCAGTGTAGAAGTAATGGCAGCACTGTTCTGTATTTTCCTCATTGCATTGCAGTTCCTCATTTCCTTGATAAGAAGGGTTTTCTGACTGGTTGTATGCCTGGGATCACAAATTAATTTATGGTATAGGAATTTTTCATGGTCTTTGACTTACAGTTCTCTAAAAGAAACTTGTCCTCTAGGTAAATCTCTGGGCAGCTGCATTTGTGAGTTTACCCCCAGCTGACTGAAGGCAGGTTTTTCAGATGTTTGAGCTTCCCAGGGAGCCCTGTGATGTGATTTCCATATGAACTGTAACTGGACTAAGCACCTGGAAAATAACCCAGTCAGTATCATAGAGCTGTGCAGTATCTGAAGTTGTGATAGTTATGAAGTAGTTACCTTTTATCTCTTGTTACAACTTGATATTAGCCTTCAGGACGGGAAGGGGGGACATAAGACACACGGGACAACACGGGCACTAAGTAAGGAGGTGTCACTGCGGTCTCAGTTCCCTCCTCTAGCAGCGCTGTCTTCTAATCCTAGGTGTCACTGGTTCATCAGGCAAAGACTGTTTTTTTCATACTGATCCAGAACTTCATATAGCATATTCTCAGCTCTGAAATATGTGTAATGTAACTGGATCCTGTGAGTGACTGAAGGAGACTGTAAATAAAACCTTTGTTTCCCATATGGCAGCACAGATTGACTAGAACCATCCCTTTTGAACTCTTTTATTTGGTTGTTTTCTGGTAACATTGTTAGTGTTCTATCTGAAACATGAGGCTGCCCTACAGCGAGCAGCAAAGGTTATCATCATACAACCTGTATAAAATTGATAGAAGACTTTCTAGTGCCTAATTTTAAACTAATAAAAGCTACTGGTTTTATCAGTATTTTGCCAAATTTGTGTATTTCATTTGCAGTTGTGTTGAATATTTGGTTATACTGCCACTGCAGTCACTATTCATCATAAGCAAAATTTGTTTGGGGGGATTAGTGGGTTGATTTGAGTTTGGGCTCATGCGATTCTGTTTGCTTAATTGTTTTGGACTGTAGAACTGGACAACAGAGCTTGAATGACATAATGAACCTCTGTGTGAGGTAATGTGATACAGTGGGGTTTTTTTTTAAAACTATTTTCTTTAACATTCCTAGAAAGAATGAGTGCATTGTGTTTCTACTGTCTGATGCAGCTATTCGAGGAGAAAATAATACTTAACAAATTCAATGCTTAAAGTGATGATGGAATATATTTTATTCAGACTTTGTTGATTCCTTCTGTTTGCTTCACTCCCCCAGACAAACGTGTTGATGATTGGCCCTTGATGCAGTCTCCATTTCCAACACTGACTATAAGCACTATTTATCTCCTCACTGTCTGGCTGGGCCCCAAATGGATGAAGACGAGAGAGCCCTTCCAGTTACGCTTCTTGTTGGTTGTTTACAACTTTGGAATGGTTCTGCTCAACTTCTTCATTTTCAAAGAGGTGTGTATGCCCTTTTGCAAGAGGGAATTCTTACTGAGGGTTGAGGATGTCGAAATGAAAATGATGTTGCATATTCTTGATGTCTATTGAGAGTGAATGTTTTGGACAGACTTTTAAAGATGTGTTTGCCTTGGAGGTGAGTATTTCTGTAAATAGGTAGTTTCTGTTTGAGAATAATTGCACTAAATGAGTCTATAGACAGATTTGTGCTTGAGGTATTCCAAATTCTTCTTAGATTTATGTTAGTCTAAATACTGGAGAGAATAAAATCTGTAGATTTAACACTTGTAACTGATACTTTTTTTTTAATCTTACATTCTGATACCCTTTAGGATTATTATCTTGTTAGAAATTGAGCTGTTTGTTTATGCTTTCAATGTGTTTATAACTTTTAGACATTCAGATGTCTGTTGTCTGTAGTGAGGAAAAATATCTTGTCTGTAAGTTATCTTTAAGAATAAAAATTAAGTGAACTGTATCTTTAAATAAAAATAAAAGGATACAGACTTCTAATATTTTTTTTGCAGTTTTCTGAGTGTGTTAATTGTAATACGTTTCAGTGTTGGTGCATTTTTCCTCTGTTGGATTTTCTGGACAGAGGAAATGAGTAGTAACACTGCAGTGGATCAGCTGTGTAGCAGTAGGTAACTGGGGTTACTTAACAGTTTGGTAATTATTATTTAAGGATATCTGTACAGAATATGCTGTTTATGATGCTGTGAAGTTTATGCTGCTGTGACTGCTCATGTGGATCAGGAGTTGTCTTCCTGGAAGACCTCTGATGATAGATTTGCAAAATCAGTTTCCAGAAGTAAGCAAATGAACAGAGCAGTTAAAATTACAGCATTGCAGAACTGTCCGGTCTGTTCTGTACTTCTGCCAGGAAAAAATGGCATATCTGATGATGATCTGCATTTTGACCCTTTCCCAGAGCTCCTAGCATAAAATCATTAATCATAAAATGATTTTAGCCTCTTTTTAAGGCACAGTTTAGTAAAATTTTAGCCATCACCCCTTAGTCATCATTTTGTCTAAATTGTTTTCTTGGCCTATTCAACTAAGTAATAAAGTACAACAGGTACAAAAACATTTAATGCTGACATGCAAGCATAGTTGAAGGAAGAGATTAAATCCAATCATCTTGGCAGGCTAAAACTGAAACTCCTGAAATTAATTCTGCAGTGTTACTGCCATGCCTTTTTCACTTATTTTAAACTGGTTTGTTTTATCCATAAGCTGAATTCTACCAAACTTGCAGTCAAATAATTTTCAAACCTATGTTCCTTACAGGACATGTGTTTGTAGCAGTTCCAAGTCACTGAATTAACATAAAAATGAATGGGACTGCAAATACATATTTGTTGTTCATATGCTGAAAGCTCATAATTTTATACACAGAGGTTCTAGTTTCCTTCTCTCTCCTAATGGAAGGTTGTTATTCAGTGGATGTTGAGGCAATGGATATAGCATTTCCACAAAGTGTCTTTTCTAGATCGTAGAGATTGATAAGAGGAAGATGTTAAAGTTTCAGTTGTTCCCTTTAACGAGGCAACTTCTGCTTCCCTCTACATGAAGTTTACAAAACCACCATGCCACTGTTGAAATTCACACCAGTTTTAATGTAATTGCTATGAGTAAAATGATACTGTTTGTATTTTGTGAGTGATTGTAAAGTTTCCAGACACTGCTAAGAACAGAATTGGAATATGAAATGCCTTTTAACATTATTTAAATAACCATCCTGTTGGCAAGCTCTTTTGTTCATCTGTGGTAGCTTATGTTAAATAGTAAGTCATAAGGCACTGCAAGTCTAGTGCAAGACTCTCATACATTGAATTCAAATTCAGGTCCTAATTTGGAGCAAATTTTGCTTAGAACATGCAGAAGTCACAAAGGAGTAGACCCTATTTTGCCACAAAATCATCAATTTCTTATTCTACTTCAAGGCAGTGTGGTGAAGTCAGTTTACTGCCTTTCACCAAGGGAACCTTGTTTGAGTTATCCAGTAGGTCATAGTAGAGTGGTTGGTTTCTGTAACAGTGCAAACTAAACTTTCCCTGCTCTTCTCTAGTAGTACTGGATGTGCTTGTGCCTGTGTGGGACCACACTGGAGTTCCAGTTAGTTACAGTAGTTTGTAAATGGACTTAGATGATGCAGAAGTAGTTCAATTTCTTTTCTAGGATAATTTCTGTGGACAGTTCTTTCATTTACCTCCTTTAACACACAGGTGCAGCAAATAAGTCCACAGGTTCACAAGGTTTTGTATGTTGTATACAAGACAAGATAACACTTGTCTTTGCATCTGACTGCACTCCTAGTGCTGTGTAAAAGATGAGACACCAAAGTATACTCAAGTTCAGTCTGAATAAGATGCAAGTCAGCTTAGTGGTAAGAGTAGTCAGTGCCTACCCATGAGGGGTTTTTCGAGATCTTTTTCTATCACCCCAATTTACAGGTTTTATCTGCTCCACTGCTGTCTCTCTTTGATCTTTAACAGAGTGGGATTACTCGGCTTTAAACATTCTTGGATCATAACATTTATTAATGTCAAGATTAGAAGTATTACTTGAACTTTGTACAGCACTAGACAAGTGTACTTCTTTCTGGTGGGAACTTGCTCAAATGTCAATTTTATCTTCTTCTGTCCAGATTTTTGCAACGTGCTTGGTTTGGAGAGGCCCTACAGGAGCATTTCAATTGCTTTAGGCCATTTTTTCTGGCACAAAATGGGGAACTTTTCTCCATCCATTTTGCCCCACTGTATTTTGTGGGTGTTCAGCTTTGGCTGTTCAAAGTGGTTTGTTTTTTTTTTCTGGATTTTGATTGTTACACTGTGTTAAGAATTGTAGATCCAAGTTATTGAATCCCTGTCTCTTGAATAGTGTTCTCTTGAATCCATACTGGGAATAGCATTTCTGTCAAGTGTAGTGAAAGCAATTAGGTATTTTCTGTTTCTGAAGCTAGAGCCATCAGAAAGAATATTTGTGTCTGAATACCTTAAGGTAGTACTGGAATTTGTTGTACTAGGCTCTAATTATCTGGGCAGATACATGCAGGGAAAAGTAAGTATTTTCTTTTTAATTTATGAGAAAAAAAAAAGTGCTCTGTAAAAACAGGTTCTTAGTACTAAATATTGGCTTTCTTCAATTCTCAGGACTAATAAGAATATTTTAAGTATTTCTGTTCAGGTAAGTTTGATGTAGAAAGAAATTTGCTGATAATGGTTATAAATGTGCTTTATGTATTATATTTCCCCTCATATATGGCTTTAATATTTTCAGTTGTTCTTGTCATCAAGAGCTCGAGGGTACAGCTATGTCTGCCAGACTGTGGATTACTCAGATAATGTTTATGAAGTTAGGGTGAGTATTTCTTTTTTGTATTTCTGTATGAATGTGTGTAATACATAGCACCACATGATGGTTTAAGCGTTGTCTGAAAACAGTGTTTCCACAGCTGCTGTCAGCCATGACTGTATCCCGTTACATCCTCACAGGCTAGGTTTGACTGCATTGTACGTAGCAGGTTTAATCGAAGTGCATCAGCATATTTGTACTTTAATCTGACTGCTACAAGTAAGGGCAGTCTTAAAGATACCATCCTTGGCTTCACCCACAGGTGTACAATCCAGGGTAAACTTTGTGTACATACTTTGGTTCCTAGATTTGCTGAAGTTTGTGATACCAGGGTAACCACATTAAAGGTGGTGTGTTCTAGCTAGATCAAAGCAAGTGAGATTTGTCAGCTTATCTTGTGGTTGCACTTCACCCATACTGGTGAGGCAAGTCTTTGTCTCTTTTACCCATGTTTGGCTTTGTGAGGTCTTGCTGGCATTTGGCAAATGTATTATCAGTACATTTCATTGTATAATCTTACATTTCAAATATCTGGGCTTTGGAAAACAGCCAAATTAAAAGCAAAGTGCAGATACTTGTTCATTTTCATAATGCTGTTGGTTAGCTCATGTACTAAACCTTATCGTCCAGCAGAGCTGACACTTGAGAATCTCTCAGCTGTTCTTGCAAGTTTCATCTACAGATTAGAGCATGTTCCTGAAAATGCAGTGAAAGTATGGTATAGGCTAAATGCTTTATGTTTATAGCGCAGTTTAAAAAATGTGTGTGAGGTGGCTGTTCATGGACCATGTTACTCAAAAGCTTGTGCATGTGGCAGGGGTGGTAGAGAGAACGGAAGGTTTGAGTCTTACCCCTTATTTATAATGGCTGATACTGCAGAACAGCTCTGTGTGTGGACTTTTATTGGCTTTATGGTAGTTGCCAATCTTTCCCCTTTGCCAATACAGTGCTCTCACTATTTCAGTCACTAGAATGATTCTGTTAAAAATTTTGTTGAAAAACAAGATCTAGCAAAGTATAGCAAGTGCTTGACAGGTTTGGGGTTTTTAATAGTTAAGCAAAATAGAATGCCCTTGTACTTAGTTGAATGACATTGAGGACTGGTATGGCATATATTCAAAGAATTTTTATATTAGCTAAATACGAGCAGTATTCTGTTTCATAGCCTCACTTTTAGGTGCACTTGTTCGTGGGAGGCAGTGGAGAGGTCAGACCTGCTCGAAAGAATTATCATCCATTTTGTTTGCTATGACAAGCAGAGCATTATTATACAATGAAATAAAGGCAAAATGACCTGAAGAATGTATATATACTATATAATATGTCCAGAAAGGAACAGTTGCTCTAGCAATATATACTCTTTAGAGTTCCTGACTTTTTAATATTTTTTTAATTTTTAAAATTTTCTTTCCCTAAATTTGTGGATTTGCATAAAACTTATCTCTGAAGTTTTAAGTTGTAGCGTGTTCGGTTTGCAACTGAGGGAGTCAAGGAAGGAGGGAAAATTGAGTTCTCTCAAGTTGCTGCAGCAACTGTATAGTATGTAATCAGTCAAGATTCTTATCTTGATCCTTTTCTGGTAGTTCTTTTGAATGAATTCTCAGTTTAGGTAAATAAGTTGCAAGTAGAAAATGATACTTTCCACAAGTGTACTTTGTCTCACAGAGGATTCTGGAATACATTTTCTGGAATACATTATACAGTATATTATGCTTTACAGAAAATGTATTTACAGTATATTATGCTCTGCATTTAGAAGGTATGTTGCTTTTTGACACTGTCAGACAAAAAAAACCAAAACCCAAAACCCGAACTTCCTCAAGATCTCTTTCAACATCATTTTTCATAATATGAACCTGCAAAAGCAATATTAAAATGTTTTTGCAGTTTTGAGTATAGAATTTATAAGCATTTTAGCACATCTCTCACACCCTTTTAATAGATCTAGATACTGAATGTCTAGCATTTGTTGGCACCAGGTTTGCTCTGCAGAGAAATGCTTCACTGCAACAGTAGAATCAATTACAAATGCAGTGACTGTATTTGCAAGAGAATGGGTAAATAAATTCTGTGTTGCTCAGATAAAGAAGACTGGAACTAACTCACATGGAAACAGCACTGAGCCCAGAAGGCATTATGGAACGTGCTCTGAAAAGCAGAGCTTCATATATGACTTCAATGTGGGGCTTTGAAATTTGGGACAAATACTGAGAAATGTGAAACTGATTGTGTATAGTGGTCTAAATGGCAATGTAGGAGCCTTGGTAGGGCCTCTGTTTCTGGCTTTTTGGGAACGTGCCGCTGTGATATTGCCATCACATTGAGTGGCCTCTTTTGTCTAAAGCTCTTGATCAAAATAAGGGGTCAAGAAACTATTCTTTGTCCTTCAAGCGAGTATGGAGAGCTCCCAGAAAACAATTCAGAAAAAAGAAAAAGAAAAAGAAGTTTGGCTCTCCTGGATACCAGAGAATGTCTTTCCCTGCCTCTCCAACCCACATCATGTGTCAATACAGTAAGTCAGTGATTTTAAGGGAGCAGGGGAAGGGCATGTGGTGGCACTTCCCCTGTACAGTTTAGCAACACCAGCAACCTGTAGCTCAGACACCTCTTGTGTCAGACATAGCCTCTTTGGCTTTGCCAGTTTTTAAGGGGATATTTTTCCATGTATTTGTCTGTATATTTTCTTCAACTTTATCAGTCTTCTGGCTTTCACTGATGATTAATTGTGTTGGTAGTTTACACAAAATGTGAAGAAGCTGGTCCTCCTACTTACTGTTTTGAACCTACCTACACCTGTTAATCTCATTCAGGCTCCCCTGGCTGTTCTACAAGAAGCAATGGAAAACTGGAGCAAGCAGGGATGGAAATTAAATTCCACAATTGCAGAAACATTGGCAGAAATAAACTTCTTTGTGAAGGACTTATCTGACGGATGTAGTAGGTAGCCACCTTACTGACTGCTGGCAGGAAGTTGAGTGGTTTTGTTATGAAAAAAAAATAAAATGTTCATAGTAGACAAGAAAGAAAAAGGGGAACAAATCTCTAAGAAATTATTTAGAGGGATCTACAGATGTGTCTTGGAAAAACTTTTTGGTTGTAGCTTAAGAGTCAAAATAATGAATGCAAAGGGCAGAGGTGTTAAATCCATGCTTTGTAGTACTCCTTTGGGAGCTTCAGTATTTGAAGTGAACGATTTCGTAACACTGTCTAGCTTAATGTATGTTAGTGTCTGTGAGTAGTCATTTCCCCCTCTGCTTACTTTTGTGTGTCCTTGTTTCCCAGGTCAAAATTCATCTATTTTATTAGCATTTCTGGAGAATTGGGAATTCAGGGCTGTGTGAATTAGTTCTTATTTTAAGTGTGCTGATTGTAATCATGAAGCTGAGCAATAGTTTTTTTCTGTATTGTAATTGTAATCTGCATTGTTTGTATTTATGTCTAGAGCTTGAGTGGTTTCCCCTTATGAAAAAGATATAATATACTTTAAACTTAAGTGAACTTGACTTCACAAGTTTTGGAAACAAAATTCTGTAAGTGAAAGAGGGAAAAGAGTTCACTGTAAAAGCCACTTTAGTTTTTCACGTTGCTGTGACCTTCCAAGAAGTGCATGTCCCTTCATACCCCTTAATGGATAACTGTCTCCAACCCAAAATGAGGAAGAATGGTGCAGAAACAGGGTCCTGTAATAAAACAGCCCTCCATTCAAAAACCCTGCAGCAGGCAGAGGACATGGGATTGGACCTCTTGTTGACCCCCTTAATCCTCGGCTGTAATGTAATCTTTCTGTGCCATCTGGTGTTTTAACTGACTTAGATTGGTGCATATGAAAATTACCTGAAAATATAAGGTTGTGACTAGGATCGTTCATTACAGGAATGTGCCTTTTTAATGCATATTTTCTTTTCTTTTAAACTAAATCTTTCTTGTACGCTGTGTCCAAAGAAAGGCTACAGGTTAGGTCATGATTTCTGATGCTTTGCAAAAGAAGTTTAACAGTAGCCACCTACTCCTGACATAGCTTACATGTCAGTGCGTTGTTCTACTCTATTTCTGCCCTTTTTCACTGATTTTATGCATGGCCTGAGGCAAATGACTTGACATCTGTTTCATTTTTTTCTATAAGCTAATGATGAAAACATCTGCAGAAGTCACTGGAAGTACTGAAATAGATCATCAGTACACAAAACCTATTAGGTTTGGGAGTAAATGGTAGAAAATTTGATGATAGTAAGACAGCAAAGAAGCTGACAGGCAAAAAAATCTACAGGAACACAAAATCAGCAGGTATAATCCCTCAAAGAATCCTGTTGTTTTTCTTAAGTGATGGGAAGCATTTTGATCAAAAGTTCAGATTATTTTTACCCATGGACTGTAATTGCTTTCTGTGCTAGGTGGAATTCAAAAGAAGAGCAGTGAGTGAGATGTGTTATGTAACTTGTCCAAGAACATACACTGAACCTGTAGCATCTTGAGCATAAGACAGAAGTATTTTTGTAGGATTTTTGTTCACTTATATTTCGCTCTGTGTCACAGTAAATTGGTTATTTGCTTATTGGCTATTTGACTTATTGTTCCCTTATTTCATTAACAAAAATGTCCATTTACTTTATAAAAGATTTTATGGTAGTTTGCTTGTAACTGACCTACTGGTCCTCTAAAAGTTTCTTGGAAGGGAGAACCTCCAAAGAGCTAAAGTATTGCAGTGCTGGATTGTCATTTTTATGGATATAGAGTCCAAAGTGTTTATTGTTAACTTATGAAATGAAAAGATGATTATCTTAATTTATTTAAGAAATGCAACTTTAGCAAAGAGCTGTAAAAGATGCTAGACTGTTATGCTAATCCATTGGGTGTGAGACAGACCTTGATGTGGGTGTTATTAAATACCTGGCTACCCGTCCCAGAGGCAGTACTGGATATTGAGCAATATACCTATATATATGTATGTGTATATGGTTCCTGCAGCTTGCCTGTGTGTCCGGGGACTCCAAGGTCTGTGAGAGTCACTCTTCTGTCATTAAGCCTCTCTCCAGCTTTAGATATTAATATCTCTTTGTATAAGACTGAAGAAATCTGCCTCCTCTTCCCAAGAGCCGAAGTGGGCTAAATCAGGTCCAGAGAGTGAGAAGGGTGTTCATTAATGGATACACAGAAGGCTGCACTTCGGCAGCAGTAAGATGTGCAGTCCCTCTGGGAAACTGCAGAGCCTGCAATGCAGATATGCAGCACTCTTCTCCTATGCTGCATTTTTGCTTCTGCTGTAATTTCTCCTAAACTCTTTGCCAGACCAATTATGGCTGTGACAAACTTAGTCTGTGGAGAGATGTTGTCCTTTCCTACTGGTTTGAAGAGGTGGAGGAAAACACCGTGCAGGGCTGTAGCATTGTTCTCCATGGCTCATTATGATTCCCCTTTCTCTCACCTAAGAGTATGTGTGTAATTGGGAAGGAAAGCTACTCTGTGTTAACTCTTTTTTTCTTCTGTCTTCCCTGGGGACTGAGGGGGCAGTGGGGTTATTTCACACCATGTTGAGTTAAGAAAGTCTGATTTACCATCAACTGAGTCCTGAAAGACATGGTGAACTTCTCACAAATAACTGTGTTGTGACATTGCCTGCTCTCCTTGCTGGTGGTACCAATTCCAAGTTGTTTTTTTTTCTTTCACTCTCTGTATGAGTCACCATCTGGTCCCACCCTTGCATAACAAGCTAGATGACTTACAATGCCAAACCTAGACTTGTTGCTATGTTTTGGGATCTGGGAGGCAGTCCCTACCACCACCATACTCCCATATCATAGCATTAGCCTATTGCTACACAGAGCTTCTGGGCTTTACTTGCTTTAACAATATCCTAATTTCAGCAGGAAGCCTTGTTTATGTTGCATCCTGGGCAAGATTTGCTGTGATGGGTGGATTAGAAAAAGAATTTTGGGTGTGTAGCACTGCTCTGTTGGGTAGATGGGTTATATCTGTTCAGTTTTTCTGGCTCCTGTGGTCTCTTTTTTCTACTTCGTGAATGGCAGAGATCCACTGGGGGAATGCTGCTTTACAGAGGGAGTTACTGAGCAGGCCAGAAGAAGCTGAGGGAATATTGCCATAAGGAATGTGAAATCTGTACTGCACCTAACTTTTTTGGTATCTTTCCACCCATATGCCTGTGGTACTGAAAGTTTCAACCTTTGCAACTTCATTTTATCATAATATATCTGCCTTATTGTTCTGACCACGTCAAAATGTTGCCTCATTAGAAGGGGAAGCCCTGCAGGAGTCTTCTTCGGCAAAGCTTAGAGAATGAGAATGAGGACACAAACTTCCCGTGTTTAACTGGTAAACTGTTCAGATATGGCAAAGCTTTTAACTACATCAGCTCTTTTTAAAGATGTGATTTGTGAGCAGTAGGCTCAGAATACTCTTTTTCCATAGTCTTCTTCCATGTCCAGAATAGATGAGAGGAGTATTTTTTTGTTGTTCTCATGCTGTCAGATGCTTGACTCACCTCAACATTTAACCAGGATTTAGGGAAGGAAGAGGTATCCTTCTCTTACAGCAGAGAGATGGTGAGAACTTTATTCCATTCAGCTTGGAATCACTAAAACTTAGTATTCTCTGTTTTTCATTGCAGATAGCTGCTGCTTTGTGGTGGTACTATGTGTCTAAAGGAATTGAATATTTGGACACAGTATTCTTCATCCTGAGAAAGAAATTTAACCAAATTAGTTTCCTTCATGTCTATCACCATTTCACCATGTTCACCTTGTGGTGGATTGGTATTAAGTGGGTTGCAGGTGGACAAGGTGAGTTCCCTTCTTCTCATATGCTTTTGACTGGTTAGAAAGGAGACTTATTATTGTTTGGTAGCAATAGAAGAAAATTTCATGTACTTGACTTCATAATATACAAAACTGTTTATTAATGCATACAGTCTTCCTCTGTGGGAAACATGGGGGAGGAAAAGATAGCAGGGCAATAATCTAATGAATTGCAAAACTTCTTTTCTTTTCCTCATGGGAATCAATTGCAAGCCTGAAGTTCTGCCTTCAAAAGTATCTGTATCTGTGTGAAACAGAAAGATGTATGCATCTTGCCTAACTTGAATTTTTGCAGATACAGAGAGCTGCGAAATCTAATTGTGGGCCACGTTCTGTGTGCAAATTTAATGAAGTTAATGGAGATGTTATTTTGGCATTGTATATGAGTTTGAGGTTTGCTTTTATTTTTATAAAGAGGCATGTATAAAATTCTGAAACCTTCCCTTGGAGGTGAGCCAATAAATCTGTCAATTCACTTTTAAAACCTATTCATAATGACACAAGTCTAAATTCATTATCAGCCTTTTTTTTTTCCTTTCTAAAGCCTCCATCAAATAATTTTATTACCATTTACTGCACTGGCCACATCCTCCATTGCCTACACTGTACTCTTGTTCCTGTTGTTTAGCCTTCTCTCTCTCAAACTGAAAGCTCTGCAGAGCTGAGGGTACTGGGAAAATGCCCTGTTCTGTTTGATGTGTACTTTGTAGGCTTATGACACTGAAAATACCATATACTAAACACAAAATACCATATTATGAACACCAAACTAATATTTTGGATTTGGTGTTTTGGTTTTTTTTGAACTACACTAATACTTAATGCATGGGAGGTTTATGCTCCCATTTACTATAGATATTTTGTACTGAGTGGCCACTTACATTACAAAGAAGAAATGTATAAATTTAGTATCTGTGACTACCATTTAATTTCTCACACATAATATGCAGGAAGCAGGTACTCAACCAGACATTTCATGATCTTTACTTGCAACTGCACCTATAAAATAAGATTATTGGATCGTTATTTGTAGTCTTGCTTAGAAATTCCCCAGATATCTCAAAAGGCTCTCTCCCTTGTTGCCTTTTCAGAATTTTCATGCTAAATATCAGCAGTTTTTAATACAAGTCGGAACTATTTCCAAATTTCTTCCAAGTTCTGGTGTTCTAGCACTGCCTCTTAGTTTCTAGAGCCTGCCAAAGGAAAAGCAGCAGTTGCTTTTCTGCATTTATGTAGCACCACTGCATAAATGTGGATAGATCTGTGTTCTTCTATTTTC
Source organism: Dicrurus megarhynchus (assembly GCA_013399195.1). Taxonomy (NCBI): domain Eukaryota; kingdom Metazoa; phylum Chordata; class Aves; order Passeriformes; family Dicruridae; genus Dicrurus; species Dicrurus megarhynchus. The sequence goes on along the minus strand of VXAD01013011.1, from coordinate 156,365 downwards.
TAGTTGATAGCACATTGCTTACATAGACAGGTCTATTATAAACTAGACCCTATTATAACAACTGGGTTCAGACCACACTGGCATCTGAGCTGTTTGATGTCAGCAGCTATCGTCTGTATTGCCCTGATCTTACACATGAGAGCATTTTTGAGCCTCTCTGTCAGTGTAAGAATACCTTAACAAGATATAATGTGATTCTGTTAAATGGCTGCTAATCTTGACAAAGCAAAGAGATCTTAATGCAAATGAAACTGTCAACATGGATCTACACATGGATCATTCTGGAAAAAGTTACACTATACACTGACATATTTAAGAATGCTGGATGCTTTAAATCATAAATAAAGAAACTAAAGATGATTAATTTAGACACACTCACCTGGCAATACCTTAAAGTTCTTATAAATACAAGTCAAGTTTTGCTTTGTATGGGGTTTTTTTGGCCTATTTAATCAGACTTCCATGTGAGTTTTTTGACTTCTTGCTGAGAAGTGAACCTTTTGCATTTAAGTACAGCTTAAAAGATATAAGTTCAGAGCCTGGTACCTTGTACTTTACATTGTCAAATAAAGCTTTTAATAATCTTTAGAAAAACAATTGCAGTTACACTACAGCAACTAATGTGGAGTACATGTCATTTATGTCTGCTCAACAAAAATCTTATAAAAAACTTTGACATAAGTAATTCCATGGAAGATGTGACATACAACTTGCATTAACATTTGTTTGTGTCAGCACATGTTGACAACCAGGTCTGTACTATACTATTCAATATGTTGAAGATGGAATCCTGACATGTCCGGTGTTTGGTAGTTTTTACTATTAAAAATAATGATATGAATAATGCTAGAAAATAATCCTCTTTTTTCCAAAATTACATTATGATCTTCCCTTCTGTTCCTGGACAGCTTTTTTCGGAGCTCAAATGAATGCATTTATTCATGTCATTATGTACATGTATTATGGATTAGCAGCTTGTGGCCCTAAATTTCAGAAATACCTGTGGTGGAAACGATATTTGACCATATTGCAATTGGTAAGTAAAATTTCTCCTTTTGAGATAAAAGGTATTGCTTCTGAGTGGATTTGCATTTTCAGGGCTTTGGAACAGATGCTGCTCCTTCCAAAAGTTCTTCTCTGTCTGACACTCCTCAAGTTAGAATACTTCCTGGGGATGGAAGCATTTATTCAACTTCAAAAAAAAATATGCAGCATAGATAAGAGTTGTGTGAGTTAAAGTCTAATGCTTCCTTGCTGGTTGTTTCAACTGAATTGCAAAGACATGTTCAAAATGAAGAGAAAATCCAGATCGCTTATTATCTTCTCATTTTCCTGTTTCTGAAAACTGATACCAGATACTATGATAAATTTGATGTTCCTGGTCAAGCACAGATGTGCCTGCGTGAATGTGACAATCAAATACAATTCCCTACCACCTCCCAATTCAGCAGTTTTCATTACTTAATGAATTGATATAAATTTATGCACTTAGACCTACAGAATATATCCAGACCTTTTTGATTCTATGTTTTCTGTCTTTCAGGTGCAGTTCCATGTGACTATTGGCCACACAGCCTTGTCTATTTATATTGATTGTCCTTTCCCTAAATGGATGCACTGGGGCGTCATTTTCTATGCTGTCACCTTCATCTTCCTGTTTGGTAACTTCTACTATCGGACATATAAGCTGCCCAAGGAACCTGTAAAGAATGGCAAAATAGCAAATGGTGCTGTTGCAAATGGAGTAAGCAAACCAGAAAATAACGCGGTGGTGGAAAATGGAAAAAAGCAGAAAAAGGGAAAAGCAAAAGGAGAGTAACTTGATCCAGGCCTTAACCATTGTTGGCAGTGAGGAACCTCCAGTTTGGTTTATAAAAGGAAGAAAAAAACACTATCTGTACCAATTAACCTTAGGTTACTGAAGAGCTAGAACACAGATATTTTCATTATTTATGAAGATTGTTTTAAGAACAACACTAAAGTTGAATTTCTATTGTAATTATGTAATTATCATGCCTATGGTCTCTGTGTAAACTTGTAGACTGCTGGTGTTGGTGAATGTAAGGAAGAATTGCAGTTGATTCCATGTTTAGCAGTCCAAAAGTTAATACTACCATTGATAAAGGCAGTTTCGTTGGCACCCACATTTCTCAGGGGGGTGGGGAGGGGAGGGGAAGGAAGTAGCATTTGAATACTTGTGCTTTCTTTCCAGAAAATTATTAAATTTCAAATTATGACGTATTATCTAATCAGAATGCGCAACTTTTCTTGTCCTCCTTGGAGAGTACCTTCAGACAAAATGTGCTGTCAGAACAGTGTTTGACTTTTCAGACATTACTTGATTTAATTGAGTATCTGTTACAGTTTGGTTTTTGTTTTATTATTTTTTTCTTGTGTGGAAATATACCTACCTCTTCATCTGCTGAAAAGAATATTGAGCATTAAATAACTGGTTTCTGAAATATGGAGTCCTCTAATCTAAATATCCGTTAATACTAATTCAGGAGAACGTACGTTTCCCTGTGGGAGTAAAAGGGATTTTTGGTGGTATCCTTTGATCAAGTCATCAATAACCTTTTTTTTAATGTAAACTGAAATTTTGGAGTGGTACTTTTAGTAGAGCCAAGTCAAGAATACATTTTAAGAATGTATAAATATGAGGGAATATACTGGTTGAAGCAAGCAGTAAAAATAGGCCTGCTGCTTGTTGTCCGTGACCTGCATTAAATCTGTGGCGCTGCCTGATACTCAAAATGGGAAGATAATGTTATGGTGGAGAGGAAACAGCATGTAATTCCATTTAGAAATGTTGTGTGCATGAGTAGTCATGCTAACTACAAGACTATCACTTTGTTGGGAGAGAGAATTTGGTTTAAAAGTACTAAATACAGCAAACAAAAAACATTGAAAATATTGCTATTGCTTGATACCTGTCAAAATTCTATTTGTTACACACTTGCAGACAAAGTATTGCTGATAGGCCACCATTTTAAGTCAAAACTGCTAAAATAAGTAGAAACTTCTAGATGTATTTTCATTTACATATTACATAAAGGACTTTTTACCATTCCTTTTGTGAAGAAAATAGGGAAAGATTTATACTCCTTCTGAATAATGTGATTATTAGGAGATACGTTTTGAGCTGCTTAGCATGCAATGAGTAGAAGATGGGTGGAATTAGAAACTATATCCTGAATTACTGTGTTCCTTGGCGATCACTGCAAGAGCTGCATTGTTACTGTCCAGATGCATTCCCCAGCTCTGGTCAAAAACATAGCAACAAACATATGTCTGGCAAGTGGCACCATTGGTGCAGGAAGAGTACACGGAACTGTAAGAGTAAAATGAGTGACATGTTTAATAGATTTTTGCATCTCAAACATCCATTCATCTCTTTATAATATGCGAGAGGGTCACATCTTCTGTGTCTCAGGTTTGTTTCGTCTCTATACAAAAAAAACATCTAAACCCAAACAACAGGTCCTAGGAAAAAGGGTTTTGGATATAGTGTGTTGTATTAAAAAATAATTCCTAATGCTGGAGTTGGTTCAGCTGGAAGGTGGTTCATCCCTAATCCCCACCACTGAGGATTTTTTGGGCAGAATATAGAATTGTGAAAAACTGTGTCTGCTGAACTCAAATGCATGTGACCATTAAGTTTCTTATCTTCTGTGTCTTGTGATTCTTCCAGCCTTTGTAATGATGCTTTTTGCATTTGCATAACTGTGTATTTATGTAGTGTGGCATGGGGAGGAGGGACGGTGATCTACCCTTCCTTCTTGGACAAATGCCACTATCCTTAACCAAGCCAAAATGCTGGCTGACTCAGTAACTTTGGAATGGCTAAAGGAGTAAATAACTACAAAGCAGAGTTACAGCACACCTGCTACTCCAAGGTAGTGGCTGGTGTGAATACACTTACCCTACTGTAATTTCAAGGTAGTTTACCCCACTTTGATTAAAGGGTAGCTTCTTTCTATTTGCCATGAGATGTGGACAGCTAAGTTATAAATCTGTATCATTCTGTGAATTGGGTTAAATTGGTTGTTTGCTCTGTCATTCATTCAATCAGCCAGATCAGCTAAACTGGTACTCTCAATGTGATCTAGCTCTGAAACAGCATACTGGGGAGTATTCCAGTGCAGGTTCAATTATGTCTTTGCTACACTTTCTGAGTAAAGAATTATGTCTTGCATGATGGCAAATATTTAAATAACTGAAAGTTAAATAGTTTTTCCCCTGCATCATGCATGGAAGTGGATTAAAGTTGGTGGCAACTTGAACCCTATTGACAGAACTTGAGTAGAAGCCTACTGTCAAACTCTGGGGTAGTTGTTAAATTCTAAGAAAAAGTGAAAAAACTCACTGTGAGAATGCATATGTACATGCACATCATGTTGTATGGCCCTGTGCATAAAACCAGTTTGAGAGATTGCCATTTCATGGAAAAAACAAGCCCAGTTATTAAATTACTGGAACACTTCTGTTTTGAGTACATCTTTTGCAATATGACTTTCCTAGGTCTATTTATGATATATTTGATTGTTCATGTAATTAAAGTCCCATTACAATCTTGAATATAATGGCCTTATTAAATGTGCATTTTTGTAGGCATGGTCTTGAGTGCAATATTTCTGTTTCTGACTATGCAGCCAGACTCATAGAATACAGGGCTGAGCTCACACAGCTTTTTGCTTCTCAAAATATGAGGCAATAATGCACATGTGAAATACTGACAGATTCATTAGAGTCATCTTTGAGTCTAAGGAAACTTAAAATTTTGCCACGGAAGTATGTATAAATATGTGTATTTTCTACACACAGCACTGAAATTTAAATTATATAATCTACTCTGCAGGGTTATTGGGGTTTTTTTTCTTCTAAATCCTTTCAATTTATTGAAAAATTAAATTCAAACCATTTGGAACTTTTCTTTTTTTTGCCAACGAATGATAATTTTTCTGCTAAGAGTTCTGAAGCTCTTGGACCAGAGTCTCATAAATATTTGATGCCATATAAATAATACCATTTCATTTAGCCTCATCTCTAGCAGTGACAGTTTTTGGATTATTTTAGCACTTTTTCAGTGTAAAATAAATACGAATTATCTATACATGTGTGTATATATATGTGTACACATACATAGTGTATGTGTGTGTGTATATATGTATGGGTTCTTAGCAGATTCTTTCAATATGTGAAGTAAATTATATTTCTTGAATGTGAACTTGGCAGGAGCTAACAGAATGATTCCTACAGCTCCAGCAGTAAAATGAAGCAGTTTTTGTTCCACAGTTCCAATATCAGTCTTGCAAACATAAATAGTATTTGTCAGTCATTTTAGACATAGGATGGCAGACAAGACAGAGCCATTTCTACCAGTGTAATAAGTATTTTGGGGCATCAGTTGTAGATTCTGAGGGGAGGGATCTCAACTCAGGGTAGCTGGGGAATTATGCTGTATTATAGTAGGGATCATTTTAGTACGAGTAACTTGCTCCAGGTGAGTCTTTCAAATCATTGCAATCATATTCTCTGTTTAACAGAAAGCTTTTAAAAAGAAATCGTAGTCATAAAATCATTTAGGTTGGAGAAGACCCTTAAGATGACTGAGTCCAACCATTAAACACATGTTTCTCTGTAGGTTCAAAAGCATGGCCTATTTGATTACAGGATCATCAATTTCTTCCAGCTCCAGATCAGGAGAAAAAGGTGAAGGCAAAATGCAAATGCTGCACATTTTTTTTCAGGTTAACCTAAGGGCACATTTCTTCAGAGTAAACACTTGAACTGCATGTGCTGGGAGGTAAGAAAGGTTAAATAGCTTTTGTGGTGCAAGACCTCAGTCCTAAAATATCTTATAAGCACTAGCTATCTCTTAAAAACTTGAATAAAATTGTTCATGGTGCATAAAGTTAAATCTTGCATGAAGCTAGTGTGGGCTGAGAGTCATATTTAAAATGAGATCTATTTCAGTTAAAATTGAAGAGAATGGGGAGCTAATTAACTATCTGGATAGTGTATTTATCTTGGTTAGAAACACAGACTTATCTAATATGCTACCTAAAGCAAGACACCCATATGACATCTCATTGCACTGCAGTCTGATGCACCGGACCCTTTGCTAATAATATAAGCAGAGGGAGCTCCATGGAAATCAGTGGGTTGGTTCCCATTTACCTCAGCAGAGTATGTTGAGCACTAAAGAGCAGGGAAAATACTTGCTTTCTGCCAGTATCCCAGGAGGATTGAGGGAAATGTATGGTTCAGGGTGCTGCTTTTGCATAAGGTGTTCATGCTTTTGTAAACATTAAAAATAAACATTACTTTTTTCATGCTGTTTGAGTTTGGTTTTATACATTCTGTAGTATATTCTTCTGTGTCCCATCTTGCCTCAGGATGCCTGCTAATTTCAGTGTTGTGCAGATCACATGATGTAATCTGTTTTGTTGCCCAGAAGTTTGAGAAAACCTTTTTTGCAACACATCCTCCCATTTTAAGGTTACAGGGACTTCCTAATTTCAAATATTGTCCCCAAATAATAGTGTAGTAGCTTTGAAATCACCCTTGGAATGACCGAAAATAGGATGCCCTTAAAACAAACTTCAAACAAACAAACAAAAAAAACCCCCCTAAGTTTCTGTATTTGGTCTTGGAAGTGTTGACAATTAGGAATACAATTAGCCATGTAGTTTAGCTTTTCCTGGACACTGTGTGGTATGAATGTCGTCTCTCATCCCGGAGAATTTGGAGCACTCTTGGCATTAGGTGCAATGAGTGGTTACGTCTTGCTGGGTACAGTAAGTTCCTTCATTGCCAAGTATGATCACTGTAATCAACCTTTTAATATCAAGTGGCACCCATGTTGCACTTCTAGAATCTAAGTGCAAATAGCTACTCCGGATGTCAAGTAGTAGAGAATCAAGTCTGCCATCATAGCAAAATATGGTGTGGTCCATTATGTCTTGCACAATTCTCAGCTGTTGCTTCAATCCACTGCTTACCTCTTCCCTGGAATCAGAAAATACACCAAGTGCTCAGAGCAGGATTTGTCCCTTAGATTATTAACATATGCTGGAGTAGGTTCTCTGCAGGCATCTTTCTCATAACTCTATTCCCCACCAGTAATTAAAAATAAGAACACGTGATCAAATAGATTCATCAGATGATTGGATAGAATAGACTGGATCCTCTGATGTTCCATTTTCTTTTTTGTATCACTTGCTTCTTAACATCTGGGAAATTGGGGTTGGGTGGGGGAAGGGTTTTATTACCTGTTTTCTTGCTCAGCTCAAAGCACTGGGTGAACGTGGGCTACTCTCAGACACACGCATGAAGCATGTACTCAAAGAAGGCAGTACCATCGATGGACTAGTGCCTTTCAGTGTCTTTTTATGCTTGGGACTTCTTCTAGGTCACCTCGTGAATGCACACACACTTTTCTGTTGACTGCCTGACATGTCAGTGACATCGCATTTGACTTAATTACAAAGATACTTATTGATGGGCAAGTTTATGTCTCTTGATCATCTGGGCCCTCATTAGTGCACACTATAAAACAGTGCTGGCAGTTCCTGCCAGAGCACCACATGGTCAGTGCCACTTTGAGGGAAAAAGCTGTTTGCATTTTGATTCAGCAGGTTGGAATCGATACAAGCTCGTATGGCATCACTGCTATCTGTCAAATCAATATCAGGTAGGTTTTAGTCTGCTAAACAAAAAGAAATCTTTGGTTTTTTAAATGATTCAAAGTGTTTTCTGTCCTTATCTTTAGTTAGAGAGCTATTGTTCTTGCAGTGTTATATCCTTAATTTGTTTAACAAGAAAACCACTTTTATGCTAGTATGTTTTGGAGTGTGTTTATGACAGAAAACCAGAGAAATACAAGAAACAACTTGGGCTAGAAGCTAGAGAACATGAGGTAATTGCTTCTCTAGTTTTTGCTGTTGCTCCTAGATGTTGCAGGAGTTAAATGACTACTCTATAACTGTTACTGCTGTGTATTCATTATAGATGCTGTAATGGTATACAAGTAGTGTACTTGTGCATAAGTACATTCTGAAGTACATAAAAAATTGCTTTGTCTTAAATGACAAGAGACCAATTTGTCTAACTACAAATGCTTGGAGTGAAAGTAATGACAAGCATCATACTCCTGCATTGGTAAGTCTGACTCTATTTTCTCATTAATAATCTTCAGAGCTTCTGAGTAGCTTCTTGCAGTAACACAAAGCCCTCCAAAGCTGAAAATTGCTGTATAACTGCCAAAAACCCTATTTTTGCAGAGCTTCTGTTACTGCTTTGTTTCTTTTTTTGTACATGTATCTTTGGGTTAGGTGGTTGATTACTAAATCATTCCAGAGTGAGAGGTATGTCATAGAAAGGTCTTGTAGTAGCTGCAAGTCAGCAAAATGTAAAAATGAACTTTGGGGTGGTTTACAGTCAAGGGTTTCAAGTCCATGGCATCATTTGGTACACTGGCTTCACCTCAAATGCTGTTCTCGGGCCCAGGGTACAGCAGTCTGGGTCTACCCAGCCTGATAGGAGCTGTTTTACTGAACAACAGATTCTCACCTGGAAATTGGTGTCTGATACATTTGGTTTTGACACATTTGGCAGATGGCACAGAAGCAATCCCTGGGCCAAGGAGGAATGGGGGTTTTTTTGTAGTTCCACATATTCTCAAAACACCAAACTTGGCGGGGGGTGTTGGAACATTTTCTGCTGATAGTGTAAGGTACAGAGTTTGAAGAAAATGTGTACCTGGATTCAGTAGTTGTAGAGAGCCTAGCATGCTTTTCAGTTCTTAGTTGTTTGACATAAACCAAATATGCTGGAAATGCTCCAATTAAATAGGAAAAAAACCCCACCACATTGTAGGATTTTTTCGGAAAATGATATTTTAGGTAGTGGCTAGTTTTTTACTGAAAACTTCCCCTTTTTTTCCTCTTTGCCCTCTTCAATCACTATGCATGCCTTTCTGCTCTTCTAGAATGGCTCCTTGGATGAAGACTGTGATATGTGTTCAGGGAATAGTTTACTGCTGTGATTTGTCACTGGGGCATGTGGAGTGGTTTTTCTTGCAGTCTGAAATGCCTAATAGCGGCCGCACAGTCTGAACAGGTTGAGTTGTAACAACATTTTTTGTTTAACTATCTCAAAACTGGGTGTTATGGATACAATAAACTAGAAGAAGGAACAGCTTTTATTAAATTTCATCTTCCTGCTTAACAAATACGGGGCTACAAGGGCAAACTCCAGTTTTGTATTCTATGATATGAAGGCACACTGTACATTCATAACCAGAGCTTTTGGCTGTGAGAGACAGAGAGTTTACTGCACTATAAAATCACTTTGTTAGAGATTTTATACTGAGCTCTTCTGTGATGAAAATGTAATAAAAACCAGATTTTTATATAAATCTGACTTTCGGGTATTCTTATTTTAAAGTCAGGTAAGATTTCTTGCACAGGTAAAATCCTTCATTGTGACTTCTGATGCTTTTTGGTATTCTCTAGGTGAAGCTCCACTTATTTCAGTGAGAATTTTCACTAAGGACAGTCCATGACGCTAACAGAATTTATAAAAGTTTACTTACCATCTAGACCTCACATTGCACACTAAGAACTTTGGAGGATAATAGAAAAATAAGGACCATAAACTTTAATTTTTTTTTTCTATTTAGTTTTTTTTTTTGAAGACTTCACAATGAAGGTATAATTACTTTAGTAAAATACTAGAAGTGACAATGTATTTTGAACTTACACAATGTTGGCTGTGGCAGAGTTCTTACTGAGAAAACCCTGCTTTGTGCTGCAGACCAGTGCATGAGTGATTTTTTTCTTGCTTTATGGCACTTTATTAAATCTGCTTTTGATAAGGGATGAGATATGAGACTTGTATGTGCAATGCTTGTAACTCAAATTCTCCTTAATGCTTCTGATTGCACCAGCACTATGGAATACACCTGTAGTACCATCTTGATAAGCAGTTGGCATAAGTTGCCTGTCTCACAGGTCTATAAAATCCTTTGGATCCAGAAGGTGTTGTCTGAAGCCTGTTGAAATCTACAGAGGTATAGATTTACTAAAATCCTTGAGCTGAACCATTAGAACAACAGTTTCAGTTCCAAATTAAGCAAGCCTGTAATTTTTTTCATACTCAGACTCACAGGGTGCCTTTCAAAATATGTTTCAGCACATTTCTGGCAGTGAGACAATTTCTCATTCTTTCAACACCTCGAGTCTGACTTTGCCAGACTCTGGTCCAGCCACTGGCTACCAGGGAACAGCACTCTCTCAGGTCTCTCTGCAGTTCATGGCAAGTATTAGAAGATGGCTGTTCAGCTCAGTAGGAGATGCACTAAGCAGGACTCCGTTTACTTTGTAATGTGTTTTGTTAGGAATTTAAACTGACTGGGGAATAAGTGGTATTTTAATCTGACCAAAATATTCTTGATATTTTCTTCGCGTTATCTTTTAATTTATGTTTTCATGGGAAGTAGGAACATGTGCTGTAGGAACAAAGAGATGCACAAAGCATTAGTGGTTTGCTTGCTTTTGCGTTGCAAGGATGCTCAAACTAACATGGTGTTTTAGCCACACAAAGGATTTGAGACTCTCTTCTCAATTTAATTTTTGGTGTAGCAATTCTGGCAGCATGACATCTTGAGGCAATGCAATTCTTTGTTTGTTAGAACAGCAGCAGAATGCTGTGCAGTGTCTCCTTCACTGAGCAAATTTCCCATTATAAGCATAATGCAGACACCAAAATTAGTTCTCAACATCATTGTGACCTGGTGAGCAGCGCATTCTGGATCTAAATTACAAATTTAAAAGAATTCCATAATCTGCCACAAAATCAATACAGTGAACAGCTTTTTTTTCAGCAATGTAATTAGGCCAGGATATAGAGATTATTGGCTGCAAAAGCTATGTTTAAGAACTAGGAATTCAGGAAAAAAAAACAAAACTAAAAAACCAAACAGGTTGTTTGTGTTCTATTTCCTTGTTTTAAATATGTTTAAAAAGTCATTGCATTCAATACAACTTTGTCATCTCTTTCTTCAGCATTGAGGAATAAGGTAAAGAAAAGAAAAATCCCTGAACTGTGCTCATTGAGGTTATTACTTACTGTTCTTTTTGTGCCCTCTGCTATTTCAGTAGTTAAAGCAATCAAATTAAGAAATGCCTGCATTTTTGCTTATTAGTTCTATTTATTTTGAGAAAATCAGTATCAGGTTTTAAATCCCCAGCTGGAGCCTGTTTCTCTTTGTTACTTAGATAAAATAGCCATTACAGTAGTGAAGAATGCTTTAGAGAAGAGATTGATGATACACTCCATCAGAGGTGGGGGTGGGCTAATTAACGACATTTCTTGATTTCTTTTTTTCAGCTGTTATAATGCAATCTGAAAGTTTATGCCAGAATTTCAGGTCTTGAAACTGGAAATTCCAGAGCAAAAGGAGCATTTTGCGTTAGCCAGGAGGAATTCATCCACACCCAGTGGGATGGCCCTGCTGCCCCACGAAAGTTGAAAGAATAGGAAATCATAGCAATGATTGGCTCTGATCCACTTTTAAAATTACAGCATTCTCATCACTGATCAGTCCTATTTCTTGGAACTGGTTTACCTTTGAGGACTTACAGGATTGACTGAGCCGCAATTTAAATATGTAAATAAATAAAAATAATAGATGTTGAATATCTGTTCCAGGTGATTTAGTGGGGAAAGGGAAAATTCCCATAGCTGGAAACTGTGTCCACTTGCAAAACATTTTCTAGGTGGCACTTGAATTTAGCAGGTTTGCACAACCTGCGAGCTGTCACCAGATTGCAGGATGAAGGGATGGATACAGCTGAGTGGTGGTGAAGGCACAGAGAGCTGGATGATGCATTTCATTACAGTGTTTCCTTGGGAAAACTTGGAGCACTTCCTAAATGCTGATGTTTTCTAAGGAAGAGCTAAAGAACCTGGCATCAATTGGAAGGGCGTTTCTGCAGCTCCACCTCCACGGCTTTAGAACTTTAACTGATGGGCAATCTTAAAATGGCTTTTCTGGCGTCTACCTACCACAAATGCAAAAACTGCTCTTTCCAGAGCTCCTCAACATTGGTAAAAGACCACTCTCAGTTATTTAGCTTTGGGGTATTTCTTACCTTAACAGGGAAAGTTGACCAAAAGAAGACTTATAGTTTACCTGGAATGGCTACTGTGCAAACTGTGAGAGTTTTGTATGTTTTCCAGTGGTTTACAGGCAAGGATGAGAGAACTAAATAAGTTTTGAGCAGACACCCTTTCTGCAGTGTGGTGTCACGCCTTAACAATAGTGTTATCCCTCCTGGCAGGGCTATAAAGTAAGGAGATTATTAATTCAACAGTAAAAAGCAGAGTAGGTAATTTGTGTTAGTCCTAGCTCTTTGTTAATAATTTTTTTTCCAAGGGAAAGAAAAAATACATTTACAAAGTGGTTGGAATGCTTGGTAAACAACCAGAAACAAGACTTGCAGGGACTTGGGTAAGGATGACTCTCTCCTTTGATCCTGTTCTTTCTGCAGCGTGGCAGGCTAATACGGGGCTGGTGCTGCATCTGCAAGCTCAGTGCAGGACTTGTCACACTGAGGGGCTGGAAATGAGCTTCCTGAGACATGGGGGTGTGGAGAAACACTGAGAACTGGCAGAGCTTTTGCTCTCCTGCCCATCCCCAGAGCACCCTGAACCTTCTCGTGCAATGAATATGCCGCAACGCGTGATTTGTGCCATCACGGCTTTTGCTGTTTCTGGTCTGGGATAAGAGACTGAATTAGTTTGCACAGCATTAAACAGGAATTGTGCTGAATGCTGAAATCAAATGCCAAATCCCAGTATCTTATTCATTAATAAGGTCTTTTTTAATTTGGGATGTAATTAGCTTACATCATAAAAAATTCTAGATAAGCATTTTCTAACAAACAGCTAAAAAGCAGTCACATGGAAATATTCCTAATTGCTGGAAATAGAGCTAAAACCATTTTGCTTAAAAAGTTTCTAACACAACAGCAGTTGTGTTAGCCAGAAAATCAGAAAGTGTTTCTTTTTGCTACATATGTCTAGATATACACACATGGACACCCACCTCCCCAGTCATGGTGCTGCACTTTTTACTTTTTCTACAGCTCTTGCAAAGTAAATTGTAAAATCCCCAGCATCTTTCTGGTGTTATTCATGAGCATTCCCAGTTTAGCTGTCTGTGTGCAAGCCCTAAAGCCTTTGTCAGCTGCACAACAGTTCTTCCTTAGCTTTGACTGTCTCTGAGCCACAGGAGAGGAATTTTTATAACATCACAGAACTGCTCTGTCCTGAAACTCCAAAGCACATGGAGTAGTACAGTGCCAGTGATCAGCTGGTTTTATGAGGTGTTTATATAAGTATTTTATCATCCTTTAATGAAGATTAATTATGTGACTGTACCACAGCGAGCAACAAAAAATACTACATATAGAAGTGTTTTGAAAAGCCAGCAACAGCTCGGGGATAAGACTGGTGGCTCCCCCCAAAAAGGCTCATCACCACATGGGGTCCAACCCCTCCACCTTGTCCAGAGGATGAGTGTCCCCACAGGGCTGGCAGTCACCTCTCCACTCCACCCATTCTCTGTGTTTCCTCATTCCCAGCCTAACTCTCAGCTCATGCCCATCACTTATGGAAAGGATCAACCCATCTGGCTCCAGCTGCAGAAGCGCTGGCTCAGGCAGGAAATATGCCAAAACCTCACCAAGCAACAGGGAAACATGAGCAGGTTTGGTCTTGGTGTCGCCCAGGCCGCCTCTGAAGAGCCCTGGCTGTGCAAGGCAGGCCTGCCCCTCGCCTGCTGACAGCCCTGTGTTATCTCCCCTGCCATCCTTCCCACCAGCTCATTCTGCTTGGCTCTACTGGTGACTCAGTCTATTAAATGGGCGTCATATTTTATTACAAACCTGAGCTGATTAATTATATGCTGTTAGGCAAAAAAAATGCAGGGCAGCTGTAGAGGGGAGTGGTGATGCAATGGAGGTGCAAACAGAAAAGTTGTCACTTCTGGAAAGGGAGAGAAGAGGATTAAAGAGCTAAACGTAACCAGAAGAGCTGCTTTCCCAAGTGGATCAGTCACTGGAGGCATTGGGAAAGCGTGGCCTCACAGGTCTGCTGCCACAGGAAGCACTGCCACCCATCATGCCAGTGCCTTGCAGTTTCACTTGCAGGCCTGGAGAGATGGGGAGCTCCTTGTGCCTTTTCAAAAGTAGTCATTGCCATCTGTGCTACTTAAAACAAAAAATGGTCATGCAATTTAAAAAAGATTTTGAAAGTTCTTTAAATGGGGAGCATCTGAGCTGGTATGGCAGGATCCAAAAGAAGGAGAGTTCAGAAACTTCCCTCCTCTGCCCAGTAGTAAAGCAGGGGGAGGAAGTGCCCGCTCATCCTGGCTTTCTGTTTGGGTCAGCACCATTAGCTATGCAATCTAATCAGGAAAGGGCAAGGCACCTCTTCCCAGGAAGAGTTGGAGAGTTCCTGGCCGCTCTGTGTCTCAACTGCTGCCTGTGGGAAGGGAGGACACCCTCCATCCCTTCAAGGGGAGAAGCAAGCATGAGTGATATGAGTAAGGCCAGGGAGGATGATGACTTTCCACTGCCAGATCTGTCTCTTGGGGCACAGGCTGGGATTGCCTGTCTTTCAAAAGAAGGCTCACACACGCACACACACAAAAGCATCCTTTAAAAACAATTTGGAAATTTTGGGTCCAAGGCAAAGGGTTAGTGGTGTGGTTTAAGAAGCCAGGAACATCAGTAGATGAGAGCATGAATCATTCAAGAGGCCTTTTGCAAAGGGGAAGTCGGCAGGTATCACACCAAAATTACCATGGGTAGCAGCTCACACCCTTCAAAGCGCTGGCTAAGCCAATTTATTTTTTGCTATACGTTTGTTGCTCGCGCTTGAAATCACAGGGAAAAAAACCACTCTTGCTTGCTCTGTAAAATAGCCTGTCTGCTTAGTGCTTGAGCTGGCACATCTCTGGGTGGTGGGTTCACCCTGGCTGGCTGCATGGTGCCCACCAAAGCCACTCTATCACTCTCCTACTCAGCTGGGGCAGGGGAGAGCAAATATAATGAACAGCTTGGGGTCAAGATAAGGGCAGGGAGAGGTCACTCACCAATTACTGTCATGGGCAAAACAGACTCAGCTTGGGGAAATTGGTTTAATTTATTGCCAATTAACACCAGAGTAGGGTAATGCAAAATAAAAACAAATCTTAAAACACCTCTCTCCACCCCTCCCTTCTTCCCAGGTTCTTCACTCTTCCCAGAACTTCACTCCTGATTTCTCTACCTCCTCCCTCCCAGTGGCACAGGGAATGAGGGCTGCAGTCAATTTATCACGTGGTTTCTGTCTCTCCTTCCTCCTCAAATGGGGGACTCCTTACACTCTTCCCCTGCTCCAGTGTGGGGTCTTCCATGGGCTGCAGGTGCATACTTGCTCCAGCCATGGACCTCCATGAGCAGCAAGGGCACAGCTGCCTCACCATGCTCTGCACCACAGGCTGCAGGAGAATCTCTGCTCTGGCACCAGGAGCACCTCCTCCCCTCCTACTTCACTGACTTTGGTGTGTTCAGAGTTGTTCCTCTCCCACATTCTCTTTCCTTTCTGGCCAAAATTTGCTCCTGGGCAGTAAGCGTTCCCCCTTCTTAAATCTGTTATCCCACCAGAGCTACCGCCGTCACCAATGGTCTCAGTTTGGCCCGTGGCAGGTCCATCTTGGAGCTGGCTGGCATTGGCTCTGTTGGGCATGGGGAAGGTTTCTAGCAACTTCTCACAGAAGCCACCCCTGTAGACCTCTGCCACCAAAACCTTGCTGTGCAAACACAATACACCCTGTTTTCCAATGCCATGTGAAAGTGGAGTAAGTGAGAGGGAAAAAATCCTCCCTCATGCACCACTACACTCTCAAAGCCATGGACTCGCAGAGGAGAGGCAGCACAAGCCTCCTGTGTGGTAGATGTGTATTTGCAGAGCGCTCTGACAAGCCAGGGCTATGTGGACCTTGGGTCCAGTTCCTTAGAAAACCACCTTTCCCATTTGCTGATGCTGGAAAACTTCCTCCTGCAGCCTCACACTGTCTGGTAGGTGTCTCAGAGCCCTGGCTAAAACACAGCCAGAGATGGCACAGATTTTGAACGTGTTATTGGCAAACACAGGTGACTCACTGCTTTCAAAACAGCAGTGTTATCACTGTCTCTCTTACCAGAGAGCACAGGTTCTGTGTAACAAAGGAACCCACAAAGAAATGTACATCATTGTCTGCTGGGTGCATCCTTGGGCACTAGCACTGCAGCCTGGCATCACTGGAAAACCTTCAAAGCAATTGAAAATATCACTGGATTTGGGAATATAAAATTTTTAAAATGGTTACACCCTTCTTGTAGACTTTTTACTTCAGGAAATAAAATCTAAAAGAAAAAAGCTTTTTCAGCAATGCAGTTCTGTCATGTGTCTCATCCTGCACCCTGCCTTTGCCTCTTTAATACTTTCAGCCAGCTTAGTAAGTGATATACCATATGTTTGCATAGAATTATAGAACAGTGTACCCTAGGAGGTCTCTCTGGCGACCTTCTGACCCAATTGCCTGCTCAGGTCAGGACCAATTTCTAATGACCAAGAAGCTCCTCGGATAACCGCTTCCATTACTGAAAATGTGCCTTACCAAACATTCACTCTTTGGACACCTTGACTAACCCAGGGACAGGGCAGAAGGGGCCAGAGGTGCCCCAGCTGTTAGTGGAGAGGGTGAATCGTGGAGAATCTGAAATAAGGGGTTAGGGAGAGGGTTTGAGGCTCAACTGGCCCATCTTTTACCTACATCGAGACAGTCTGGTTTTCTTTTAGATCGTGACAAAAGGAGAGCCAGCTACTTACTGGAAGTAAAAAAAGATGTTAAAAACATCTTATATGAACATACCACCAGGAGAGACCTTTTAAGCTGTATATACAGAGATTTGTACTTTTTATGAATATCCAACAGACCAGCATAGAACTTGTGCTCCCAAAAAGAAACAGGACATACAGAGGGGAAAGCCTGATAGAAACCTGAAAAACAGCAGGCAGCAGCAACATCCTACTAAGGAGAAGGGTGAGAAGAGGTAGACAGATAAACAGATTTCTGTCATGCATTTAGAAAGAAGCAGGATGGAATTTTCAAGCATAATGGGAGAAGTGATATTTTTTTAGCTGCTAAGTTATAAGTGAGGACATTAAAAATCTGTATTAGACATAAACAGGTTTAGTTCTTGCTACATACTCAGAAGGCCTGGAAAATCTGCCAAGGATATAATTGACCTACTCATCTTCATTTTGAGAACATCCTGATGTACCAGGGAAATTCCTGAAGTCTTACAGAGCATTAGCATTAAGCCACTGATAAAAGGCATAAGGATGAGCAGGCTAATGGTACAACATTTAGTCTGACATCAACTCAGGACAAACTGGCAAGATTGATGACAGAGGGATTGGACTGACAGATGATGGGAACAGAAACTAATGCTGCTCAACACTTCAGTGGAAATGTTACTGGTAAGTTTTATCAGAAAGAGCAGATAACTCTGGGTGGACAGGGGAGGAAGGAAAAAGTGAGAAACAGCAGAGGGGACACCAAGGGCAGAGGAGGAGAAGGAGGTGGGCAGGGGAGGAGGTACTCCAGGAGCTGAAGCAGATATCCACCCCACTGCTGACGATCCACACTAGAGCAGGTTTATCCTGAAGAACGGCAAGCCAGGGAAAACCCCATGCTGGAGCAGGGGAAAAGCATGAGAAAGAAAGAGAAGCGGTTATGGACTGACCCCAGCTTCCATTCCCACATCTCCCTGTGCAGCCTGGGGGTAAAAGGAAGTAGAAGACTTGGGGAAGAAGTGGGAAAAGAAAGGTATTATTTTAATGTTTATCTTTGTTTCTCACTACCTGAATCTATTTTAATTGGCAACAACTTAAAATATTTCCCCCCACGTCCGTCAAGTCTAGTCTATCTGTGATGCTAAGGGGCAAGTTCCCAAGTTCCCTGTCCTTCCTGTGACACAAGACCTTTCTCACACATTTTCTGAGGGTGGGAGGGGGGGGGGGAATGGGAGTGAGTGAGCAGCTGGGAGAGATTTTGGCTCTTTGGGAAGGCTAACCCACCACATACAGATCATGGGAAGCAAAAAGCAAATGCATTAACTAATTTAGAAAAAAAACCCAGATGATTAATAAAGCTAATAAATAAAGGGTAAGGAGGCCAGTCATGGGGATATATTCTTGCTTCTCCCAGGAGCCTGTCCTTGGATGCCATAGGTCAGGGGCCCATTGCCATCTCGGGCTATTCCAAAAACTGAAATTGAATGCCATTGGCAGACTGATTTTCCTTAAAGGAATTTTTGGCCTTGTACACATCTACTAGGTTAAAAAAAAATCTAGCAGTTTGTCTTGAAGTGTTGATTTTTTAATCTTGTTAGCCCTTTGTGTTTGATTTAACTAAAGCAAAGGAGCTCTTGTAGGGGTTTGCAAGCGTTTGCATGTGCTGTATTTACCGTAATCCATCCCCTGTGTACCTTAACCATAAACACAAGGCTTTCCAGAGAGCTGCCGACAAGGCTCCAGGGGCCAATAAAGAGCTGAGATATGTTTTCCAATATATCCACTAGAGGGTACTCGATGACCTCCTGGTGGAGACAGGTTTGCGGTCTAGCGACTGGGAGAGCTAAGCCAAAAGAAAATGTCCCTGATGGATGCATTAACAATAGCAGAGCACAGTGCAGCACCGGAAAGCACACTAAACAGGATTTTCGGACCATCAGGACCATATTTGTACCACAGCTCCGTGGCCCCAGACTGCCAGATGGAAATGGGGCAATGGGAAACGGGGGTTGTTGCCCTTTCCTGGGACGTGTGAGCCCGTATTCAGTCCCACTGCGCGACTGGATGTGGGGCTGGCTGGAGCCCAATTCACATACCCGTGACAGCACAGTGCTGGGACTCTTCCTTTCTTTCCTTCTTTTGCTGTCTGACCTGCATTTGGGGTGACCTCTATGCAAGCTGTTTTGACATAGCTGAGGTTTCCTGGGAAAAAAAATATGCATTTTTTCATACTGCTGGCCATTGGGAGAGTTGATGTGGGATACTGTGGTATAACTACCCATCTCATAAAAGAGCAGTGATTTTTATTCAACAGTGATCTATTTTTTTTTGTTTGTTTGGTAATTGATCATGATCAGTTTAAATGGGTAGCCAGTGACCGGGGTTTTTTGCTAGAAAGTGAGAAGATTTTACCATGCAAGTAAGACAAAAACAGAGGCTTTATAAACCCACCAAATCCCCGGTCACACATTTCTGCTTGTTTTATTCCAGGCTTTTATTTCCCCATTAAATGCTACAAAGAACATGTAAAATGCTAGGCATGGCCTCAGAATGCTGGCCCTGCAAGTATATGCCATTCATCTTTTGCCTTCTGCTTCCAACAAATCAATAATAAGCATCTTATTTCAGTGTTGAAAGAGAAGATTTTTACTATCCAGCAGGACATCTGAGTTATTGACCTTGAACACTAATCAGTATGTTTGAACGTTCTCACCAGGTTTAGAGCTGAGGCTAAAAAAAAATCTAATTAAATCAGCAGGGGGCACGATTTCTTCAAAATATCACAGGATTATCCAGCCATGTGCTGGGTATTCTTTCTGTTTCACAGAGCAGAGCTGCCCACCAATGCTATTTCTAAAGATCTAATACATTTTTTCCGAGTTAACCTGTTCGGGCCCTGAACTTTCCCACATGGAAACCTCAGTCCTTACTGACAGAGTTTGTGCTTGCAAAGGGATCCTCTGCCCTGGCAATGGGTCAGTCCTCCAGGGCATTGCTTAAATCACCCTGGAGTCCTTTTTCTTCTTTTCCAGAATATCCAAACTTCCTGGGCACCGCCCAAGCCTTGGCTGCTTTATCATTAGCCTGCAGAACACTGAAGAAGTGCTGATTCACTGCCAGGGGTCAAGGGGATCAAGCCCAAAGGTCCTGATAGGATGCAGGAGTCTTGCCTGCACCCCTGGAATCCTTCTTAGCAATAAGCAAAGAGGAAACCCTTCCCCCCCGAAATTTAGCTTGCTCTGCATTATGTCCCACTGCAAATACTCTATCGAAATACACCTTCAGACCAGATTCAAAACTCAGGGGTAAAGCAAAGGTATGGTCAAGCTAAATAGATTTTATCTACTTTTAGTTCAGGATAATGAAATTTCCCCATTTCTCTAGCACACTGGCTGTGTGTACTTGCCATTTCTTTACCAGTTACACTGCTGGATGATTTTCACCTGCAGAACAGGCAGGGGAAATCCAGTGACCATGCAGAAGGTGATCAACAGGATGGTGCTCTAAGGTGGAACACCATCAGGTCTGATGCCCACAGCAGTATGGACAGATGACAAAAGAAGCTGTCTAATAAGGACGTATCCTAATTTTCATATGTCACCTTGGATACTTGATCCAAAGGCTCATGACATTTACATTGGAAATTCTCATTCAGACTCTGAAATTCAAGTTCACCTTCAGTCTTTGATCAATAGAGAAGAGGATTTTCTCCTTGGCATCAATGATTGTATACAGGTTTGGAGGCTCAGATTGACTGAATTTGCTTTGTCTTGCTATAAAAATTGGCAATAAAGACACAACTATGTGAGTCAATCAAAGTTCAGAATACAGAATAACCCTAAATGAGTGGCTCATCATGGTTTATGAAGCAATATATATAATTTACTTTAATAATTACATGGTGTCTTTTTGTTCCATGCAGATTCCCTGCCTTCACTCTAATCAGGTCCCTTTGCTTCAGCATTGGCCGCCTTTCATGTGCATCTCCCCCCTTCTGGCTTTTTGACACCTCAGAAAATGAAATGGAGCTGGTAAGGGGCCTGTTTGGGCTTTGTTGCACAAGTCTGAGTGACAATACAATATTTTGGTTTCTGCTCAGAGGCTGTCAGGAGGAAATCTGCACGCTCAAGCAGACTTCCCAAAAGACAAAATACTTCATCTTTGCTGCTTCCCCACTGAATACACAGGTGTGGATTAAGGGACACCCACCCTCTTCTGATCTCAGGCATAAATCAGGTGCTCTGAAGTGGACACATCTTACTGCCAGTTGCTAAAAAACCTTAGTGATGCAATTTTAAAGAGCTATTAAATGCTGAGGGAAAAAAAATATATACAAACAACTATTTTCCACTTGGGAAATGCTTTCCAACCATGTTTAATGAAAAGGCAGAGGGGATAGAAGGTGGGCTGTGAAAATCTCTTTTTACTTTGTCCCCAATGCCCCCACAAATGCACATGTAACTCCCCTGCTACACACAAATGTGCCAACAACTTCCTTGGGACATGCAGGTCTCCATCTCCTGACTAGGCAAGACTTGCAGATCAGGCAGAGGGATGCTTATGCCTGCCCACAGCCCCCCTGGCACTTCATTGTGGACATTTGTTCTAAATGGGTTGACTGGGCTGGATTGCTCAGTAACGTGGTGTGAGCCAACTGGAGAAGTAATGGCCACAGGAAGAGTCAATTGTTCCATCAGCCAACATTGGTAACTTATTGTCTGGGTATTCCCAAGAGGGGAATTAATGAAAACAACAGACACAAACAAAAACCTGATTTTTTTTAGCTTCAGGGTTAAGGAGAGGAACAGATACTCAGTATTTGCCCCCCATAAAATCCATACATCTCAAATAACGGGTATGACGTAAGGGCAGACACTGATCCCTTCTCTGTGGTGACCAGTGACAGGACCCAAGGGAATGGCCTGAAGTTGTGTCAGGGGAGGTTTAGGTTGGATATTGGGAAAAGGTTCTTCATCCAGAGGGTAGTTGGGCAGTGGAACAAGCTCCCCAGGGAAGTGGTCACAGCACCAACCCTGACAGAGTCCAAGAAGTACTGGGACAATACACTTGGGCACATGCCGTGACTCCTGGGGATGGTGCAAGGCCAGGGGTTGGACTCAGTGATCCTTGTGGGTCCCGTCCAGCTCAGCACATTCCATGACTCTGTGAATATTTAGGTGTTCTTGGTAGATTTTGGATAGTTCCTTATATCCAGAGCATTGCAGTTTCTTCTCTGAGATGGTTTCTACCAGTGAACAATCTTACCAAAGGCTGCACAAGCATTTAAACCCCTTTTTGTCCCCAGCTGTGGCAGCTGGCTGGTCTGTGTTGGTGTCTCTCTTGGGAGGTTGCTCGGGGGAGGACATACTTCTGCAACGGTGGCTGAAAAGCCAGTCTGTGCTCTGCAGAGTCTCCATGACATAGAACAAGTGTTGGAAGCTGGATTGTTCTTTCAAGATAAATGGAAAGCCTCCAGCTACTCCTACCTTGAGGTAGGAGTAAGAAGAGATTTTTCCTGTGTTCATTTTTTTGCTACCCTTCTCTGAAGACCATCAGTTTCAGCCTCCTGTTTAAAGCTTAGGTGACCAAAACTGTACAAAGCACTTGAATACAGGAGGGCTACTGAATCATGAAGTGACATTTTCTCATTTCTCTATCCCAGCTCTTTCTGTGTTTTGCTGAAGATGCCTAGCTCAGAGCCTGCTGTTGGATCATAGTCCCTAAGGTTGTCCAAATTTTCTCAAAAAAAGGCAGATTCACAAAGAGATGAAAAAGGGGACAGGACAGCTCAACATATTTCTGTGAAGGCTCATTATCTCATACTGACAACAGCCAATTTTCTCTGTTATCTTGTTTCATAAGTGCCTTTCCTTTGCCTGTTTTTCCTGGAGTTTCCCTAGTTCAGGAAAGACAGATCTGCCTTAAAAAATGCTGTCCTCTGCAAATTTTTAACTCTGCACTCTGTACTTTTGAGGTCTCTAAATGTGTTTTAAAATGGTTGACAGGTTTGCATTTTTCCAGTCTCTTATTTCAGTTTCTGCTTTTACCAATATGTGTTTCACGTTTTTTTGTTTGCTTCAGTTTTGTTTTCCCCCTGTAAAAAGCTGAAGAAATCTCTTCTACGTAGGCCCTGATCCTTAGCCAAAATCATAGCTGGTATGTGATGTGTGGGTAGCTATACACTCTTGAAAGTCTCTGTAACTTATATCCTGTGAACCACTTCCCATTTTACAATTTATTTAGCAAAATTTAAGGGCATTGCTTGTTTTTCAGTGTTTCAACATGTTTCTCAGTAAATGTTATGTACAAGATGATCATCACGTCAAATACTTAAGTCCAGATCTGTGCTTGAAACCTGCGTGGCAATAAAGATATATAGTCTTTGGCATGGATAGATAAATAAAGTCTTTGGCATAAAGATATATATTTACACACATACACAAACACACACACACTGTATATATACACTGTATATCTCATGTATCCTCCAAAAGAGAGCCACTGCATCCAAGCTGCCCATGGGAGCAATGCCACTGGGAGAAGCAGAGATTAGCTATTTCCTGGTGATATGTCCTTGCTTTGGGGGGAGAACAAGCATGTTGAGAAGGAGCAAACCCCAGACTTTACACTATGGTGCTCACACCTTTTTCACATCACACTTAGGTGTCACCCACACCTGGGATTGCTACATCTTAGCCACCAATTTGGCAGTTCAGGGCAAGAGCCCCAGGATCTGGAAACCAAATGGAGAAGCAGCACAGTGGGGAGGGGAGTTGGGCAGGCTGAACGTCCTGGGGACTCCTCTTGGTTTTGGAACCCTGCAGCAGAACAGCATTCCCTTAGATATATTTTTTCCCAATTTAAAACCTGAGGCTGTGAAGCTGGCACTCATCATATGCACCCTTTGCACTAAATTTTTGAAGCAAAATGAGTGATATTGCAGCAGAGTTGGGTTTCTTGCTCTACTAGATTATGTCATCATATTGATGTATGGACACCCAGGAACGCATCTGTCTTGATTTACTCATTCCTAGTGGGCAATGCTCTCTTTGTTTTCCAACTTCTCAGCAATGCAGGCCATTAATTAAAATGTATGGCTCTCCCAAGTGCTATTTTAATTGTATTTCAAGTCCAGCTTAAAGGGCTGGTAAATAATAAAACTGGGTATTATGTCCATTTTGAAATGTTGAGAGATATAGGGGGAAGAGAAAACTCCTGCAATTGATCTGCAGCCCCACACTGCTCAATTCCTGAGCGTGCCATTTGTTTGATTAATGGATTTTATTTTTTTTCTGCAAAAATCAACAATTTTAATATTGTTTTCAGTCAGAAACTATTTGTGCCTTGCTCATGGATTAAAGAGAAACTTCTTTAGCATATCTCCCACTTGCTGGTGAAATCATTAATCAGAGCAGCCTCTCCTGACCTGGAAGGACGGGCGCTGTTCCAGGCACACTGGATGCATGTGGCTCAATTGCCTCCTCATTTGTGACTGTATTACTCCACTGCGTGCTCTGCACTTCCTCCTCAAGGAATCTCTCCTGGTCTTTTCTTCTCATCTTCTTTCTCCCTTTCTTTTTCCTCCTCTCACCCATTTTGATTGGCTGGGCTGTGTGGAAAGCCCATGTGCCCACCCAGGACAGCCTGAAGTGCTGCAGGGGAGCTCCGACAGCCAGGAGATGGCAAAGGCTCAGTGCCCCATTAGCCACAGCAACAGGGTACAGGTTCACACCTCAAGCTCCCAAACCTGGTAGGACCATTAATACCTTCACTTTCATATTCTGTCATCAAACTCCACGTTTCCAATGGTCCTCCAGCCACTTCCTCCTGCCCTACAGATGCCAGGACCCACTGCAGAGGGGACATCTCTACAGGGGGATAAGAAGCCCCCAGAGGTGTGTGGCAAGGCCTGGATGTCACTATCATCTCATGTGGCCCCTTCCAGAGGGATCTCCAAGCAGCTTGTCTCATTCCCACTCAGCATTCGTCAGCAGAGCTGTAAACTTTCCCTCCTCGGTCAGTATTGTCTTATCAGGGTTTTCTCTTGATAGAGAGATTAAGTAATTATGTTCTGGTTGAGCAGCTGCATCCTATTTCTGCTCACTACTGACTCCATCAGAAACACCTCCCATCCATATGCCACTTTTCTCTCTTAGCAGGAAAATCAGAGGAAAGTTGTGGGATTGAAAGCTCTTCTTAGACCTCACAGTACCTTTTCATACTACATGTACCAAATATATCCATACATATTTAAAATAAAGGAAGAGCTTTCCAACAAGGAAGTCTACTTCTTGCTCTTTGTACCACTTGCTTCTCCAGCCCCACTTCTTTTGGCTTGGCTGGTGCAAAGCAGCTGGAACTCACCCTCAGACTCAGCCCATCCTTGCAGAGAGGGTTCCAGGACTGGGGCAAAGCTGTACAATCTGTTTGCAAATGCAGCAGAGGAAGGCTTGCCAAGCAGTCTGCTTTCTGCCAAGGAGGTGCTTCTGGTTTCAGGAAGCTCCTGACTGTTTCTGTAACCTAGGGCATGACATGGGTGCTGCTGGCATGATTAGCAGTTGTGTTTCAGCTCCAGCTTGCCTCTGTGAACTCAGAAACCAGCCTTCCTCTTACCCATTTCCAAAAGGTCACTGACAGCATTTCACAGCTTCACAAAGGGATGGTGATTTGCAAAGAGTTTCAAGCAGCTGAAGATTGTAGGGGATGAAGAGGCACATCCTTTTATTTTAAAATCAGTATATTGATATGTGTTTGTGGGAGCTGTAGATCCAACAGAAGTCATTGTATTCATTCCTTCCCTGCTTACATATCCTGAGCATAGCAGACATATCTGCCTATTGTTTTCATATTCATATATATAAATATTGCGGTTCCTAAGTGATGGTTGTAGAGAAAATGTTTTTCTTTGTTAACTATTAGCCTGAGAGTGGCCCATTTGGTTGCAGCTCACTCCGCACCCTCATGAATTTTATAACACTCCTAGGAATAAATAGATTAGTCCTGTGTTTAGGAGTGCAGCTGGTATCAAAAAATGATGAGCAGATGAAGAGAGACCATTGACTTTGTCAAGAAGAATCTGTGTGATACACACATGAGCAGCTGAAATGGGGAGCACCTGATGCCTGCCATGACATCCCATTACCGAGTGTCTGCCATGCTTATCACACACAAATGAGGTAGGGTTAACAGGTTTCATGTCAAACCCTAGAATTCTCATGCTGGGTCTTCCCATTTTTCTTTTGGATCACAGACCTTTAGACCAGTTTGGCAGACAAAATTACTAATTTTTTTTAAAGTCCTGTTGCAACAGATACTTCTTTGGCTTGCACTGCCAAATAACAGCTTTGCTGCCAATTTCACTGCTTGTTTCATAACATTTACTCTGACCTAACACCTGTCTGTTACCTGGTAAACCTTGTCCCCTTCACTGGAGAAGAGCATTCCTGACTTAGACAGCAGCAGATTCCTGATTTATTGAGATTTCCTCACCATCTTTTATCAAGGTGAACAAGAGTCAGCTGATGCAGAGAAGAGCATGCCCAGTACTTACTAGGCAGTTTGAATTTGTCTAGTATTCCTTTAAATATTTTAATCAGATGAGTGCAAGGGGGAAGCTTGGTCTCATTAATCGGTACACTGAAAATGTTCATGGATAAGCTCCTGAGGGAAGAATTGCAGGATGTGGGTTATTTTAAGCAGCATTTGCCTGCCTAGGCAGAACTGAAAATGCTTGTGATCTACAAAACTTGACAAATAAAAATTTGAGCAATTACGTGAAGACAAATAAACCTGTGTATTCTGTGCTGAATTATAAATCACGCTGCATGGACAGGTGCAAGGGAGCAATTGCACTGGCTAACAAAAGGCCAAACAAGCCTAATTACATAACAATGGCCTCAAATCCAACTTTTAATCTCCTCTCAGACCCTCATCACTATGAGAAAGGGAAAATCTTTGAAATTTTAATTCACCATCAAGCATTTAAAATGTATTAAATAAATTAAACACCCGGAAGCCTTAAGAACTTAAAACCTGTGCTATTTTGGACAAATTAAAGCTGGCTCTGAATAAATGTTAGTTTCCCTTTCATATGTTGCCTCTTAACTTGGTAACATGTAATCCCAAACCCTTTCCCAGTGCAATGCACCTTGGCAGTTTTGCTTGCACCAGTCAGATGCTGATGTGGAGTACAGTCAAATTGCTTGAGCCTATTCTAGACACATGTGTAGGGTTACTGAAAGCACATTTTAGGTCCATGATTATCCATAACTTATCAGCTGATTTACCTACTGACAACACGAGCCGCATTGCCTGCCAGGCTGCCATTTGACAAAAGTTCTCTTTGATGGTTCCTGTTCTGCCCTGTCTCTCAGTGATCCCAGCCCCACATTCCTCCTCATTGTTGCCTCCCAGCTTTTGTGGGACCATAAAATGATGCTGATATAGATCTTAAGTGAACTCTCTTTAGTGGATTCTCTTAGGAAGATCAATTCCTCAGTGTGACCCCACTGTATGGCCCCAGATGCAGAAGTACTGCTGTGATTTTCTCACTAGCTGTAAGATTTGGGCTGGCCCTCACAACTTCAGCCTCCCCCACGTTGCCTGAGTGATACTGAACGTTGGTTACAACCCACAAGAGTCCATGTCAGAGGTGTCCTCAGCTATAATTTCCAGCCCAATTTAGAGGCACTTGAAAGAGGCTCTTTGGGATGTGTCTACAGAAAGGAGCAGCTTTGGGACAGCTTCTTCTGACCAAAACCAGGACACCCTCCAATAATGAACTGGACAGTACCATGGGTCCCAACTGGGAACCTGTAGCTTTCATCCCACAGAGCAAATGATAGGATGGGCTGACAGAGAAGAGCCACTGGATCTGGGAGTCCCTGGAAAATGCTCCAAATTTCCCACAGGAGTGGTGTGGGAACATACACACCTGCTCACTGACACCTGCATTTCCACGATGACAACAGCAAGCTCACATCAGCTTCAAAGCCAAGGGAGGGAGATGGGGAGACCCTTTTTTAATGCTGTGGTGTTGATTTTACCTGTTTGTTTCTTTTGAACACCCCCACACCTTCACTGCAGGCTGCAGAAAGGAGCTGCTCCAGGAGAAATCCGGAATTAGTGTCAAGGAATGGCACTATTTCAAAACAGTTGATTGGCTCTTATGACAAGAGCTAGCATTACCTTTCTCTAGTCTTGAAGAACCTTAATTTTTAAGCTTCTAAAATTTGCTGTACATGCTGGGCAGTGATAAAATGGGCAAAAAAACCACAGCTGAAATATTTGGACAGGTGAGCCTCTATGATGTACGGCTTTAATGACAAATTACGGAGGTTGGCAATACGGTTAAAATTAACGGATTTAAGTAAAGTACTAGATTTCTACTTAAATCCCAAGGATTTGTTATAAAGAAATATTTGAAACCTCCAATAGCCTCTTCAAAAATCTGTCATAGCTTGACTGCTTATGCATGGGTATTTTATTCATGATGGTGCAGGTACCTTAGTGCTTAGAGACACCAGATTCGTGAGAGACACCGTACATATTACATAAAAATTTATTCCCAGAGATTTTGTATGAACTGTGAGCACAGAGGGGATGAAGGTAATTGTGAGACAGTGTAAAGCGGCACAAAAGCAAAAGCCACGTTCTGCAGCTGCAAAAAACATTTTAATTGTTGCTTTGGAGACATCTTGATACTGCAGTGGTGACCATGAAATCAGCTGAGGTTTAGAAGAGAATAATACGGCAGAAGGATAAGAGGATTTTGTGGGCTGCAATTTATTTATTTGAGCATTTCATTGCTCAGAACTTACCCCCAGAGCAATCTAATATTGCCTGGAATAACGGTCCACAAAGACTCAGCTCAGCTCCATTGTATACCATGATTTAAAGAACAAAGACAACATCTTAAAGGGTATTTTGTTACTGCTGCTCTAACACAGTTAAAAAAATAGCATTAGAGAGGTTAGAGAAGCTGCTTGATAAAATGGCTTTAGGCTCAAAGAAGGTAGATTTAGATTTGATATACTGAAGAAATTCTTTACTGTGAGGGTGGTGAGGGCACTGGAACAGGTTGCACAAAGCTTGTGGATGCCCCATTCCTAGAAGCGTTCAAGGTTAGGTTGGATGGAAATTTAAACAACCTGGTCTAGTGAAAGGCATCCCTGCCCACAGTAGGGGAGGTAGAACTAGGTGATCTTTAAGATTCCTTCCAATCCAAACCATCAGGGTTGTTGTTTTTCATTTGCAGTGTCCTTCCCATTATTCCTCACATGTATTCCCTTCACAGAGAGATGGTGGTTCACTCTGTGTCTCTGAAAATATTCCAATAGTCAAGCCGTCTGCCATGCCACAAAGGTCAAGTTTTCGTATATCCCACACCTGAAAGCACTGAGTTGATCAGACCTGCAAAAACCCAGGGTGAAAACACCTTGATCTCTGCAGTTCAGGGACAAAGGGAACATGTCACACAGCTCTTGCCTGGGTGTCTAACCCAACTTGCTCTGCTCCCTCTGTAGGGTAGAATATGGCAATAGAGAGTCTACATCACTGCTATCTTATTCTATGGTCTGAACAGGCCCCTTTTTGACTACTGGGCTGCTTCATTTTTATTTCTCTACTAATTAATAAAGCAGGGTAATTGAAAACAGAAAGTTAGGATCTCAGCTCTCTGTAGTTTTGCTTTTGCTCTGTTGTTTGGGGTCTCATTCCAGACCATGGAGACGCCTTCTCCTGCCACCAAAAATCTAGTTCATTGTGCTCATGCTTGTGAGCAGGCTGCAGAAGTCACAAGGTGGGGAGGATGGAGATGGCCCCTTTTGTTTCACTGGGGTACTGAACCCAAGGTACCAGAAGCCACAGTCCCAGTCCAGTGCCTTGGATGTCACAAAGGACAGGGAATAACACCCAGCTAGAACATCTCCTTCTGACTTCAGGTAGGGCAGGACTTTGTCACTTCCTGAGGGGTTCAGGGGGGGCTCTTAAATACACACATGCTTGAGCAAGATTCCTCCTCTCCCATGCCCTTGCAGCAAGCTCGCCTCAGGCCAGCCCCCTGTAAGATGCTTGAACACTCTGTGCCTCAGAAAGGCTGGAAGCAAGACCAGTGGTGCCTCTCTGCTGCTGCAGGCATGTTGTGAAGATAAGTTAATTAATGTTTGTGAAGCAGGCACATTATGGGGTAATGAATGCCACAGGAAAAAATGTGTTAGGAAATTAGCATTTGAGAACAGGGCTTGGCTAGCATGCAGTAAATAAGGCCTGGAGCCACACGTTCAACAGCAAGGAAAAACAAAATACTGAGCAGCTTGGTCCCAAAGCAGGGCTGGTGCTTCCTTAGCTCAGAACCAGGCTGCAGCCCAGTGGGAAAACCAAGCAGGAGCATAGAGGGCCTGGCACAGGCAGCAGCGCTGCCCCACAGGGGCCACTGCATCTCCTCGGAGTGCTTTAAATGCAGCTCCACCTGCACGTGGCTCTGTGTGAGTGTGTCTGTGATGGTATTACCCAAGGAGAAGTAAAGCAAAGCATGCTGAGATGAAGCTGCAACCTCCTACTCCCCACGAGCCAGGGGACAGTGCCAGATGGTGCTGGAGGTCCACAGCAAGATCTGGCATCGGGATTCTCTGTATTCCCATTCACATCAGGGCTGTCACACAGCCTTAAGCACTGTTGGAAACTTATACAAGAGAGGGTAATTTCAGCCTTCATCCTGTAACTAGTGTTTTGTTTGCTGAAGGGGCTGAGTGGGGAAATGAATTCCAGCATAGAAATGTATTTCTGTGATGACGAGAGCTCGTGGTGAGTTAATCATGCCAGCAGCATACTTTGCACTATTACCGAGCAGCCTTTGTCTAACTACCACGGCATTTTATTAGACTTGGAGCTCTCCCTTGGAAATACTGTTTGTATGAAGAAGGGGGGGAAGGAAAGTGTTGTGACTGCAGTGAGCCAGATGTCCTGATTTACCTCTCATGGAAATCTGGAGATCTAAAATTGTCAAGGAAATATCATACAGGTGCCTCTGAGATTTATTTAGAAGTTTAATGTGAAAACCACATTTAAAATCAGAGAGGGGAGGAAGGGAGAAATACTCTAATTTAAGTCATAAAAGAACACTGATTTGTTTCTGTGTCAATCTCACATGCAGGGGGACACACAGCTTCCCACTGGCACCTCAATGCCAGCATGGAGTGGATGTTAAAGGCACACAAATACCTTCTCAGCAAAAGCTCTGGCTGGATTTAAATCCCATGAAGCCAGCTTTCGGGAGGAGTGCTGAGAGGGCAATAACAAATGATTCTATTAGCATTAATGCAGTCAGCTTGTGCTATTTATAATGTAAATATCATCTGAGTATAAAAATTGCCTTATTGGCAAAACAGAGGTAAAATTCCCATTCATCACATTTTAAAATAGCCTAATCACACAATATGTACTTGGTAACTGTAAATGAACGATGTTCTTAACATAAAGATGATTGATATTGGGCAGATATCTGTTATGTGTTTTTCTGCTGATGGGAAATAAAAATATTTTGGCCCAAACATAAAAACTCTGAGTGTATAAGGAAGTGTTTACATTAATCCACCAAATAGTTTCTTCTATTCCTGCAGGGAGTAGGGCCTTTAAAAGCACATAAAGGAAATATGATTTTGTCTTCTTTACTTGAAGATTGAAAGATACTACAAAAGCCATACACACAATTATGTTTTCACACTGTTGCAGCAAACAGCCCCAGGGGCTTGAACTGCACCAGTCTAAGCATAAAGCCTGGGCACTATCTCCAGTCCTCAAATACTGGCATTGTTTTGATTTGGGACACTCAGACGCTTTTATTAATCAGATGATGTTCTTCCAATGTAGTCAGCAGAAGAGCAGCCAGAAGGCGAAGGAAAGAACTTGTTCTGGAGCAATTACATGAAATAATAACAATATCTCCTTCCCAGAGGCTATTTGAATGTAGGACTGTGCAGCAGATGTAACCCCCAAAGAACAGCTGCCCAACCTCCTGTGCCTGTCCCCAGCACATGTGGCACGGGCACTGTCCCCAGTCACCACTATCCCACCCTCCCCACGGTCAATGCGTTTCCTCTGGGGACCTCATGCACAGCTAGAAAGAGACTGATGCCACTAAGCTACTCAGAGCTTTATGTCCCATCTCATCAATGGGAGGATTTTCAAACCAGCTATTTCCCCACCTGCCTTGTCTTCAAGATCCTACTGACCCAAGAAACTGCCTCAGAACCTCTCTGCTGAGCCAAACAGAAGACACAGGTGCTCACTGAACATACAGAAGCATGGTTTTAAAACCCTGGCTTCCCCAGCTCAACCTAAAACGCTCATCCTTTAAAAATACCTTATTCCCTGGTCATTGATGTGGGTGAACGTCCCCACCAGAGCACATTCTGCTCTGCCTTAGGGATCGCTGACACAGAACGTGTCCGCCAGGAAACTGCGTGGCGTGTTCTTTACATCATGACTCTGACTGTTGTATGAAAAATCAATTGCACCACATTATCTCATTGCAAGTAAGGCAGCTCATGTACCTACTCACCTTATCTCATCCCACCCCTACATTTTTAAATTCCTTTTTGAAAGCAGCTGGCTTTCTGCATTCATCTGGAAGTTATGCCAGACTTTATATCACACATGGGTAGAAAGCAGTGTAAGTTTATTCATGGCCAGTTTGCTTCACTTGTCCTTGTGCCCGTATAGTCTGTGCTCAAATAACTCCATCAGGGGAGTCCCAGGAGGGATCAGAGCCCCATCAAGGATTCTTTCTCTCCCATTTTAACTCATTATTCTCATAAGTAGGGAACAAAGTTTGACAGATACCATGAGTATCACACAAAACCAGATCGTTCACACGAATCACTTGGAATTATTTAGATTTCAAATAATGCTCGGGAACAGTGGACGACTGTTCTGAAATTCATGTCAGAATAAAACAGCCCTTGACACCACTGTACTGCTCTAGACAGTGACACTTAGAGGCACTTGCTCTACAAACTACCATGCCTTGTAACTCTGCCTTCTGTGCCACTGAGTGTCCCACTAATTCAAAGGACTCAGCACAATTCAGCAGGATAAGCAAGGCCAGCTGGTAATGATGTAAGTAAAAATAGCAATGAGTGATGCCTCCTCTCCATTTTGAGCACACCCTTGTTCCCCTGCTCAGTTCTCAGAAGAGGTTGAAAACCACCTGCTACCTGGCCCCATACCTGCTTTTTAAAAACGCAGCATGCCACATTCCCCTGAACCAACAGGGTTGTGCAGAGCCCAGACCCAGCGCCCGCTTCAGACAGCACACAGATGTGCTTGGTGAGGCTACCACATACCTGAAGAGAGGACAGGGCCCTGGAAGCACCTGAGCCTCCCTTTGTTGCATCAGCCCTCCAGAGATCTTCCAAGGAACCTTTGCCAGTACTGAAGTGGAGTTTGCCACGGATGTCCTGCAATTCCCCACCCAAAGATTTTCAAAATCTTCTTTATCTTGTGGCTCACCATCATGGAAACAAAGTGTTGTTTCAGATGAGTTGTTTTTTTCATGAAACCATGTCATCGAACACTTCAGATTTTCTGCAAGAAGGTTGGCTGGGTTTTCTTTGCTTTCATTCTCAGTTTACATCATATTTATTGTGTCAAAAATGTTCTTAATTAAGAGCTTTATATATAATGTCCATATGCAAAGGACTCTACCTCACCATGTTTGACAAAGCTGCTGACAGTAGGCAATAAAAGGAGACTACAGTGTTACAAAGGACAGAACTGTCACTGCCATCACTTTTCAGGAGTATGAGAATGCATAGCCAAAGCCTTACTCTTCAATAATCTCTCTGAAACAGATTGTTCCCTCTAACCTATTATGAAGCCTAGAAAAAATTA
The DNA here is from genome assembly GCA_013399195.1 of Dicrurus megarhynchus. Classification (NCBI taxonomy): domain Eukaryota; kingdom Metazoa; phylum Chordata; class Aves; order Passeriformes; family Dicruridae; genus Dicrurus; species Dicrurus megarhynchus. Next base: position 122,579 of record VXAD01013011.1, on the reverse strand, counting down.
ACTATGTCGTTGATGTGGAGACACTAGAAGGATCATGCTCTGCTGCCCAGGGATTCCTCTGCACTTTACAGACATTTGTGCCAGTAATGCCTACTGCAGGGATGGGGGAGGAAAAAGAAGGGTTTGAATATTAGGAGGCTCAGATAAACATATTCCTGGAGAGGCTTTTCTTATCACTATAGTCCGATAGAATAAATTTTACAAATGAGAGAGAGAGGGGAGGGAGAAAGTCAGACAGTGATCCCTACCACCAACACCCCTGCAACTACATATATAATGGATATAATTTTCAAGAGATCGTGAATAAATATGGTACAAAAAAAATGTATCTTTCAGTTTGGCTAAGTTTGTTCTATACAAGGACTCTCATTAACACTGCCTAGCTTCCAGTAGATACAGCTTTGCTGTAAAGTTTTTGCTCCTAAGGCACTTGTGCACATGCCTCTCCCACCTGATTTGAGACAGACACTCCAATGTCTTTACCTTTGTCCCTGCTAATAACCTTTAGTAACACTTCAGGTGTTTTCCTGGCTGAGGCTGGAGAAGGTCCTAGACCTTCTTGCCTTGGCAGATGGGGAATTCACTTGCTATTTCACCTGCTAGGCCTGGCCCAGAGGCATTTTGGAGAACACCAGCTGCTTTGAGCCTCTGCAAAACCCCACTGCAGAAGTGTTGCAGAGACCACCTTTCCCATGTTTGGTTCCCCTTATGACTGAAAGGGACCTGAAAACCCATAGGTATATTGACTCTTAGGTAAATGCTTGAACCAGGACGTGTCCCAAATTATCTCCCTCAAGATTGGGTCAAAATTGCGTGGTGGCACACATATTACCTCCAGTGGTTATTTAAGGGGTGAAACACACACATCCTCATTGCCTCTTCTGCAGGTCTAAGGTATCATACCCTCTGTCTGCTCCTTAGCTAGATGGGTAGCTGTCACTCACAGATTTCCTACTCTTCACATAAGCAGCAAAGAATCTAATATTTATCATGCAAACAAAATTGTATGTGCCACTGCCCTGCTTTCCAAAGGTGCTCCTGTATGTACTATGATTAATTCCATTTATCTGTAGTTTGAAAAATTTGAGTTGAGTTGTGAAATTTGTCCAAAAGAAAGAGAAAAAAACTCCAGGCTTTGCATTGAGGGTATTGTATTATTGTAACTAAAGATGAAAAAACTTGTTTTAGTTGGGTTGGTAAGGACAGCCAGATTTAGCTACAAGTCTTCCAGGCAAAAGAAGGCCAATGTTCCTCTAAAATTTTTGAATCTTTCTTTTGCTTCTTTCAGTAGGAAAGCGAAAGAAAACATGAGAATTCAAAAAGTGCATCTAAATTCACAGTGAAATGCAATCCAGAGTTGCCCCACTTTATAGCTGATCACTGGAAAATAAGCTGAAATAACAGTATTTGGAATAAAAATAAGTATTGAAATAGGCAGTATGGAGTAAACTTTCCCTTTTTTCTTACTATCTCAGAAATAAGATACTTTACAAGGTGGTTGTTGCTTTTCAAGGAAAATCAGGTTCCAGCATTGCCATTTCTTTGTGACTTAGCAGAAAAAAACCCTCACAGAATATCCAGCGAAGCAATCTGACTGTTTTCCAGCAGAGATAACACATGTTAATGGGGCAGTGCTCTCAGAAATGCTGAGAGCAGGTTGTATGCCCTGCTTTTATGAAAGATACCTTTCAATCACACGGCTTACTTTCACGCTGCTTTGGCCATGGCAGTCAACTGAAAATCGTGCCAAATGGATTAGAAGAATAGAGTGACATAGATCCAATCTGAGAAGTGATTTTTGAGCTATTTGGCAAGAAATGGAAGGTAGGACTGTAAAGATAACTGAATTTAATATTTCAAAGTTGTAATTATAAATGATGAGTGCACTTGAAAAGTGGAAAATACTTTGAGGGAATCATCTGTCAGAGGAGGAAGAGAAGAGTGACCCAGCAAGAGCACAGGTCTCAGAGCATTACCCAAAAATGAAAATAAGTGCAGGAGGATACAAATAACAAATATCTGAAAGACACTGACAAAGAGAAAGGGAATTACTCTTTCTCATTTGTCCTTGCTCCTTCCATCTAATTGCCTTTTTACACTGGCTTGCTTGCTGGGCTGTCTCCTTTCCTGGGCAATGTGCCCAGGTGGCCAAGAAGGCCGATGGCACCCTGGCCTGTATCAGCAATAGTGTGGCCAGCAGGACCAGGGCAGTGCTTGTTCCCCTTGGCACTGCTGAGGCCACACCTGGAATCCTGCGTCCAGTTCTGGGCCCCTCAATTCAAGAAGGACATTGAGGGGCTGGAGCAAGTCCAGAGAAGGGCAACAGAGCTGGGGAAGAATCTGGAGCACGAGTCCTGTGAGGAGCAGTTGAGGGAGTTGGGGTTGCTTGGCCTGGAGAAAAGGATCTCAGGAGAGACCTTATCACTCCCTACAACTTCCTGAAAGGAGGATGTAGCCAACTGGGGATTGGTGTCTTCCCCATGTAACAAGGAATAGGACAAGAGAAAATGGACTCAAGTTGTGCCAGTGGAGGTTTAGATTGGATATTAGGAAAAAATTATTTGATAGCGTTGTCAAGAATTGGAACAGGCTGCCCAGGGAAGTGTTGGAGTCACCATCCCAGAAGGTATTAGAAGCTGTGTATCTGTGGCAACTGGGGACGTGGTTTAATGGTGGACTTGGCAGTGCTGGGTAAATAGTTGGACTGCATGATCATATAGGTCTTTTCCAACCTTAATGATTGTATGATTCTTATTATCTGATTTTTTTTTTTTTTTTACTGTTGCTTTTCCTCTTGATGCCAGGAAAGTGAAACATAGAAATACAAGATACTAAAATCATGCCAGAAATACAAATCTGGTAAACAGTCTGATGGAATCTAGAAGAGAAGTGAAAACACTAACATATAAATAATGCTGTATATAATATAGATAACATTATGTAAATAATAGAAATTATATACAGTATAAAAAATAGATATACATATATGTAGTTTTGGTCATTAAATTATAGATTAGAAATAGAAAATTACTGAAATGAAGCTATTATCAGAATTCAAATGAACCAGGCTCACAGATGTATAAAGCTTTCTTTCCAGTGGATATTTAAGAAGAATATCACTAAATAAATCATAACTGTGAGGTGCCTGCAAGCAAAGGCCCATTTATCATGGCAGGACTTAGAAACCAGAACATCAGTGATAATCTCTGGAGACAGTTCAAAATAAGTGAATAAATAGAACTAATCCATATGCTTTTGTTCAAATGTGAATCTTGCAATGTTAAGTAACTCAGGGTCAGTAAAAATCAGTGATTCCCATCTCAGTGCATTTTCAGGGGAAACCTGTGTGAGTTCTTGATGGGGACCCTCAGGCGATTGGGAGGAATCCATGTTAGCATGGCTTGGTCCATCATGTGCACTGCTGAAGTGCTGGGAAGGGAGGAGTAGTGACCCCTGAGGAAAAGAGGTTGGAGGGGAGCAGGGATGGCACTGGGCACACAATACTGGGAGGGCCAGAGGTCTGCTTAAGTATCAGAACTTGTATCAGACGGCTGCTTGTGCCTACTGAGAAGTGCTGAACTGCTCTGCTGGATGCATGTATGGGTTTCCCCCAAGGGATCTCTCAGCAGCTGTGCTCTGCAGTGATGCCTGGGTGAGCTGGCAGACAGGGAAGGGATGAAGTTTGCTACCAGCACAAAAAATTCAGTCTCTTTATGAATGTGAACAGGGTAAGACATAGCAGTACTTTTAAATTAGGAAAGGAGTTGTAATTCCAGTAAAACTGTTAATCAATCTTTCACTAATCTTTACCAGATCCACCCTATAAGCAAACTCAGGCATTCCTGGGTTCCAACATAGGGAAATCTGTCCTTGTTCTCCACTACCCACACATGCTCGTTTCTCATTTCAGTGTAAAATGAGAAATAGAGTATGATTTCATTTCACAGGAGCATTATATTTTCTTAGGAAAAACCAAGAGACATCAGAAAAACCAAATAGGATAGAAAAAACCAGGGACAGTACCACTTCAAAGCCAGGAAAAAAAAGTCACAGCCCAGGTGGAAAGAGAGGTGGACAGTTAAAACTCTCCAAAGCTGAATCCAGTAAGGGACATAATGCAATGGGCTTTTAAAACTGTATCACCAGAAAAAGAAAAGCAGGATAAATATGGACCTGCTGAGGAATTGTACAGGAGACCTGGTGACAGAGAGAATGGGAAAAGCCAAGCTTGATGCCTTCTTTCTTTGGTCTTTATGGGTAAAACCAGTCCTCAGGAATCCCAGGTTCCCAGGGCCAGTGGGAAGGTGTAGAGCAAGGAAGACTTCCCCTCTGTGAAGGAGTGTTAGCGTAGAAACACATAACCACGGACAGGTTATATGCCAGGTGCTTTATTGAGGCTCCGGGAAAGAGGGGTACAAACCCAAATCAATCATGGATTTCCAATGCCCACATTATATACCCTTCTCATTACATCATTATATATTAATCATTTACCCAAGCATGATTCTCAAGACCCCCCTAAATAATCATCTTATTCATTATTGTTTCCACTCAAGCATAAGTTTCAGCCCCCTTTTCCCAGGTGCAGCTACACAATTAACCCATCTATCTTAATCTTCTACACAGGTTTAGATTTGCCCCTTATCATCTTAGGCAGGTACACAGGTTCAGGCTTGGCTGAACAGAATGTCCACCTTGCTCTCAGGGCCTACCCTAGCTACTACAATTTAGAAACATTTTAACCCTATGCTATCAGGAGGACCAGGTCAGGTATCATTTCAAGGAACTGGACACACACAAGTACATGGGACCTGATCTGATGCACCCATCAGCACTGAGGGCATTGACCAACGCCATTGTAAGGTCAATCCTGACCATCTTGGAAAGGTCATGGCAACTGGGAGAGGATCCTGAGGACTAGAAGAGAACAAATGTGAGTCCTGTCTTCAAGCAGGGTAAGAAGGAGGATTCAGAGAATTACAGGCTGGTCAGACATACCTTCATCTCTGGGAAGGTGATGAAGAAAGACAGTGTCCTTAATACCTTCTTTGCCTTGATCTTTTCCAGTAAAACCAGACCTTAGAAATACCTGGGACTGGATGTGGCTTCCTCCTCGAAGGGAAAAGGAACTATAAAAGACCTAATATTACACCAAGTAAATGGTCACTATAGTGTCCATGTCTGAAGTATAAATAAATATTTAAATTGAGGAAACAAAAAGTTGTATAATGAATATTTTTAAAGATAACTTGAACAAGTATGAAAATCCATCATATCACACCAACTTTTCAAGACAGAGGCATAATTCTATTCCACTCCACCCAGTCAGTCCCTTAGAATTTACCCTCATATAAATATATTTCTTTTTTTTTAAATCTATATATAATATAGTGTATAGGAAACTTTGTGCTTCAGGGCATTCAATGAGCACCAGGGAAAAGAAATCCCTGGCCTTAACCTGAATTTAGTGTTATTAGTTCTGCTGAAAAATGCACATTTGATTATTCCTGCAACCATCATTTGCCTTTCGTCAGTTTTGTCAAACTCTCCAAATTACAGCAGATTATCATCACTATTACATCCATATTTCTTCTAAATGCTCATGCAGACAAGGCAACCACACAACTCTAATACAGTAACAATAATTTTGAGCAGGGCCAGCACACTGCCTTCGCAGTCTGAAAATTGTGTGGTCTGAGATGACCCCTTGGGCAAGGTCAGCAAAATCTCAACCACTTGCTTCCCAACCAGCTTAGCCAGTAAGCAGATTATGGATGCACTTGGAGGGTTTCTGAGTGCTTAACCCAATGAGAGCCCTTCTGTTTTGCACTGCCTGGCCCATGAAGATGTGCAAGGCTGCAGAGGCCATTCCATTTTTGATATGACAGTGCTCGGTGCTGAACTATTATCTGCCAGAACAGCTGGTTAATAGGGAACCATCCAAAATTATTTGTTTATGAGCCAGCTCATACATGATGAACACTACTCTGTCGCTTTTTAAATCCATACGTGTTTCATCATCATTCATCGTAAAGAGGAAAAGCCAAGTTAACTATGTATCTGTCAACAAATGTTTCACCTTACCGGCCCCTGCATTAAGAAACTCCTATTAAATGCAAAGATTTTTTTTCACAAACAAAAAGAATGTTCAAAGCCTCATGCAATACTTATTTTCTTTATTTTTAGAGTAGGCAATATGAATTTTATTATATTTATATTTGGGATGGATGATAACACTATGATTTTTTCCATTGAATGACTGCAGTTTTAGCTACCTGTTTATGAAGCTGAAAAATGTAATGGGAAACCCTAACAGACTGGCAGATCACACCTGGGTAATTTACAAGGTGTTCCAGTTCTGCCACTCCTCCCTGTGCCCTCCCACTCCATGTGTCACTGCAGTACACTTCCACCCTGCTCTACCCTCCCACACAAATCCTTTTGACTGATGGGGAGTCCAGTGTGTTATCCAAGGTGTTTCCTTCAGCATCCCGGTGGGCTTCAGATGTGCCCACCATCACTTCAGCACTGCCTGTAGGTGTCCATGCTCCTGCCAGTGAATTTCCCACTTCCTGATGTTCACAGAACGGTTTGTTGCTGCCTTCTTGTTTTTTTCCCCCATTTCTGCTCTTCTTTTCACCACCCTTGCCTCCCTTTCTCCACCCAGCCTCCTCCCAAACAAACTACCTGGTTATCCCTGTTTTGCTACATTTATTTCCAAATGCCTGACAACACTACATGTGCAATCTCAGCATTAAATGCCATTAATGATACGGTTTCCTAGGCACAGCTGCCCTTACAAGGCTCAATTCCCCAAAAGATCTTGAATTCCCCTTGAATTATCGGGTTCATACTAGTTTCAGTTGGCTTGTCTTGAATGCTTTCTGAGACATGACGTCTTGCCTGTGTCTCGATTCCCCTATTCAGCTTCAGGTAAGCTCAAGCACTGTCTTGTCCCTTACAAAGCTTCTCCTGTAACATGTTTTTCTCACCTTGTTTTTTTGTGTTCACAGCACATCCTGGTCTCCCTTCCCAGTCACAAGTCATTAGCCTGAACACGTCCTTGGGACACCATCCTGCTTCCTGCAGAGGCACCAGCTCAACGCCATCCTTGTCCTCTGCAACCCACAACGCTTTCCTGGCGTTGGAGGGACACCCAGTCTGAGCACCATGCCAGTCTGGGCAGCGAGACAGGGGCAGGGCAATGGGGTAGATACAACCTCCTGTTGACTGGAGGCTACACAAAATGTCCCTGGGGCTCAGGTCTGTCCAGATCTGTCACTGCTGGAGGTAGGTTTATCTGCATCAAGGTTTGTGTTTGAACAGATGTGCATGCTGCTGCTTTGTTTCAGGGAGGAAACAAATTTTCTGGCTGATACAGCTTTGCTGAGAATTGACCAAACCGGGGTTTGGCTAAAAAGGGGAGTAAGAAAACCAAAGCATTTTGCCACATTACTCAACACCTGATGGGGAAAATGCAATTTTCCTTTCTAAGTATCTGGAAAAAGTATTTTCCATTGGCAGATATTTTGCTCAGAGGTGATAAATCATTTACTGTAGTAATTTTAGTAGGAACACAAGTTTTAGGAGACCTCTCTTGTCCCTGCAGTGGGTCAGTTCCCCTCTCAAGCACTGGCTGCAAATTCAAGACAAGCAATTTTGTAAACACAAAAATAGGATGCTATGATCAGGACACCTGGTGAAAGGGTAGAGGACAACACAGAAGAAACCTGGGCTTCCTTAAGTGCAACAGTTAAAAACAGATGGTGATGTTTCACTACAAAAGCACAGATGAACAGGACTTAATTTTTATTCCTGTAATTTATAAAACATTTTATGAAGACAGCTGGCCTGTGTGAAAGGAATCACTTGCTCCACTGATTGATCTTCCTTCCCAACACCTAAACTAGATGAAATGCCAGTTGAGCAGAAAAGCCTGAGTAATCATTTTCCGTGTAAGAGGTTTTATTGTATCATCTGGTATCAATAAAGACCTGATTATGTTCTTACCTATATCAGTAAAGATCTGATTATATTCTTTCCTGATCTCTACTTCATAGGAAACATTTTTAAAGGTTATCATTGCTGGTGTCAGTGACATTTCTGCTAAGCTCTGTGCCTCTCCTGCTCCTTCCTTTGCTGCCATGGCTGCATTCCCTGTAATCTTATCTAAAAGGTCCTTCTGTGTTGTTTCTAGTTCTGTAATCTACTGTGGTAACAAACCACGGACAATGGTAGGATTTATAGAGGTAGTTGGAAGAAGGAGATTAATTAAAAGCCATTTTGAAATAAAGATGGTCCCATTGCTTAAAAAAAAAAAGGTATCAAGACGTTGGAGCTGTAACTGCTTTGGGAGGTTTACTTTCACTTTTAAAGCAGATGTCTCTGTTGTTATTTCATTAGGAATAAACTGGAATAGCTGGATGCTATGGGAAATCTGCTACAAAAGCAGATGTCAGCCAAACTGTTTTAGTTCATGCAAAGCACTTGCAAACTCCGGAGGGTTATGGCTTCTTTTAGTTAAACCACAGAGCCTGTAACATGTAGTGCCTATTGTTTATTTAATGCAATTTTTTAAAAGCAACTTATTAGGGAATGCTGAGATTGTCCATTTCTCTGACTTGTCCTTCCCTCAAAAACAATTCAAGGATGTTCTGCTCTTTTTTGATATGTAAAATTAGGCACAATCAGGTTAGGACCTTATTAGCACTAAGCGCATTTTCAGTCAAAAAGAAATGTAATGCAAACACACAGGTTTGGAGAAAATCTTAAGCACAGCTGAGACCTTCAAAGTTCTTGTAATACCAAATTGCCTTGGCTGGCCTTTCATTTTATGCTGAAATGAGTTTTTTTAACTAAAAGATGGAACTTCTAAAATTAGTCTAAGCAGACTTTTTCTAATTTCCCTCCATCCCCAAAATCTTGCCTCACAGTGACTACAGTAAGGTTTTGGGCAACTGTAGTAGAGCAAGCAGGACGAAAGTGTGTCCCTGGAGGTCTGGGAGCTGTGACACTTGTGCATTGGAGATGGACATGGAATAATATATGCAGATCTGTTATCTTTTTCACAGAAGACAGGATTTGGGTCCAGGATTAGATAGCCAAATGCCTGCATTCAAGTAGCCTCCCCTAGATGTCCATTTGCAGTAATGAGAACTTTGATGCCTTGTTCATGAAAGGACATTCATTTACCTCAAATTGAGCTAAGCTACATCCCACCATTAGTATGTTTTCTAAATTGAATAAAAGGCTAAAGGATGAATTCAGTTTTTGGACTGTAATTAATGTCCACAGAAGGATGACACATTCATTCAGTGGTAATGCCAGCTGATGAGGTGGGGGCATCCATATAGTTGCTATGATCCTGATGCAATCCTTAATGTTGAAGGGTTGTAAGCAATATTTAAACCATTGAGAACAGTGCTGTTTATGCCTTGTGGGTGCTCTGACCGTGGTTTTGCTTTAGCAGTGCTTGTGCTTCAGGTAGTTTGGGTTGTGGGAAAGCACACTGCTATTTTCAAGATGTGCTTGTACATCTGTTGGTCCCTCTGCCTACACAGCCAAGCAAGCTAGCAGGGGCACCATTTATGGAAATCTTCTGCTTCCTGCAAGTGCATCTTTGAACCTAACAATAAGGAGGGCTAACTTTACTCCAGGAATTGGTGAACTTGTGTCTTTCTACATCATTTCAGTCTGGCTGCTCAGTAATGTGTGTAGGAGAAGCAACAGAGATTCAGAGGGGCCGGTCTAATTGCAGCCTAATTTTCTGTCTTGACAGCAGCATCACTGAAATTCTCTGAAGGGTTTTTCCCATTTCTGTGTGCCTGTGCAAGGAGAGGTATTTCACTCTGCCTCTCCCCCAGTGGCACAGAGCTCCTGTCAGCCTCAGCAAAACAGCTGCTTCCCTGGAGAAACCACTCCTAGGCAAGCACATTCTGCTGTGGAGCAATAAGGCAACTGGCTTAAAATTGCATTTTTTTACTTGAAAAATGTATGGGGTAAATATTTCACTCTGAATATAATTATTAATCTGTATTTCAGCTTTTCTTTAATCTAATTCTAGGCAAAGTAGGGATGAAAACAGGACTTTATATAACCCTGATGAAAGCATCTGTCAAGTAACAGGAAAGAAATAAGTACAAAAGACTTGTTAATAAAACAGTAAAACTATCTAGAGACATAGCATTACAACAAGGGAGCTTAGTGCTCTAATTAAACCATCTGCTTTTAGAATTGATTTCCTTTAGCAACTGGCTTGATTGCTGGGGCATCCCTGCGTGGCACTGAGCTGAGCCCCCAGACTTGCCTCAATCAGTCTTCCCTGGCCATGCAGGCACTGTCCTCCACACCAGCTGTCTCAGATGGTGCAAAACGGCCCCCAGAGCCATTGTTCTCATACAGGAGCACTCCAAAGAGGTGCCTCCTCTCCCAGGGGTGTGATGTCCCCTAAGCTGGGGCCATTTCTACCTCATCCATACACCTCCTTCACTAGGGTCTATGCTGAAACAGTAAATGACAGCTCCATTGTTTGGGAGAACAGGGAGGAGGAATAAAGTAACCTTTCTCCATCCACTGAAGAAATTTCCTTGGTTTAAGGATAGTGGCTACTGACTGGTTTATGACATGGAACAAAAAATATTTTGGAGTTTTGATCCAGGAGCATAACTGGAAGAACTTTGCAATTTTAAAGCTTTGTGAAGAAGTCAGTCCCTGTGCCATTCAGCTCTACTGAAACATCAAGCGTCCACTGCCCAATTTGTTTTCCACACATGACATGCTTTCACTGCAGATGAACAGGTTTTCCTACTTTCCTTTTTGTTGTGTTTGTCTGCTTTTCCTGGCATGGTATGCAGGAGAAGCAGAAATACCATTTCTATTACCAGAGGCATGAAGACCATGCTCACTGTTGACTTCTTTTTACTGAAGATCTTTCACCAATCTAACGAAACAAAATAACTCCCTGCAAACGTCAGCCACTGGGATCCAATGCTTGCAAAAGCAAATGTGCAGGAGCCTCCCCAGCAGGAAAGTAGGCAGCAGTGGGGGTGGCTGACCAGAGCCAATGTGCAGAGCTGCCAGGAAGCAGTGGCACAGGTTACACATACTGCCTTACCTGCCCTCACTGAACTCAGCCTTGTAAATCCAGAGAGCAAAGCTGAAAGCATGGGAAAAGCTAATTAAATGCAGCACTCAATTAAAATCCCTCTAAAAACTTTTATTAGTTTTGTGCAAAACAGTTTACTCATCCTTTTACTATTCTTCTCAGTTTTTTTATGAGGACAGACTGTTTAGGTGAGCTGAAAAACCAATGTGTAGGGTAATCCCTGAGCCTGGGTGGTTAACCCTCTATGTGCCAATTTGATGTGGTCTAAGCGGAGTGCTGAGCTGCTGCATGCATGCTCAGCTACCCACAGAGGAATCACAGAACCATAGAACACCGGGTTGGAAGGGACCTCATGGACAATGTGGTTCAACCTTTCTTGACAAAAACATCATCTAGGCAAGAAGGCCCAGGACACTGTCCAGCCAAATCTTTAAAGTGTCTAATGCTGGGCAATCCATCATTTCCCTGATTCTTCTCATTGTAAAAAATTTTCCTCATGCCTCCGGTCAGAATCTCCCCAGGAGTAACTTTTACTCCTTACCCCCAGTATTTTCAATGTGACTCCTGGTAAAAAGGGAGTCTCCATCTTCTTTGTAATCATCCTTTAAATACTGGAGCATGATAATAGTGTCTCCCTTCTCTTCTGAAGGTTGAACAAACCCTCTCAGCTTTTCCTCATGTGGAGTCTTCCTAATCCTTAAATTATCTTTGTGGCCTTTCTCTGGACCTTCTCCAGCCTGTCCACATCTCTTTTTGCCTAGTGGGGACCAAAACTGAACACAGAATCCCAGGTGTGGTCTCACAAGTGCTGAGTGGGATAGTGACTCCTTTATTGCTGCTGGTGATGGCCTTGTTGACGCAGAAGCAGCTCCTTGGCTTGAAGTGATTCCTGACCACCTCCTGGGGTGAAAGAATCCAGCCTATCCCAAAGAGCTGCAAGCAGTTTAAAACAATCCCTCTAAAGCTTCCTGGAAAGGGTATGAATTGCCATTTGAGCCTTTTCTGTTGTTTTCTACACAGTGTTGGCAGAAAGACACAGAGAAGGTGGTATGTCTGTAACAACTTCTATTTTCTTCCCCTTCATCTGTGCCAAGAAGAGGAGCCTACTGTGAAAATATGTCTCTAAAATTAAGGCTAATTTATCAGGAGCACCCCTACTTATTTTCTTTAATTTTAAAAGCTGCCTTATGTTGCATTAACAGAGGCTTGAACAACATGTTCTTTATAGGCAGGCATAAAGTGCTCATAACACAAATGGATGACAACAGGATCACACAATGCTCCTGGATGCTCCTCCAACCAGAGGGATCCCATCCAGCCCCCAGCCAGAGTCCAGTGGGGCAGGGGACACACCTTATGGTAGGGCTTGTGCCCTACAGCACCCAGCAGCACCCCACAGCCTCCCACCCACACTGCAGTAGCACAGGGTGCCAAGCAGGTGCCCACGGACCCTGGCATTAGAGACAGAGGGCTCTGCCAACCCCTGACCTATCTCACCTGGCTGAGTAAAGCCCATGGGCTTCACAGCCATGGTGGGTGATGGCTCTGCCAGCATGTTTCCCATGAGGAAACTTCTGTTGCTGCGAGTTGGTTTGGTCAGTCTCAAATTTTGTGTTTGCTGGGGAGAAGACCATAAGGCACACACAGAAGACAGCAGTGCTGGTGTCTCACAGACAACAAAAGATGCCATGTCAGTGTTCACACTGGCTAAAATGCTTAAAGGTGGCATGAGTTTGGAAAGCCAGCGAGTTCCAGGTGCAAGTATCTTTGTGCTTGTGAGTGGTGCCTGGCCAGGGAAGGCTCACCATCCTCGGGGTTTGGTTACCTCATGTTTCACAATGTACAGACTGTCGGTGCTGTCCTCTAGGTGTCAGTGACAGACAACACATCCCAGCTCCCTGCTTGCATCCACACCCCATCATGGCTGGGCCAGGCTCTTCCTTCCTTCCCTTTCCCTGGCTTCCTTGTCTCTGGTACAGGACTGACACTCTGTGGCAGCACCAAAGGTGATCATACTCCAAAGCACACCGAGATGGAAATCAGTGACTTCAATTTTTTGAAAAAGCTGGCTTCCAGTTTTCCCGTGAGTTGCCACTCCTTGGTAACACGGTGTCTCACTATGAACTGGTGGACCATCCAGATGTCCATGATAACATGGCTGTGCTTTCCCAAAGCCCCCAAGGTGATCAGGTGATGCCTGATCAAGATGGGGAATGCCACACCAGTGTGTGCTGACGGTGTTACAGCAGGATCTTCCAACAACGGATAGCTAAGGAGGTGCAGGAGAAACAGAAGGCTATTGAAAAACTTCCTGTGCTAATTTATATGAGGCAAACTTATTATTAATGGAACTGCTGGTAAAATAATTTTCCAGCAAAGCCTTTCTCAATGAAAAATGAGATGAGTGAAAGTGCACATAAAAAAAAGTCTCTCTTTGGGGCTTCTATCTTCCAAGAAAAATGTGAATAATAGTTATTGCATTGATTTCTTTTCCATTTCTTTATTCTACAAGGAAAGTGGGTGATGTTTTTCTAAACATCTTTAATGTGAAGATCTTCAGTCAGCACAGCATGAAGACCATATTCACTAGGGACCTCATTCTCTAACTTCACCCTTTTCAGCCCTCCACCTCCCTTTTTATTCCCCAGGATGTGAAAAAGGTCTTTAGAAAGGTACAACAATTATATAGTTTGGCTTTATTGATCCTCTATAGTGCTAAGTCTCTAAGAGCATCTAAGGACTGCTGCTGATTGGTTGAAGACATTGCTAAGATACCGTAATGTAGTTGGGTGGGATAGAGGAAGCTAAGAAAACCTGAAATGTTTTTCTAGTTTCAACTATCACCATCCCTGGAGACAGTTTAATGTAAATTTTAGGTCATCCTAGCCTTGAGAGGATGTTGAGCAGGTCTTCATGGTGAAGAAGATCATGTAAAGTTACAATGATCAAAACTCTCCCCAGTGTTTATCTGGGAAAAGCTGCTGAAGCAGTCACCATTTCATGTTTTATTCTCCCTGGTTTTAGGACATATGCAACAGTGTTTTTCTTCCTATTATTATTATTAAACATAAAAGCATACATCCCACTGGGGTTTGGAGAGCATGAACTCCACAGCACCCCTTGGAGCAGTGATGCATCTACTCTGGGGGCTTTTGGCTGCCACAGTGAGAGGTGTTTTCTGGTGAGCGGTGCATTGCAATGGCAACTGATTACCCTGGGAAGAAGATAATCAGTGTGTTTGTTACATTTCCCCTTATAAAATATCCCAGAACTTCTCATTCATCTTCATAACCTCTCAGCTGGTGACACAATGCAGGGAGACTGATGCGAAGCTGGGGGTGGTGGCAGAGAAGACACAACAGCACAGAGATTGCATTTGGAGGTACAAAAAGGTGTAAAGCAAGGAGAAAAGACTGGAAAATACTCTGATAAATGTGCTGGAATTCCAGGTAGGATAGTACAACAAGGGGTGGGGGATTCAGTTGTGGGAGCCTGCTGAGATATGCATGCAGGGAGCAGGTTGGAGCAAACACCACAAGAGTGATTTCGCTGGGACAAACCCAGTGAATTTGCTTTGACATTAGGAAATCGAGGCAGCAGTACTGTGCTGGGGGTGAATGAGAAGCAGCAGCAAGATCTGCCAGAGAAGGGGAAAGGGGGAGAGCCTGAGCCCTGTGCAGAAACAGCAGGCAGCATTCAGCTGCTGAAAGGAAGGAGTCAGACTGTGTACATGCTTGGGGAAAAGCAGCCATTGCCCTTGTCTTGCTCACCACAACCCACAAAGAGAGCCATGACCACAACAGATCTCAGGCCCCTCACATACAGGATTTTATGCTGGAGTAGCTGCTGTCTGCCAAGGATAGTCATGTTTCTTGTTCGAACTAGTGGGGAATAGGGATCTGCTTTTACAAACATTTTTTTAATATATATGTCTATCTATTAAACTGAAATAAAATTTTTAAAGTTTTTTAAAAGATGGCTGGCTACCCATGATCTTTTCCAGATCTGTATTTCACTCCTGCAGCTGTTGTAAGTTGTAAGTTCAAGGAGCGCATCCCTGGCTATCGATTTTTCTGACACCTTTGAATTAACTGAAGGTTAAAGTCTGTCAAGAGAATGTTTAATTCATGTATTTAGCAAGTACAGTTCTTTCATCTGCCCACACAATATGCCAGGAAATATGCTAAATTGGAGCAATAGCTCAATCAGGGCTAAAACGAGAAACTGTTAAATAGCAATGCTTCTGCCAAGACACTGAGAGCTAGCATCAGGATCATCTCTAATTACAAATTCTGCTAGCTGAAGTAATTAAAGAGCTCATTCTGGACTTGCTTCACGGAGCTACTCCATGCTATTGACTAGTGGGAACCTCCTTATCCTGGGGATCTCAATTGGCCCTGGATGTCAGCGGTGCCATCAGGAGAATTGGACTCTGCACCGACTCAGCCACTTCTTCTACCTGACAAAAGCACAGCTAAGGCAGAAGAAACCAGCTCATACAACAGGTAATTCCTCCAAGGGAGACTTATTCAAATGAAAAAACAACCAGGATGATGAAGACAAGCTGGCCACGAATAAAGTTCAGCTGGAATTTGGAAGGAAGTTTATTTTTTGCTGCAAGAGGAGCAGAATTTTGAGACAACTTTCCAACTAGCACGGCAGAGCCAAAAAAACACAGGAAAAAATATCAACCCAGACCCAACATTGTGTTTTTAGCTGGAGTTGAGTAGTTTTATCAAACAGACTCTGTGGAAACAGAAACACAGCATAGGTTTTGTCGCTGTAACCCAAGAATCTCCTCTAGGCTGATTATTTAATGCAGACCATGAAATTTGTTGCACTGAAATGCCATCCCCTGTGCAGGTTTCAGTAGGTATAAGTGGGTGTGATGGATACCCACACTTTGCTCAGAGCAAGAATGTTCCAAAGGACATTAAATGGCCACTTAGGGCTTAAGTATTATAGTCCAGCTGGAGCAGCACTGATGCTACAGCAATTTACCTTAATGATTCAAGAGCGTATTTCACAGCAATGCTGTATAGCTCTTTCCACCTAAAAGCCCTTTCATGGCTTAAACTCAAATTTATGCCACTCACAGAATACATCTAAGAGAAAAAAAAAAAAAGCATATCCACCAAAACCAGGAAGAAAAGCAGAAGATTTAGAGCTATGAAAACCCAGAGGTTAAAACGTGCTGAAGGAAAATTATACAAGGAGTGCCAATGATTATAGAAGTCTCACAGTAGGAAGACCATTACCTCAGGGGTCAGCAGTGAAAGCCATTAAACAGACATTCTGGTTGCAGCGTGGTGGGGCAGCAGCAGGATGCCCAGACTCTGCAGCACCAGTCAGAGGCAGTGCTTGTGGGTCTACAGTCAGCTCAGCAAGCAGCTTTCCTGTCCTTTGGAGATGGCACATGGCTGTGCCACTGCTGCAGGCAGGTGATATCACCAAAGGACTGCAAGGCCTATTGCAGCAGACAGCCATTAGGCAATAGCTGAAAGAGGACAATATGGGGGTGTGGGCAAAGGAAGCTGAAGCAGAAAAACTAGGGCCCTGTCCAGATCATTTAATTAGAAAATTAATTAGAAAATCCACAATTAAATGATAAAAGTTTTGTATCTGAACACATTAGTATGCTGTTCATATCATGCTCGAGTGATTCAGCTTTCTTAGTTCTCACACCTGAAAGGCTGACCTCTTCACACCCACATTCTTCCCACCTCCCTCCATGAAGCATATAAAACTGTGAAATGCAGAGAATCTAGAGAAAAAAGAAGAGAAGAGCTGTTAGCCTTAACATCAGGCTCCATGGGACAGATTTTGCAAGTGAGGGATGGACTGGTGCTTATGTGCTGCAGACTGGAGCCCCACAGTGGCAGCACCCTTGCCACATCCAGCACTGGGTGTGCTTTCCTTGCAGCTTTGCCCTGTGAAAGAGAAGTTGACACACAAATTAGCAGGGAAGAAGGAAAATTGGCTGAGGCTATCTTGGAAATGCATGCAGAAACCACCAAATCTGATAACTACCCTTTTCCTATTGGGAAGGTGTGAACTGGAAGTATTTAATGGAGAGGAGTAATGGGGTAGCAGCACGAGGAGAAGCAGAATAGCACAAACCTGAGCTGTTATCTTCAGCAAACCTCACCTGCTACAGCTCCAGGTTATTTGCCTGGCCTTGCCCCTGGGCTCCTGATCACCTTCTGCAGGTTTGTCTTCATGCCAGCTGATCTGCTCCTCACTCCTCCAGTAGTGAAACAAATCCCTCGTGCCTAGGTGCAGGCAGTGGTGGTCTGGTCCCTTTGGGAGTCAGAAAAGTACTCATGGCTTCTGCCTGGCATCTGGGGCTGGGAGTCCTCCGCACCCTCAGCTCTGGCACTTCACAGTGACATGATTACAAAATCTTGCTGATACTAAAAGTGTCTCACCCAAAGAAACCAGGCAAAAACAGAAGCTACTAACTTTTTTTTGCCTTTGGGTTCCCAGAAGAGTAACTCAATCTGCCACGTTTATTTGTGGAAGGTGCTGTAACACAGAGAGATGTTGTCTCAGCTCTTATTTTACTCATCTTGATATTCATTGATTTCAGTGGAATCGGTCTTGATCTCCAAAGAGGCACAAAGGAAAGATAAGCACAGGTTGCTGTGCGGCATGGTTGAAGGGGATAGAAGAACCTAGACCTGGAAGTGTGTGATTTCCCTGGAGAGTGAGGTTCCTCTCCTGAACTAGATGTATGTACTGTGCACAGCTAAACTGGATGGGGTAACCAAGCAGCTAGAGATTGGCACACATTTCTCAAGGTCTCTGCTTCTCAACTCCCTGCTTCCAAATCAGAATGTAACAATTTCTTTCTTATCTTCTGAACACAATTTTTCAAGGCTCCAGCTGACCTTTTCTTTACAGTGCTAATTCCTTAAACCTATAATTTTCTGTTTCCCAAATTCACCAGGGGGTTGAATCACATGCAATGGGCACCTTTGAGGAAATCATATAGAGGACTTGCACCCAAAATGTTTGCTTGTGCTGCACCATGCAGCCTGAGGAGGCTACTTCAGATGAGACCATGAAGGCACCTTCAGTGACAGCTTGGTTGAAGTCTATGGAATGAACAAGGCAAGTCCTTCTGGCACCTAAAAAGCAAATCAAGCAAATGAGAGTTCAGTAGGACCTTGTCACAGCCCAGACTGACGCTCTGGGATAGGAATGAGATGCAGACAGACTGGCACACACACGCTTGCATGTGTACAAACACAGCTAGGACTTTCAAGCACTTTTTTCCTCTGATGCTCCCCTGGCACAGGTAGCAGACACAGAGCTGGGAAGCACAGAAGGATGACAGCCAGTGGCAAAGCATCCTGCACCTGTGTCCTTTGCCTGCTTTCTGCTCTCAGCGCGGTCTCTGGCAGCTGGGTGGGAGGAATGGCAGTGCCACTGGTTTTCACACACAGAGCGCAGGCTGTGATGCTACATGAGCAAAGTGACACAGAACATCACTTCCTCTGCAAATCTAGAAGCTTCTGCCCCCCCACACAACAAAATCTGCTTCTACCCACCATGACATAAGACCTGAGCTACTACAGCTCCACTCACTTCAGAGTGATGCTACTGATCCTACATCAGCTGAGGATCCCACTGCAGGCATTTCAGGCTTGCCTATTCCATCTGTACCTCTTTTATGCATCCTGCCTAAAGCAGGTGGCACAGAACTATGCTCCAGGGTGCAGCAGAAGTCACAAATGGAATTTTCACAGCAGTACTCACAATAGACAGTGGGCAAGTTTTAGACAGGAACAATAAGGTATTAAAAATATTTACTAGACTGAGAATCAAGGAAAGACTGTAATGATGCAATATGTACCTTTGGTTAGCCACCTAACTGGTAAAATGTATTTAATTACCTTCTATGGACTGGCAAAGTGGATAGGCAAACCAGGAACTCACATTCCTTTCAGACAATAAAAAGCAGTGAAGGTTTTAGCCCTAGGAACAAAACTTCATTGTGTGAAAACATCCTGGCCCCAAAGTCCAAGCTACCCCAAAGGATCTGCCCTTTATTTCCATGGTATTTATCAACTAACCCCAGTATAAAAACTGGAAGACAATAAATCATCCCTTTTTTCTTTTTTTTTTTCTTTACTACTCTTTACCTGGGGAGACCCCAAAGCAGCAGGTATTCTGGACACATTGCAATTCCCATGCAGCCACTGAGCTTCAAAGCCAACTAACATCTTACAGAATCAGGCTCACCCATCCCAGGTGAAAAGTTCTGCAGTGCTTCCACCTGCAAGAGGCTGCCCAAACCAAAGCACCAGGCTGTCACCAGAGTGAGCTGCAGCAAGAATAAAGACTCATATTTTTTCATTGTTTCTTTTAGCACATACAACACAGTGCAAAAGTCTTTTTTGAATTACAATTTTTTATTAGATGAACACAGTTTAATACATAACATGTACACGACCCAGGATGCAACATGCTCCCTCCCCTACCAAGTTACAGAACACTGAAGCCGTGAGGGGGAACAGCAGCTCTGCATTTGTGACCTCCCAGGGGTGTCACAGATGGCTGGGAGTGGAAGCTGTGCACACAGGTAGGTCTACACAGGATAGGATGACACATGTGAGGAAGAGGGAAAGATTAGGAAGAAGGGAGTAAGCTGGATCTGCCCTGGCTGAAGGACTGCTCTCAAGAAGATGTTCTCTGTTCTCCCTCCCAAATTCCTTAGGGAGCAGGAGGGTGAAGCATAGGCCATGATGCAGCTGGGGTCCTGTGGAAAAAAGTGCTGTGTGGTGTCACACATGGCACTGCCAGCCCAGGGCCCCTGTGAGAGCCACTGCTCAGGGTGCCAGAACAAGCCGTGGGCCATTCTGCACTGGGTCTTCCACTCCTGCTCTCTGTGCAGGATGAACATACGGGGTTCCATCCTCCTCCCACCGTTCATGCCAAGATCTAGTGAAATCAGCGAGTAAGTCACTGAAGATTAATGAGATTTGGCATTTTCCTGGTGATCACTCCACTCTTGCACTCCTGTGAAGGGCCACGAGGCCATTTCAGGCTCCTACTTCTGAACCATGGTATTGCCTGAATAGGACACCTCAAATAAATGGCCTGATGGTGGAAAAGGACAGGGAAGGACAACCAAGAAATCCACTGAGAACTTGGCAGCTACTCTTCACTTCAGTGAGTTGGGCTGCTCAACATTAGAATCAGATACTCATCTTAAAGTAAGTGTAAACATGAATTTATGGGCTTTACTCCAGGTTCACTTCCCTTGGAAGGTTTGATTCTAGATAGTCAACAAAAAGAAAAAGAAAAAAAAAAAGAAAGTCACCTAAGAAAAATCAAGAGTTCAGAAGACTCATCAAAAACTGTTTCAGTCTTACAAAGCATGTGCCTTTTGACTCAGGCCTCAAAATAAATTTACTGTATTATTAAAAAAATAGCAATATAGAAACTACCCCTTTCTCAGTTCAAAATTTAAGCACATCTAAGAAGACCCTACAGAAACAGTCCTTTTTCTGGCAAGGCACTATCCAGTAGTGTGTGGCACAAACAAAAACACCTCTATCAAAGCCACTGATACAGTGAATGTGCACGTGCACGTCAGCCCACACAGCACCTTTAGCTAGGTACAAAGATTAACAGTTTCACTCACACTGCTCTCCATTTTAAAAAGTGGGGTAGTTATAAGTATTAGCTAGAAATTGGGATCATTTGGTTCTTAAGCATAACTTTATATGTCAAAATTTTAAACAGAATTAAGGATTTCCTATTTCTTTCAATAAATATCTCTAGTTTCCCCAGACCTTTTCAGTTACCTGATAGCTACATTTCATTACTACAAAACTGATTTAAAAAATTCCAGATCATCTCATGTAACAAACTAGAAGTCTACTTGCTTTAGTTACAAAAATAAGGCTGTCGTACAACAGACAAAATTCACATCCAAACATATATACTTCTTTTTTTTTTTTCAACTAGCCATTTATAATTCAAAAGCACATATTCTAAGGGACTTAAACTACCAATCCATACAAGCAAGAAGGATATCTTTGGAGCTAGTGTTGCCCTTCATACAACTGATTATGCCCACATGTGTGCTCCGAAATAAGCCAGGTTTACTTAACAGCTGAAACAAGACTAACTCTCCACTAAATGAGAGCCTTCTATTCTACAATTATCAAAATTCAAAAGGAGCTTTGTGAAACTGATTTCACCCCTGGAGAAATCAGTGAGGTTTTTCCTTTCACATCAGTAAGCCTGGGATTTCACCAAGGATTACTCATGTGCATATGCTTACACGCTTAGGTAAATTTTTCAAACCTGGGACTTCAGGCAGTTCTGAAAGTGTACAACGTATCAAGTACATGATAAATCCAGGATGGCTTCTCTGTAATCAACTGCAAAATTACAAAAATTTATATCTGTATTCATTTACAAAGTTAAATATTTAACTTTTTTTTTTTTAAGAATAGTTATATTTAACTTGGTGAAGTCAACAATGTATAGTTGCACCTCAGGTCATATTCCCTTCCTATAGTGAGGTTCAAGTCTCATGAAAATATGGGATTGGTTACAAGAATGTCACAGTACCTTAACACAGACAACATAATTCTTAAAAATGCTCGTACATACATCAATGCCCATTCAGGATTCCTCTAGAGAAGGTGCTCTGGCAAAGATTTTGACCAGTAAATACAACCACTGACTTCAAATCTGTGTGTGCTCTTGCTCCATCTAGCCCATTAGATGAACTGAGGAGCCAGGTTTGTTCAGTCTGGTAAGAAGAAGGCTAAGAGGTGATCCAGTGGTAGCCTACAACTATCTTGAGGCCGTTAAAAAAAAAATTGTACCAATCTCTTCTTGTGAATGCCAGAAAAACACAGCAAAGGCAGCAGCCTCAAATTAAAGCCTAGGAGTCAAAGCTGGACTTTAAAAAATAAAGTTTTCAGTCGGAAAGCACTGAAGCAATGTCACAGGTTACCTAGAGAGTTATGAGATCTTCATCTCTGGATATTCTTAATGCTCTGCTAGACAAACGCATATCTGATCCAAGCTAGTGTGGTTCTTAGGCCTGATTTTGACAGTGCTGGACCAGATGACCTTCAGCTGTCTCTTCCATCTGACATCTCTAGTATGCCATGGTCACCAATGTCAACAGAACATGTGATTTTTTTTCACAGTGTTGCTTTTGTTGTGATAGTGTTGCTTTCTGACACTTTTTACAGGTCTGGCTTCCTTCAAACCACATGGTCTGAGTGATGATGTGATTGCAAAGAAGCTTTTATACATAGTGGCTGTCTTTCATTCACCCAAATACATAAGGACATTCACTGTGATGGCACTACCTTGCCAGTGTGAAATCACTTGAGTAAAAGCTACATTACAGGACAGCTGTTATTTATGTAGCCAGACTTGATTCAAAATGCATGATGCAATTTTACTTCTGTCTAGGATGCATTTTGTAATGGCTATTGGCAAGTCATGGGCCTAAGTTCTGCTGTGTGCATCGAAGCAGTCCCACTGGAATAATCTCCACCTCCTTTACCTGGCTCCTGTTCCTCAGCTGAGCAACCACTGTGGCCTCATTCAGCAAAGCACACACTCAGCTTTCTCACTGTCTTGGAGGCACCTCCACATGACCACACCTGGGGATACAACCAGGACAACAGATAGGCAGGTTAAGCATGCTCTTGAACCATA
Source organism: Dicrurus megarhynchus (assembly GCA_013399195.1). Classification (NCBI taxonomy): domain Eukaryota; kingdom Metazoa; phylum Chordata; class Aves; order Passeriformes; family Dicruridae; genus Dicrurus; species Dicrurus megarhynchus. The sequence continues at coordinate 99,775 of VXAD01013011.1, read as the reverse complement.
ATGGAGTGTTTAACCATCATTGGACTGAAACCTGGCTCTCAAAGCATCCCCCTGACTCTCATGTGGCTTGCGGTGGAGCTGTGTGTAATTGAAGGTAAACTGAAGGTTTTGGCGAAATTTCATTTTAAGACAGTCCAACTCTAGAGCTCCAACCTTGGGTGTTAAGACCTTCTCAGTTAAGAGAGAACTTCATATTATCATTAGCTATGAGACCCCTTTAATTCTTCTGAACTCCCCAGTACTTCCACCAAGTATTTTACTGAACATTTCACCTGCATTTGGAAACATGTCAAAATATTTCACTTTGGCACCTCCTTCATGATAGCAACTTGTTTTAAACAGTCAGTTGCAATGTGCATCATTAGACAAATCAAGTCTTCATTAACAAAATTAGCAGCCCATGTCTCTTAAAATAACCATGATCTAGAATAAACATCACGGTAAATAAATGTAGAGCAAAAATACAGCAGTTATTGGCTTAGACTGAGATCTCAAGATTGATACTTTTTATCCTCTGGATCATAGCCACCACAAACATCATCATAACCACCAGCACTTTAACTATCATGATGAGCTAATTTGAACTACAGTAGTGGGAAGAATTTAAAAAGGTAAGGAATATGAGTGATAGAAGCCCTACACTTCCACTCCTTATTCTCAAACACACGTGCCTGTTAGAATATCAGGGCCAGTTGCAAAAGCAATCCAAAGACAAAAGAGAAACATCAACAGTGAGCATTTTTACAAATGAAGATGAGTAGCCCAGCCTTAATCCTAATTCATGAGTGTTATTAGCTCCACATTATCGGAGAGCACCATCTCATGGCAAGCAGACTACTACTAATGATACATGTTTGCTCTATCACAGTGATCCATTAGGGAAGCTGTTATGTGCTGAAGAACAGAGCCATTCATTCAGGAATGTGCTTGTTGATACTTCACGTGGGCTCTCTAGGGTTCTGACTCCTACTGAAAAGAGAAAAAATAAAGAGTATTATTAATTATTATTAACACAATGTTAACATTATGTTATGAATACATTCTCATCTCCTCTACCGGTGACCTTTGCATATAAGGTGACCCTAACCCTGGACCACATAGGAGCTGAGGATGCATCTCTTTGAAGTACCACCAGACTGAAGCAGGAGTTTTACAGACACACCCCTCCAGGCCTCCATCATCATATTTTCTAGGAACAGAACTGCATAGAAGCTGCTATATCAAATTGCTTCAGAACATCATCTTTTTCCTGGGACAAGTTCTCCAAGCTACAAAGTGAGGCAGGCTACCAAAATAACATGCTTCTGTGGTTCTCTTCTGAGGTTCCTTCCTACTCCTGTACCTCAAGGGGTCCAGAAATAAAGGAATTCCTGGCAGAAGAAGAACTCTATAGATACCCAAGAGCTACCACTCAGGCCTGAAACACTACTAGTACCAAATATATCTATATCTACAATATCCAAGGGAAGAAAAATCCTCCCCTATGTGTCTGATCTACTGCCAAAATGTGCACCATACAGCCTGTTTGAACAAGTGTCCAGACTTCCATATGGCAAAATTTCCTCTATTATACTGCCCTCAACAGAAAGCTGCTACCTGGCTTTGTGTTTTGACCTGTATATATGTGTTTGCTAAAACCGAATTCATAAAAGTTAATGTAAGTTCTGACTGCTCCAGCATTAAAAAAAATTATTAATGCCTAATGAATAAATGCTGAGCTATTATGCCAGGCTGCAGATAGTCCAGTGATGAAGATCCTAGTTTTGTCTCCTTTTATAATTAAGCCAGTTGCTTACAATTTAGATTGATAATGTGAAGGAGAATGTAGTCTTTAAACTTAATTTATCTGCTGTTCCAAATTACTCCCGTGTATATGCTTGTTTTCATTTAAAATGCTTAACTTTTCCTTACAACCACTTTGATTACTTCATTAGCATGAAGTTGATATGGACAAGGTATGGATCACAGCAGTAGTGCATCCAAACACACAGGGTTCCTTCCGCTCAAAAAAAATTCAATCTCAACATTTCAAGAGTTCCATGAAAAGTCTGCAATACTATACTGACCTTTGATGCCAAAGTAGGTTTCAGTCCAAGAAAGGAGAACACAGTGTTGCTCTCCTTTGATTCAAAAAAGCCATCATAATCCTAGAGAATTAAAAGAAGATGAGTCAGCATTTGTATTCGTATTTTCCTGATTGATATTACCACACCTTGTATTAGACTAAAGGGTGACATGTAATAATGCTCAGAAAAATATTGATACTTACCCCTATTGTCCTCTCCAAACCTAAAACTTAAACTGCAATGATATCACAAACTACAAACTACAGTGGCAAAGAAAACCACATCAATTCTCTAACTTCAACATCTCTCACTACTTTGACAGAAAAGTATAAGCATGTATTTGCATCAAAAGAAACTCTATTGTGGGTATATTTTAAAGGTATGTAAGTGCAATGCAAGGTATAAAGGCATAGAAAGGTATAAAGGCAATGCAATAAGTTTCTGACCAGGTTTCCAATTTGTCTTTTAGCAAACAAAATACTTCCTAACATGGAAACACCCAAGAAGTCTTACAGCAGATTAATTCCTTATTCCTTCTGTGGTAGAACATAGACTTCATCATCATTGTATCCCTTGAAATCATCAATCATATCTCAGTCTTGAACAACAACATAGTTAAATATAAAATGTTACCATAAATAAACTTATTATATATAAAAATAAATAACAGGCTTCATTATCAAGTTACTTCTGGGGAGTTTTGATCTCAAACTGTTACTACTACTTTTACTGTTTTGGTTATTGCATTGGACACCTGCTACTCTTGTATCATCAGGTGAGCTGACAATACTCAGTTTTCAAGGGGAAAAAATAGGGAAAATCAGAGCACAGTTTAGTGAATGGATTTGGCACATGGCAAGAAGCTAAGAAGTTTCATGTGCTCCTTGTAGTTCGGCAGAGATTTCTTCTATGACCACTAGCAAACAATAAAGCACCCAGCTTAGACTCTTTGCCTCCACCACAAAATTGCAAAATGGAAATACCAATCCTTACTTAACCACTCCCGATGTGTAAAATACTCCGTAAATGTTAGGAAATTTCAGGCATGCGCTCATCACTTCATAGCCATTATCTCTTAAATATTCAAGATTAGTAGTTATGCTTAACTTGAAAGTATTCAACAAGATATTGACTGTGCGCGTACATGCTTTCAATATAGAACAATAACAGGCAGTCTCAGGGCCTCCACACGATTCCCATCTGTGCAACAGCCATTCCCAATGCACCTGACCCCCAAAGTTAGCACTTCTTTGGCTCCTAAGCTCTATTCTCATTACTTTTTGAGAGCTCTTCTTTCAGTGTTAATTTGTCCTGGATTTGGCTGGGACATTGTTTAAGGTGCTTTCCCTGAAACTAGACCTCAATTTTCCCCCAGCAGCAGCTGCTTTGCCCACTTGTCTCCATCCACTCCTGCATTCTCTTGAACCCCCAACCTCATTAAAAACCCCACAATCACAAGAGACCATGGGTAATAAACAGAAGCTCTAATTGAAAAGAAGAAATCTTTCTCTGACCTGGTTACTCTTGGAAGGAAATCACAGGATATGCAAAGATTAGGAACCTTCTTTTATCTTCCAAGCAGAGTTTACTCATGCCTAGCCAATATTCATTTGTGTTTACATTTTGGCTTCTCAGATCCTAAGCAAGAAGCAAAAGTGGTCCGGGAAAGCTTTCTGCTTCCCAGGATTCCTTTGGATTTTCACAGTGTAGTGTGAATCCCCAACAGCTCTTCATTCCACCTGCCAGACCCAACTATAAGATACACCAAATTACATCCTTGCAGAAGGGTGACAGGTATTTCATTAAAAAACTTTGTAAGGAAAGAGTGTGCTTGTAGATAAAGACTTAACTTCTCTTCACTCTTTTTTTATTCTCCACCAACATAAATTAAGTGATTGTTTGGACAGAAAATACATAGACACCATAGCAAGGATAGTACACCTCCCATGAGATCCATAACTATTCTGCAGGTGAGCGGAATTTCTCCTAAAACCTTTATGGTGCACTAGATGAAGATGCTTTACCAGCATCTCAAAAATTATATACTGCTGTATCAGTGTGAACTGGGATACTTTGCAGATGCATAATAATTCAAACAGCCTCAGCCCCTGCAAAAACACAACACATGGCTGCACATGGGCAGTTTCCCAGCCTGACCCTCTATACTAAAATCATCTGTGAAATGCACACAGAGGCCAGCAGGGAGTGTATAATGGCCCTCAGATATATTAGCTGACATAAGTAAGAAGAGTAAACCTCTTTAAGATGACTTTTTGTTGTTTTCTTCCTAAAACATGGCATACGCTAACTTATGAATTAACAAAAATTTACAATTAATCGCCAGAAAGTAAATCCAAGTAAAACAGGCAAATCAACTAAGCCATGGTGTAAGATGAAAGATTACTGAAAGGAATCCCAAGAGTGCCATGGATTAAAAAGGGACAACATAATCACTGAATACCTAGAGGAGTAATAAGTAATACTGAAGCTCTGCAGAAGGATGTTTGATTGGCCCTTGACCTCTAAGAATGAGACTTCAAAAACTGCATGGACCCTATTAAACCTAAACAGGTCTGTTCTGGCTCTTCTAAAGCAGATGAAAACCCACGAGGGACAGAGGCTATATGAGCAACACACAAGAAGACAGCGCATGATCTACCTGAGAAATAATCTTCATTTGCTCCACTGGGTTCATCGACAAGTGTCACACTGTCTCTGGAGCTGAAGGTAGGGCAGCAGTGGATGAGTACAACCCACAGTGAGAAAGACCCTTTCTTTAACATCAGGGCCAGTCTAAATTGCCTGAAGATGCCCATTACAGCCCTGTAAACTACCAGCAGCCAACCTGCGAGCATGCAGCTGTTGTGGCAGACACACACCTTTTTGGGTCCCTGCCAGGAGCACTCTCCCTCCTAAGCACACAGCCAGTCTTCACTAACCCCCAGACACTTCGTCTCAACAGTTTACCCAAGGAAGGTTCTGTGTTTCTCCGGGTGAATCATTATCACTCAGCACTGTTTTCAAGTTCTGGCACTCTCCTGAAGTCTCTTGGTCCCAGTACTTCAATTAGCTCTAGAAGTATCACTACTCTAAGACCATGGTTTTTTCACTCTTTGTTAATAAACAGATAAGCAAACAGAACGGAGAAGGACTCAGAGACTGAAAATAATGTCACAAGGAAATAGGCTGCACCTGTGGCTCTGACAATGACTTTGACATTCAGCTAATCCACCAACATCTGTGAACATCTGTTGAACCTAACCTCTGTAAAGTAACTTAATAAAAAGCTGTCTTCAAGTACTAGTTAATTTACTTTCAGAATTATCAAGTTCTGACTTAGTATGTTTTTCCCACATTTTTACTGATAAACAAACCTGGATTCACTTACTGAAAAAATTGTGAAGGTTAAACGGTGAGCTAAACTGAGTAAGTCTGTGTTTGAAAGAGCACAAAACCCAGTGGATTGCTTCATTTTAAAAGGACCTGAATATTTAAGAACCACAAGAGATTATCCACCAGAAGCAATCTCCCTGATGTTTTGAAATATCTGCATTGCAAAACATATTTAAATGCTATTGGCACTTACTTTCATGGGAGATGGGGGAGAAGAAACGTCATGCTTTTAGATAAAGTAGAAGTAAATTTTAAATAGGAGAATTTTCCTAGTGATGTCTGCAATTAAAACATATGATCTCAATATATTTAAATGTGAAACAAAAAATGTTATAAAATGTATAACAGTCCTCTAAAAATTTTAAGAAATCACTTTAGCACAGTAGTTTCTTAAGAGCTTATTGAGAAGTATGATCTCAGTGACCCAATAGCTGTGCTTTGGCATGTGGTAGGAGTTCAAAGTGGGCATCCCTGGCTTTTCCTGTAACACAGGTGAGATGTAAGATGCTCCAAAAACACCCTGCCTTTGATCTAACCATTAGAAGGAGAGGAAGTCTGTGCAGATTTGGGCCACATGTAAAGACACTAAATCCATGGGTGAGGACATGAAAATTTTTATCTCAATAAAGAACATCACACTGCTACCAGCAGTAGATGCAGAAGCTGAGGAAGGAAAATAGGGCAGGCTCAGTGAAAGCTGAGAATTTCATACCCAGGCAGGAGCCCAGCTCCAACGGTGACCCAACGGGTTCCATATGGAAAAATTCTGTGGGACATTCTGCCTCCCACAGAGGAAGGACACCACCATTCACTGGTTTTGGCAAGGCAGTGGTCCCCTCTTTCTGCACCACGCTTCACCAGCAGCAGCAAGTTACTACAACCCTCTTGTCCCTGTCCCAAGCAGCTCTACCCAGGCAGTGCTGTGGCTTGGCTGGGATCAGTGGAGCAGCGCTGTCCTGCCCCTGTGCAAGGAAGTGGCTCCCACTGACAATGGGAGGCACTCAGAGAGCAGCTGTTAACCTAAAAATATACAAGTATGGCAAACTGCTACCCACTGCCCCACTTCAAAAGGCAACTATGTGTACAAATACAATTTTGACTGTAGCATTTTAAATTATGAAACTTGGTGCTTTCTGGAGCTGCTAATCACACTTCATTAATGTATAAAATTCTGGCAACATCCCTAGCTGATTAAAACTGTCTAAAAACTGAGTGCTAAAACCAGTAGGACATGGAGACAGTGGACATGAATCATCAGAAATGCAGAGATGCTCAATTCCTCTGGAGAAGCTGAAAAGCCAAAAATATAGATGATAAATCCCACAACCGAGGGTATGAAATGTTACCAAGAAAGATGAATGTCAGTTAGGAGGAAAAAATATATCTCAGGATGATTTGAGGGCATAAAGAAGGGACAGGAGGATAAAGAAGGTAAGTAAAAAGTTATTTCAAGCTAGAAAGGGTTTTTTAACAGGATAACAACTAGCTGACTGCTTTAGGCATGGTTCCTCACCCTAAAGTTGGTGGCAGGTCCACCACCCACCACGTAACATGAGCAGGATACAGCCTCTCTGTTTCAACACCAGAACAGTTACAGCATTAAATACGCTCAATGAGCTGCTAGGGAGTTGATTAGCTGACCTAATAAGCTCTTGCTTTGTTGAAAATAAACTGAAGCCACTGTAGCTGAGCTACTTGTCTGCAGCTCACCTATAAACAAGCAAAATCTTGTTGGCCTTGTGTGGCCTAAAGCTCTGCTTTGCTTTCCCAGCTCCTGCTGAGTGACTCTAAACTGGGATAGAGAGACAAGCTGTAGCTGCAAAGGTCTTCAAGACCAATGTTACTCCAGAGGGTAATGGGAGGAAGGCTAGGAAGGCTGTGAAGTTTACTGTGGTGGCAGAATGCTTGGTACTAGATGTGTCAGTGGACACATGGAAGGCATTTCCAGAGCATACTGAAGATGCTAACTGTTTCCACCAGAGGGTTCAAGTTCATGAAAGAAAAACGTAGTAAGAATTACTAAATATGTTAAAGTGACATTTAATTCAGAAAAATAACTAGAGACAAGGAAAATACTCAAGCATTTTTTATCTTGACATGCTTGTGGTCTTTCCTGGGCTTATGGCCACAGCTGGGACAAAACTGGGCTTGATGGGCTTTCAGTCTCACACATGTCAGGCCAGTTATATTAATCTTAAGGTGTACCATACACAAAGTTTTTAAATTATCATAGAATCAGAGAATTACTTGGGTTGGAAGGGACCTCAAAGATCATCTAGTTCCAACCCCCAATAATCAGTAAAGCCAAGTGATGTTGTTGGTTAAGCAGGATGATAAAGGTGAAACAAAAGAAACCAAAACTACCCACGCCTCCAAGCCTCACACTTACACAGCTTTGTTTTTAAAATTTGAATCTTTGTAGTTTATCCTGAAACTAAGAGGTGCTGTGGCTGCTTTGCACCTCTTTAAAACCAGATTAATCAAAGACAGGTGAACTGTGTTAATGTCTACATTATGCAGAAATCCCAAAGATTATCCACTGCCCAAATGCTACAGAAAACTAGCCTCAGCTTAGTCTCTGAGACACTGGACAAGCATTCAGGAAATCTGACACAAATGTCTTAGGTCCTTCTGGCCTTCGCGTGGGTTTTATGCCAATTTACTACAATAGGAAAATCATTGGTCCTTGGGAATTCTCTCCTCTTTAGAAATCCCACTTCCAGGATAGGCTCTTCTCTCAATAGCAACCGCCAAGTTCACAAAGCTCAAGCTAACTACAGCACTAGCTGTATCCCAGCTGTGATGATCACTAGAGCTTAAGTGTGCTGTATTCCTGGTGCTGGGAAACCAGATCACTGTAGTGATGTGATTACAGACACTGCCATAATTAATTTGGCTCAGGATTTTGTTAAGCAGGTACACTCAGGCTTGTTTAAATAAACACTGTCACTGCTGGGAGAAACTATTTACTGCACACCAAAGTTAAAATTGGAAGTTCTGCAGATCAGCATAAATAATTATTTGGGCTTCAAGAAACATAACAGAAGCGGGAAAGTGTTGGTTCAAAGTAAAACAATAACACAAAGTAGATTTCACTTACATTTAGCCATTACACCTTCATTACTGCACTGAGATCAGGAGAACACTACATCTAACGAAGCTTCAAAAAGAGCAACTGTGAAGAAAATTCTTTCCAGTAAGTTTCTTTAAACAAACAAGTTGTTTTTGTTGCTGTTTGCTTTTAGTTGGCAACAAGAGTGAGCTTGTTAAACATCTCAGACAAATCTTTATTGCTTACCACACCAAGAAGCAGAAAAACAACAAACCCACCCAAATGTAGCTCGCAGGGCTATTCCTACAGATTTTTAGAGTGCAGTGATTACTCAACAACACTCGCAGATTACTCCATTGGCATACTGTTCAAATTCATTTCTCTTTGTCACTATTTTTAACATAAGATTATGATCTCTCCATTCTTACAAAAGGGGCAATATAATTGGTCCTTCAAGTAATAGTGAGGAACTCAAAATTTAAACACATTGAATCAGCACTTTACTACTGACTGAGTTAATACTGTATGCCATTGAGAATGAGCTGTTAACATCCTCCCTGAAAAGGGCAGTTCAGTTCTCCAGAACAGATGACATTCATTTACTGATCTGATTAGGATTACAATGGAAAACTCTTACGCAGCACAGCTCTCCTTGGAGAATGTGTGTCTCTTTTAATATTATATAAATATACAAATAAAAGAAGATCTTGTCTGGACAACACAGGACAAGCAAAACATGACCATTTTCATTACCTAACCTTCTGATAAGATCTCTGCACAGGATTTTTAAAGAGCCTATAGAATTGACTCTACAAAGCAACTTGTTACTCCTCTACTAAAGGCCAGATGTTTATTTCGGTAATCTGTTTAGTTGTAGCCTTCCAGAGACAAAGGCTTTAATAAAAGGGAGCAGATGTCAGCCACAGCTCTATTGTTTGGACAGTACATGACAAACTCAGGCTGATGTGATGTTTGCTACTCATGCAGCAATGGTGCCAGGGTACACAGACATCAACTGTCTAAGAACTGATATCCCTCACCTCCAAGGCAGGGAGTCCAAGTGCAGCAGGACTTCCCCTAGACAAGCACTGAAGACCTCGAATCTAGTGCCCAATGCCCGTCTGGAGTAGGGGAATATTCAGGGGAGTTAATGGCAGAATCCGTAAGTATTATGGATGGCAACAGCTGTCACCTCCACCTTTTGTGCACCTTCCAGCTCATCATGTCATATTACAAATTGTTTGGATAAGACTATTATCAAATCAGACCACGACAGGAATTTGAGAAAGGGAGAGATGGAAACATCAGGGAGTTAACTATGGTAGTCAGCCTGTTACATGAGGTAACAACTAAAAGACACAAAATGACCGTGTTGCACAGAAGCTCTGCATGCACGTATTTTAACGTGGACACAAATGGAACAGTAGTGGACTGAATTACTTATTTCATCCTGGTTGTTCTCTGACAACAGCCATGGCCTTTTCTAGACATTGTTCCAAAATACTGCTACATCCGTATTCTGTGCAATACTATGTGACTTCAAAGTATTACTGCCACTTATTAAGATTTCTTAACCTTTCCTCACATATCATTGATCCTATATTTTAGAATTGGCCTTTTTAAAAAGACTTTAATTAAAGTAGTCAAAACATCTTCAATAATAAAACCTGTTTCTTCAAGAAAACATGGCACAATAGGAAGTTTCTGTTCCATGGAGAGGAGAGTTAGGATCCTAAACAAAATTGTTAATAATTATGTCATACTTGCTAATAAATTTTGCAGAATACCAGTGTAGTGAATATAAAAATAAAAAAAGAAATGTGCACTATTTTCTACTACATCCTGTAAAAGTAACAATTCTAGTTTTACACCAGTCCCTTTTAAGTGTTTTAAAATACATTAATACCCTACATTATTATATTTAGGAAATAAAAATTCTGCAAACAGAGCAAGGTATCTCCAGAGAGGTCTTTGACAGCTATCATCTTTATGTGAAGGGATGGTTTACAAAATACCTACTACTTCACTTTGAAACAGATGTTAATGAAGTTTATTTAGTTCAAATAAAAATCATAGCGTTCAACAAGAATGTACTCTCCCTCCACTACAGGGTAAACAGCAGCACTATAATACATTACTGAAATGAGTCCTGACTTCGCTGAGGAAGATAAAATTCTCAGATTATTTTATTTTTACTTAGTTGCTGAGCTTCTACTTTTTAAGCCTTGACACTGGGCAAGCTGGCTATTCTACACTTTGCCCCTGGTAGCACACTTCCCTTTATAAAGTACATACTACACAGAACTAAAGCTCTTTTCCTCAGGACACAGAAAAGCAATGGAGAAGTGGATGGCAAAAGCATAGGCATAGCCTGAAAGTTATAACCAGACCTTGTGAATGGTCTGAACAGAATCTTCCCAACATGGAGAAGACTCTTGGGCAGGGGTTGCTTTCCAACACCAGCTCTGCCTTCTGTATTCCTCCTTTGAGACACGGCCTTAATCAGGAAGATAAACAGTGCATGTCACTGGCCTCTAGTCACATTCAGCCTAGAGTTTATGGATGCCTGTGAGCCCAAAACTGCTCCAATACAACTGGAAAAGGTAATTAAGAACAATTTCATACACAGAGCTTAAATTTGCCATACAGGAAACTCTGCTTTTGATGGCAAAAATAATTAGGCAAGAAAGTTTTAGCACCATCAACCATTAACAATTGTTACATGATCTCTGAGCAATTCACATTAACTTTTATCTAGTGAGATCATCCCTCTTTAAAAGCAGACCTGGACCAACAAGGTGCTAAGTGAATCAGATAAGACACCTCCAAGGGTGCAGAGAATCAAATATAGACTTGCTGCATACCAAATTAGCGTCACAACTGCTCTAGTGCCTGAAGTGAACACACTACAGCAGGCATGCTAAGGTGAATTCTGCCACGTTGTTTGAGGATCTAGAGACAGAGTTCAAGCTCTCTGTACCTGCAGGCACATGATTAATAACAAACTCCCCAATGACAGGCCAGGGCAGAAAATCTGAGGTGGCCTCTAGCCAGTTTTGTTAAATTCTCTTCTTTCTTTTATCAGTGAGCAGTTACTTATTTGTAATGTGACACCTATAAAAAAGGAAGAAAAAGAAATATGTATGCATCTTTTCATGATCTTAAAAAAAAAAAAAACAGAAGAGAATGATACATAACAATGCAAAGAAATCAGTGCTACAGTAATTGTCTGTGCACTGAATAGTTTCCCAAGAACACTGCACCTTTTTCAGCAGCCTATTTTATTTCTTTCTTGTCCATACGCCTTCGCTGTTTTGTTGGAGTTGACATCCATATATTACATTTCAGGGAAGGACAATAAATATCACATATCTCTGTCTCTACTGTTGCCCACTAGGCACTCTATCAAAACTTATCATAACACTAAACCATATGAACACCTTCAAAGGAAAAAAAAAAAAAAAGAAAGAGTCAGCCTGCTATGTAAATATTTTCCCTTCGGCTCAAATTCCCACCTGGAGACAGATTTCCTTTTAATTTTGGTTGGCCTAAATTTCAGGCAATCTCCATTCAGTGGCAGATTTCTGCATATAAAACTGTCACTGTTCAAAGTGCTAACTTGCAGCTTCACAAGGGTGCAGTTTCACTGGGAAGTGGTTATTTCCAGTCTTCTGAAAGATCCAGAAGTCACTTCTAGTCTAAGAAGAGTTGTATTCAGCTGTGGAGAATTCAAGAAGAGGGAGGTGTGAGGCACAGGCCTAATTTCAGACATTCGGTTTTCCAGCATTTCTGGCTTTCTGCTCAAAGAGTTGGGTTGCTGCAGGGCACTGCTGCCTGGGTAGAGAGCCTTGTAAAAGGATGTTGTGTAGATACTCACATACCCAAGAGCCATGTCACTGAAGCTCACAAGCAGGTTCATGTGTCTGATTTGTCTGAAATGTACACACTCTTCCCACACACAATTTTATAGCAATGTCACTAAGATGAAACAACAGACTGTAAAGTCACAAAAATATGTAAATTATCATATTGTTGGTGCTCTAACATAGCAGTTGATTATCAATAAAATTAGTTGTGTTCTCATGTGGTTGCAGCTCTTATCTTGTTCACAGGAAATAAAAATTGTTCTTGCCAAGTACTTTATTTCAAAATGTCTTAGCATAACTTGTTACTGAAAAATGGGCAGTGCATCTCAAAAACTGAGAAAAGGAGAAGGTAGATTAAAGATTAATGATTGTATCTGCAATTACGTCAATTCAGAAAAACCACACACTTCAAAATGTGGAGTTCGTCTCTTGGTACCAGAAGAATCCCTTCTCCTTCGGTACAAGACAGTCTGTGAATCAGTAAACATTGATCATCTTTTTGTACCTTTTTCCCCTCTTACATGAGCTGTCAGATGTTCAAATGGTTGACACAAATCCATTTTGGATACTTATTGAAACCATTAAAGACAAAAACTTCTTCTAGCCTGAAGTTACACCCTGAAAAGTGATTATTTCAAATGCTGATGTCCTAGCCAGGAAAATCTAGCATAAGATAAACCCCTTGTGCACACTGCTAAGGTTTTCTACTAAGGAGAAAACGGGCAGAAAAGAAATCCCAAAACTCTTTATGCTAATACTAACACAGAAAAACCAGTATAGCTATGAACATAACATTGAGTCATGGACATCATATGCTTGTGAACTTCTATTGAAGTAACATGACCAAAAGAAAAAGTGTACCTATTTTGCTTTGCACTGTCTAGCCCTCATACCTTTAGAGGAACAGCAATGGACCTGACCAGTTGGTATCATAGGTGTGAATTGTCAGCAACAATGCATAAGCCAGAAAAAGTTCATAGAAAGTCTCCTGATAAGACCGTAGAATGCAGAAAAACAGACAAAGTTTTTTAATAGAGAAGACTGGATTAAAAATTGCCTGGATACAAATCAGAAATTTTAAGATAAAAATTTCAAACTCAACTAACAGAAAACTCAGTATTTTTTCAGTTTAAGTTACTTAATAGGGATTATGCTTTAGTTATTTATGTCGAGATAAACACATGAAAACACTCTGTGGAAATGACAAAGAGAGACAAAGATGTGCAAGATTTGCTGACTTTATCTAATTGTAATATTTTACCCCCCTTTCCAGCACTAACCTCCTTTGCCTTCTGCATAATGTTTCACCTCCATTCTATTACCTAAGAACTTCATTAATTAATGCAGCAGGTTAACTCATGAATGTTGGAGATCTTGCACTTACTTTCTCCTTCATCCTAGAAAATATAGTTTCTTTCAAAGCATGTTTGCTCTTTAAAGATGTTCATGCAGACAGTGAAGTCTAGTAATAGGATTAACTCTGCTCAACCAAAATGGCTATCAGCTCAGCAGACAGATTAATGAGATCATCTCACATGTTGCATGACATCTTCTGCCTTGCTAATTCCAAATAGCAGTTTCTAAAACTAGGTTAAAACATTCTATAAAAGCAATCTGAAAGGGTAAGAAACAACAGCTTAAAATGTTGTATTTCCCAGGCAAACTAAAATCACACAGAACAATATAAAGGCTGTTATTTGTGAGGGGCTGATCCATAAGGGAGGGTAAAAATCCCTTCCACGTCCCAGATACATTTCTTTGATCGACTTACCTTACCTGGAAGTAAGAAGATAAGAGTTAACACTGTTGAGGTAAACAAGTAAGGCCAATACAAAGCACATGGGAAGGATGTTAAATACTTCACTCCAAGAAGCCAGTTAGCTGCTGCATCATACCCAATCTGTTTGTTGCAGAGGATCCTAAATCACTTTTAATGTGCTTCCTGTATTAAGCTAACAATTGCACTGCAGTCACAGGCTCTCATCAGATCTGAGCAGCACTGTTGAATCTGGCAGGGACTAAGCCAGAACCAGTTTGGATGTACGTATCAAAGGCTACTGCTTCAGCTTGCACTGGTGGATGGAGAAGCTTACACCAAACAAACAGCCCACCCATCAACCTGCTGTCAGATTTACTGCAAGTAGTGCTCATTTATCCTAAACGCTCTGATTGCATAAAGACGCTCTGAGCATCAATGACATTTACACCGTGACAGCAGCAGAGAAGGAGCTTAATTACAATAACAATAAAACTCAATCTAGCCAATGTTCTCGTTCACTGTGCCAAAGACTTCCACTGAATTTTTGTGCTTGGACTAGACCCAAGCAGCAAGAATACCACAAATCCCCAGCTTACAGTGGTCTCACAAGGCACTTTACCATCAACAGGTTGTACCTGAAGCATGTGACATTACCGATTTTTACATTCTTGGAGGGAATCCCCGAGACAGCCCTAGGATTTACAGAAGAATGACCTGAATTTTCCCTGTATGATCATTGCCTGATCCTATTGCCCTATTAATTCAGATTCTATTAGAGAAAGCTCAACAGCAAGTCCCATGTTCAAATGGCCAGCTGAGTGTACTAATATATTGACCACTGAGAACCATAACAGCTACTTACCCCACAGTACCGATCATCACTGAATATCTGCGGTGGCAGTGGGTTGCCTTGTGCAGGCTGCCTGTCCTCAGGAATATTTTTATACATCCATTGTCTCTTCTCTTCTGACATGGTGATATCCACTTCTTCGAACTCTATGCGATTGGCTTCCAGAAACCTCACCACATCCTGCTGCCTCTTCTTTATCTAGATGAAAGAAGGAAAATTCTAAAAACCATAGTCAGTGCAAGTCCTCCATAACACCGATATGCTTACAAATCTAAGAACATTCCTCCTCTCCCATCCCACTTTCATAGGATCACAATTTAGAAAGACAAAGGAGAAAATATTTTTTTCAGTTTTAAGTTCATAAAAGTTAAGCACTGCTGTTACTTTACGTGTTGGCAAAGGTTATATTTCTTCACCTCACTTCTATACGGCTGTCTGTTTAATTCAGCTGTGGTAATTTCAGCCTTTACCCTCTAAAGATGTTTTTAAAAAGCAATCTGTAAGGGTCTCTTCAGAAGTAGAAGCTAAAAGAGGCCGTTGGTTTTCAAAGACATTAGGAGCTACATTTTTAAAGTATACAGGCACCTAAAAATGCAAGGTAAACAACCTGGCAAGTCCCAGAAGAATTTACTCCTAAATGTGTTCCTTGAGATGAACATGTCAGTACATCTGAAAAAAACCACCCCAGCTACACACATTTTTGTTTTCCTAGACACCTACACATTTTTTAAAATGCAGCTCAACAGTTTCCTGAACAAGGCTTGTTGAATATTTAGCTAAGAGTGTCTGTCTGCACAATACACATGCCTAAAAGTAAGCATGATGTCATCTCTTGAAAATTAACTTTATTGCAAAAAAAAAAAAAAACACATGAGGTTTGTATTAAATGTATGGAGTTTCTGCCCCTCCAAGAGATTATCATCTTTATACAAAAGCCTAACAAAGGCAGAGCACTGGCAGTTTTTAGCTCATTGTAGTTAAGATTGGTTGGACTCAATGATCTTAGAGATCTTTGCCAACCTTAACAGTTCTGTGATATTAAGATCAGTCCTTAAGAGCTAGATGGGGTTCAAGCAGATACTCAGGTAAAGACAGTGTCTGCCTCAAATAGGACTTTACAGCAACCTTTGAAATGAAAGTCTGTGGGGCCAAGGAAAGTCACCTGGGCTCATTCAGCTGAGTCTGTTCTGCATTCCTTTCAGTCCATACTGTACTTTTTGCATCGACCTAATGAAATTGATACTTTCAGAAAGGACCCTTAAATTATGTGCTGTATTTTTTACAGCTATCATCACAGTGTTATTTGAAAAAAAAATTTCAGCTTTAATAATTTTACAGTATTCCTGGAGTGTCATATCCATGCAGTTGCTGGCTGGCATAAAGCCCAGGTGGATGAATCATGCCTGTGGGTATCATATGACCTAGATACTATTTGGAAATCAGAGGATTTTCAAAATGCATGTGCTAGTTGCTCCTGTCACACAACAGAGTCTATCTATCTAAATGCATCACAAAAATACATAATTTTGGAGGCAATACGGGTGGAATCCTTATTTCCTTGAAGGCAATAAGAAGGCAGCCATCCCAAGAAACTACAAATACAAAGCTCTCAAACAATTACAGTCTTTCTTAAGAAGTCGACTGCACAGTACGTTTGTGTCAGAGTGTCTTATTCTTTTTCCCTATTTTGCACACACTGGTACAGTTTTTTAGGCATACGTGAAAGGATCACTTTTGTCACAGAGAAGGCAGCTCCTAAACATGCATGCAAATAATGCATTATCAACAACAGCAAAATTACTGCATCATCATCACTGGTGGTACCAAAGGAGACACACCTTTTACTATGTCCCTAAAAATTCCAAATGTAGAAGTGAAAGACAAAAACTATTTCCTCTGTCTTTCAACAAAAAAGAAGCTGCAAAAGAACACAAAAGAGACAGAGACAGATATTCTTAACACGAATATTAAACAGCTGGTTAATCAGAAAGGAGATGACTAAAATGATAGGTGGGAGAAGTCATTTCCTTAAAGTGAAGTGCTGTTAAAAGGCACATGAAATCCCTCCTGCATTGGTCAGAGCAATGAGCAAACTCCAGAGTGGCTGGGCCAGCCCTCTGGCCCCAAGGCCAATTGGCATCCTCCGGCCAAAGCTGTTAAACCTGCAGCCTCTCAAAGCTGCTGCTTGCAAACTGTACACTGGGAATGATCCCTGGCATGCTGTAACATCTAAATCATGGCCACAGGCTGCTTGTGAGACTCTAAGTTAGCCTTGGCCAAAGCTGACTGTGCCAGCAACCATTCTTCAAACAGTTCCGGAGTACCAGAGCCCTCCATTCTCAGGGCCAGGACATGCACCAGTACAGATGTATCCACATGGACCCATTTTCATCTGCTGTCTTTCAGCAGCCTGTAAACTGAGCGACTGAGATTTAGTCAGATCCCTGTTATTTTACAGTTCACATCACGAGAATTTTCCCACAAACACAAATTTCCTAATGCCTCATTTTATTTTTATAAAACTAATTAAGATGTTGAAGTGAAGTAAATTGGGGTTGTCAGTTTTTTTAGTCATAAGCCTTACAATTCTCCACATGACATCTGTATGAGTTATCAGCTGTGGATGTACCAGCTGCATAAAACTAAAAAAAATAGCCTGAAAATTTCAAGCCAAAAAAGTAGCATTTTCTCCTCCCCAATTTATTTGATTCGGGCCTATAAACTGAAACAAGAGCATTAGTTGTATTTAAAATCCTATTAAATTATGCCTTGTTGTTTAAGAGGGATGCTCAGAGCATCTGTCACAACAGAAGCCAGCTGATTATTCCCCAAGAAAACCACAGGACCTTTGTCTCTGTCTACAACTGGATCTGTGCCGCAGAAGTGCGTCAGCCTCACGATCCTGCCTGCAACTCTCATCTGTGCTTACTCGGAGCCCCAAAAGCTCCCAGCGTTCGGCCGCAGGAAACACGGAGCAAAGGCAACACGGCACAAAGAGCAGTGTCAGTTCTCACTCCCTCACCAGCCTGTCCTGTCAAGAGCCCAGCAGAGAAAAATACATCCTCATTTGACAAACTACGGAGGTGGATAGTACTCTTTGTAAAGTATCTCGCTGCTACCAAGGTTTCCAGAGTCTGATACAACTGAAAAGAGCCTGGAAAAAATAATCCTATTGTCAGAGGTACCATGTTCAGAAAAACTTGATTTGTGGCTATTCATAATACCACTTTGCGAAAGCCTTTGTGGTCTTACATGACAGACTGCTTCAGCACCAAAATATTTTGGGTTTAATACCTTTCAGCACACCAGAAGACTCTGTAAAATACATCTTCAGAACATATACCCACCGTGAAGTTTCAGAGGAAAGTTTTTATGTAATATGATCCTAATCAATCTTTAAATGAAGTGAGAAACCTCTGGTGGAGTTAATGGTCTGCTATTATAGTCCAATGTTTGCCTCCCATATTTTTAGCAGGGTAATTCTTTTCTGAACATAACTTCTCCGGGTTTGGTTTTACTGTTAATCTATATTTCTATTCACGAAACTAAGACAGGAAAAAATCCCCAGAGACATCTTAATTTTATCCTTGTATTCAGACCTGGTAGCTTTACTAGGATTAAAAAGAAGCAAAAATAGGACATCCATTGTGATATATAAAACTGCTAAAATGAGCTAATCACTTAATCAGTAACCTGATTTATAAAGAAAGTCTATTGTAGCTAAATTATTCTGTCTTTCTGTCCTAGTTTTCATTTCTCTACACTGATTTGCAGCAGGTAACAGAAGGATATATTTTCAGACTGCTTTAGAGAAATATTTCAAAGACAGACTCAGTCCTGTCCAGGTGGGACCAGTGGGATTATCTGTTCTGACTTTCAGCATCCCTGAATTAATTCCTCTTAGGAGTAAAGGGTTTCTTTGGACTTTTTTCCTCTCTAAGCTCCATTCCTGAACTGATAATAACAGAGTATCTGCTGGTCTCTGCAAATTGTTCCCACAATTAATTGACTGTCTTTACTCGAAATATCTGCTTGCTTCTGTTCAGAATCCACCTCACTTCAGTCACTTAACTTTTCATGTCTTTGCCGAGACTAAAAACTGTTCTAAGATTTCTGTTTCCCACACAATGAATATCAGATCTCCCAGCTAAGCTGAACAGTGATCTCCAGTAGCAGAGAAATCATATTGCTCACTTAGTAGCAGAACGAGAAAATGAGGATGTTACCATAATAAATCATGTCCAAATTGGAGCAGAATTCAGAAAAATCAGATTACATCCTCTATCCAAAGATCCCTGGAAGCTTCTCATCACTTCCAACTAATGACAGTTTCCTTCTTTTTTTCCCTGTCTGTGCTTCCTGAACCTGTTTTCAGAAGTTCTCCTGTCCTAGACAGGCTTGCCTACTGACAGCTGCTGAATCAGAGGAGCATAGCATGCAGTCTCTTCATTACTAAACGTCAGCTGCATTTCATCATTCTATACTCTTTCAACCAAGACACTCAACACCCTGCAAACATCTTAGTAGTCCAGGATTTATCTAACTTAGGATAAATGACTATTACTTCTACTGTACTATATGCAAGATGACTCAAGTAGCAATATTAATAGGAACCGTGCCATGATTAAAGAGAACTTCTCTGCCTTTCTTCATTAGCCCAGTTAATATAAATGGGACCAAGCAGACACATTCTCAGTTTCAAATTTCTTCACAGTGTCAACAGGAGGAATGTTGCTGAGTGTCTGGTGCTCACAAAGTGGATGTGGAAGGTTGGTCTTCTGCTGTAGACTCTGCCCCCCACCTTCTGGAGGTAAGGCATTCCTTGGGTTTCTGTCCTCCTGCCTGCAAATGGAGGGAATGACAGCAGGCACCACTCCGTGCATTGGCTGGTGCCTGAGATGTGTAGCACTGGCTGTTTTACAGCCTCATCCTCTTGGAATTGAAGGAACTGAAAGCCTACCCTGAACTGTCCACTCATTCCAGACAGATCCCAAGAAAAAATAGCCATCTTTCTAACACAAAATCCCACCCCAAAAAATATTCAGACCACACATGGTGAGAGAGAACAAAGCCTTATGAGGTTATCTTCTAAGCTGGTTTGTCAGACCACAAGCAGATTTTAGAAGCCTGACATTTAAAAAACAAAAACTGAATGCATGTCTAAGTTCAACTCAAATACTTGTTTCACAGCCTGGCACACCTGTGCCTCTAAAGATGGAGATGGTCCTGCTCATTTTCTTCCTTCTTTTTTAATTTATTTACTCTTTCCACACACCTGCCCTCACTCCAGAACTGCATCAGCCACGTTATCCACCCACTGACTCAGCCAAAAACTGAATGTATTGCATTTGGCAGGGGCAGCTTTATGGTGCAGTTTGATGATAAAACCCAGCAGATCTCACGGCTGGCTGTCACTGGAATGACACAATGTTCCTCCCTCCTGCCAAGTAGCTCCTGCAGCTTTCCTCGCACAAGCATAATGCAGGAACCAGGGGAACTAAGGGAAGGAGCATCAATAATGTCAGCACCACAATCTCATCAGTTTATACCAGTAACAAAACCACATCCTAAGAAAATGGCTCAGCAGAGGCTGAAGCATGACTAGTTACAGGTATTTGAAATATGAACTGCATAAGCAGCATTTGTGTTACATAAACACAAGCTCAACTCACTCCCACAACTGAAAATATTATATGTGAGCCTCTGCCTCTACAAGTCCAATAACCAAAGGGACTTTTGCAGTGTAAAATGCAAATGTAATATAGCTACTGCAGAGGATTACTTATCTTCACTTCTCATATAGATGAGGTTTAACATATACTCCCAGATAATGAGATACTACACTCTAACAAACAGATATAAGCCCTAAACACATTAAAGGAACAGAATTTTAAACAGTGTTAACACATCCTCTTCTTATGTTTCCACTATGTTTTTGCTCTCATAAAGAAGCAATAAGAAACTATCCCATGCATTCACAAGGTTAAAATACAAATCCTCATGGTCCTGTTACATTTGAGACCTGTAGTGACAGAGATTTCCTGCCAAATTTCTCTTTTCTTTGCCTGACTTAGGAAAGGAGAGCACAACTGACCCCTGGCAATTTTTATTGCAGTGAAATGGCAGCACCGTGACAGAATTTTACAAAGGTTCATATGATTAATTCATTGTTCTTGGCACAGGAAAACACAACGCAGCTATGTACACACGAAAAAAGGATAAGAAGCTGTGATGAAGAAAAGAAGGTTAATAGAGAAGAAAATTTTAAAATAAAAATAAACAAAAATCAGCACTGCATAACTATTTCCAAAAGTAAAGTGAGTGGCTCTCTGCCGTAGCAAATACCGCATTTCCTTCCAACAGAAGGAAAATACTGTCTTCTCATAGCAGGCCTCCAAAGAGCTAAAAGCACCTGAATACTTCATCCTCAAAAAAAAAAAAAAAAAAAAAAATTGTTTCAATATCCTAAAAACTGACCACAGAACTTTTCAACCTGAAGAGAAACAGAACAGTGTGTGAGCAGTGGCCACATGCAGCCAGCACTGCCCTGGTCTCCTGCTAGCAGCAACCTTCCGCTTGCACACAGAGACATAATTAAGGACACACAATATGAAACACTCTGTTGAACTGGGAGGGCAATCTGTTGTTCAGCTTTATGCAAAATCAGTCTGCAGGTCTCTGGGAGCTGCTGAGACACTGCTTAGCCAAGGACTCTGCATACCTTTGCCTGTGTGCAATGTATGTATGGTAACTTTGAAAAGAATCCAGTATTTAAGAAATGCAATTAAAATTTGAGACAGGTTTGGTTTTTCAGAGACTCCTAACCACAAGCAGCCAGCAAAGGAAAACATTTTCTATAAAGCTACAAAGACAGTTAAACTGATCCATGCCCAGTGCCTGCTAGCCTCATATTTTCCTAGCCAGATGTTGCACTGTGATAAATGCATTTAAATCTATTTCTGTGTATGCACATATGTCTATCACAAGGTGAAGGGAAGTTTATTATTTAATGCAGTTTATCTGAAATCACTGTTCTCTCTGCAAGTAACAGAGTAACATTCTGAAACACAGAGGAGTCTTTAGCAAGTATAAATACAACTATCACTGCCAAAACCAAGAGATGATGGGAGTTTGCTAGGTATTGTTTCAGTAAGCATAAAGGGAGAGGGAGAGACAAAAATGGAAGAAATGGAAAAAGGGGAAAGACCAAGAAAGGAGAATGTTCTACAGAAAAATCACCTAGAGACAGTGCCACACAGGGTGTCTTTGAGATGTGTGCAGCTGAAAAAGCCTCTGAAGTCATACCCAAGTCTACTTCTTTTGAATTCTTCTGTATTTTGGGAAACAAGACTTGCCGCTGATGTACACAAATGAAGTAAGTGATTCCATCATTTTCTTCTTGCAGTAGGAACCATGTGTTCTTACAGTGTTGAAAATCCACTTACACATGAGTCTCTGCTGGACTGCAGGAAAACAGATGCTATGAACCCCAAATTTTGGCTCATTGCTTCCTCATCAAAAGAATAAGAATGATATTGATGCTGGATCTACTTTCCAATTAATGGTGTGAATTTTTTTTCTATCGCATCAATGTGGAACTAAAAAATATAGCATTGCTGGGGAAATAAAAAATGGCTAAAACAAAGTGAAACTTGAAGACTTCGCAGCAGGAATTGAACCAGAACTTGGAAGTCTCACTGAGTGTACAGGCAGCTCCAAATTAGTGAGACAGACTAAGAGCCAAAGGACTCCATGCAGACTGAGTAAGTAACACAGCCAGAAGATTCCCTGCCCAGCCTGGCAAGCAGCAGGTGACTGCCAGATTAAAGGTCAGGATGCAAAGCTGGTTGTTCTAGCAGGGGAGCTTGCAAAGCCTGCTGCCAGTTTAGATTATAACCTACAGGAAGAGCTCCGTTCTGTGGAATTACACTATCCTGAAAACACTTGTATTTGACAAAATGCATGCTTGAAACGGTATTTTTGCCACAGATACAGGATCTTTCCTAGTCATAGGTATTTTCTTATGAGGACACTGGGAAAGCGTGCTGGTTCTTCAATGGTTCTTCACCTCTAACTAAAACAGAGGGCAGATTACCAGAGCTTGCTCATAACGTGATGTGATTTTAAAAATGTCTCAGCCAACAGTGAGCCAAAAACTCAAAATTAATAGAATTACGTGTTAGGACCTTTATTTTTCTTTTAAACAAAGTTGAGGATCTTAGTGGCTAGCACAAGACACAGGAGAAACTTTGAGCAGCATGAAAGATGTCAGGGATTTGTAAAACATCCTCAGCTATCAAGAATTTCTCCTGATGGAACCATCCTGCAGGGCTAGACTATCATTTCAAAAAGCTAACAATTCAAATCTTAGCTGGCAGCTAACTTCTTCCAACAGATAGATGTTATTGTTTGCAATTTACCATATGTTTCAGTAGTTCAAGAGAGTGGTTAAAAAGAAAGTGTTATTTTCATGCATTTTTTCTGCAGAAACCTTTCAAAGATGCCAGAGAATAATTTAAATCTCCTGTTTAGCATTCTACATTTAACTCATCCTCGTACTACTCCCTTTTGTCAAGAGTGGCATATTTATAGCAAGTATTTTGCATCATGAAAGAAACCCTTTCAACAGGCAATATCTACCTTCCTTTTCAAAATACAAACACATTAATACAAGTATGATAACTGCAACCCTTATTATTTCAACTACTTTTCAGTACCTACGAACTAAATGCAAGTTGTTCTCTGATCTCCAGGCTATATTACATTTATTCATGTTTATTTCTTTTGATTTCTCCTAGTTATTTGATTCTGAGGAATATCCTTTGCTCCCCAGCAAAGTTCCAGTTCAGCAAGGTAGATGAGAGCTGTCAAGTCTAAACTACTGGAAACTCAGCCCTGCATTGATGAACAGAAAGCTGATCTTTCAGTCTCACAGTTCTGCAGAGTAAGCAGAGTGGGGAATAGTTTGGTGTCTCGCACATGGCAGTCCAAAACTGCTACACCTAAAAATCTGTAGGGATTTAGAGATGTTGCTTTGTTGGGTGCATCAGATTGCTCGGTAGAATTATGTATTTGTGAAGGGAAGTAAAACAGGATTAAACCATTTTGTTTCTTTATTTTCTTAAAATGTTAAATATTTGGTAATTGATTAAAGCTCACTGAAATAGCACCAAAGAAAGCAGCTCTACAAGCAGGTTTTGGTAAATAAGCAAATGCTCTAACACTCAGCAATGTGCCCTGGCAGCCAAGACGGAGATCCACATCCTGAGGCTCACCAAGCACAGCATCACCAGCTGATCCAGAGGGGTGATTATCCCACTGCATTCAGCCTTGGTGCTGCCTCACCGCGAGCACTGTGAGCAGTTCTGGGCCCCACAGCTTAAGAAGAATGTGAAGGTCCTTGAATGCATCCAGAGGAAGGCAACAAAGCTGGTGGTGGGGCTGGAAGGAATGTCCTGTAAGGAGCAGCTGAGGGCCCTTCTCCCTTGTCTAGNACTCAGCAATGTGCCCTGGCAGCCAAGACGGAGATCCACATCCTGAGGCTCACCAAGCACAGCATCACCAGCTGATCCAGAGGGGTGATTATCCCACTGCATTCAGCCTTGGTGCTGCCTCACCGCGAGCACTGTGAGCAGTTCTGGGCCCCACAGCTTAAGAAGAATGTGAAGGTCCTTGAATGCATCCAGAGGAAGGCAACAAAGCTGGTGGTGGGGCTGGAAGGAATGTCCTGTAAGGAGCAGCTGAGGGCCCTTCTCCCTTGTCTAGCCTGGAGAAAGGGAGGCTGAGGGGCAACTTCATGACTCTACAGCTTGCTGAGGAGGGGAAGTGAAATGGGAGGTGCTGATCTCTTCTCCCTGGTATCCAGTGATGGGATGTGTAATACCTATGTCAGGGGAGGTTCAGACTTGTCATTAGGAAGCCTTTCTTCACAGGTAGTCAAACAGTGGAACAGGCTTCCTAACTTGTCATTGTTTAAGACACATTTGGACAATGCCATTAATAGCATGCTTTAATTAACTTCTGGTGAGCCCTGATGTGGTCAAGCAGTTGGATTAGATGATCATTGTAAGTTATGTCCAACTGAAGTATTCCATTCTACTCTAAATTCTGCAAAGAAAAACAAAAGTTTAAAACCAAAAAACCCCCCTAATAAGACATTCACACACATTTTCTATTATGTAACGTGTTTACCACCTGAACTTTGAAGATGAAAATAGAGAATTGACCTTTTTTTTGTGATGAGGTGAGTCAGCAGAACATAGAAAGTGTTTGAACTAGTTCTGTGTATTTATCAGTCACATTGTTTTGTCACAATGAATAAAGCATTCACAGCTGTATTTTCGGTATATATTGCAAATGAGATACAAAAGAAAATTTTCAGCACTAAAAAAAGTAGGCCATGTTTCTTCCTTCTCATTAGCTTCCAACATCAAAACCCAGTGGCATAGGAATATTTATCTATCAGAACAGATAAAAACACCTAGCAGTCCAGGAGACAGAAGAAGTAATTAGCCTTGTTTCATCTGGGTGGGGGTCTTCATTCTGTCAGCTCAAGATACAAGTTCTTCTGGCCATCTCCTACCATAACCATGAGCTGCACCCTCTATATTTTGTCACTCAAGACCCACAGCCCAACACCCAGGTACACCCAACTGCAGCTCCAGCTACTTCCAAAACAAGAGCCGGTGGATGCAGAGTGTGGGTCCATCAGATGCCACGTGCAGCAGTCTCCTGACAGCAAGGCAGAACGGTTAAGGCACATTAAGGCAAGCTTGAGGACTGCAGCACTGTCTAGCCCTGCAGTGGCATGCTGGATTTAATGGAGAATCCTTGTGTTCCCACATGAACACAAGGTCACAGCCATATTTCTCCCATGCAGGTATTAATCCTCCTCCATGAATTTGGGGGAATGATAAGTCCCCTTGACCACTTGGAAAAAACATCTAGCCTTTCCTTAAAAAGGACTATGCTCCTATTTTTGTTCTCTCACCTTAAAGGAGTGGAGATACTATGATTCCAACATGCTCCCAAGAATTTCAAAAACAAGTTTGTGAAATAAAGTTGTCAATGCTTTTGCTATTTTCTCCTGACAGTTACTATCCACACAGCACAGATGTGTCATTCTGCCAACTACAGATACACACACCCCTGACAATGCACTTTAAAATAACAGCTGTAACAGCAGTGCAAGTCATTCAGAATTCATTGTGCTAAGTTTTTATGGATATTTACCAGTTTTCTCAGCACTATATGAAATTGCAACAGAAAAATGCACTTGTGACTCTAGACAAACGTCACATTTCAGATAAAATTGGACTATATTACTGCAACATTCTCTCATGTTTTTGTAAGGCTAGGAGGATGGATCTTCTAAACCAGGGCTGACTGCCACTGCCATTATTCAGATCAGTAACAAAATTATCTTTGACTCAACTGAGCAGAACAAGGTTTCTAACCTTATTAATAAATGTCAACATTATTTCTCTTTCAACGAGTGCAACTATATCTGTGTAGCTTGTGTGTTTTCGCAGCTCCGTATCTGTAAATTCTCTTTTCTTTTATACTTCTGCAGACCCATTTCTTAGTAACAAGGTGCATCCCCAAACACAGCAGCCATCTGATTGTTATCCCAGAAACTGCAGACACATCTTCTGTAAGGTCAACAGGAGTCACCTCCACACAGCCAAAGGTATTGCTGAATACCACACTGCATAAACCCACAGACTTTCAGAAGTCCCTGGGGCCTGATGCTGGGAACCTTTACTAGAAAACAGACCTTGCTGCAGGCAGGCCAGTTTGACTGAGCAGGAAGGGACTGCTTGCACATCAGGGCCATCATAGCAGCTGTCTTCTTTGATCAAAGACTAGTTTTGTATCTCTTTTCTAACTGATTTTAGCTTCCTACCTGGTTCCTACTGAAGAATGTGATGCTATCTACATCCTTCAAATGCCGCTCCTGCCTGTTTCTACATAAACCTATCAGATCACTCACTAGAGACGTTTCAGAAAGGCTGTCTGACCTTAGGAGATGCAGATCCAGATCAAAGGTTTAATGCATACTTGAATTGCATTTCTTTAGATTGGACAGGGATGATAATTTCACTAACCCCGCAGCAATTTAATGACAGGTTTCAGCTGCTGATGCTCTATTGTGCATCAGATCAAAGGAAGCTTCCTTTCAAATGAAGACACACAAAAATTCACTTGATTTTCCCTGAAAAACACAGATTAAGAAATCAGTCTTTAATTGATTTGTAATGTTACTATTAAATTGTTCCAAATAATCACTCATAAAGGTTTTAACAGCACTGATAATACCCAGTATCATCCTCTGCAGCACATGAAAATGCCAGGAAACAAAACAAACTTGTGAAAGTTTTAATAGAATTTTCACTGTTAGATTCTGATGAATATTTTTCTGAGTCGCTTTCTCTTGCTTCAAGTGGGACCTACCCAGTGGATTCAGAGGACCTGTGCTACACGGACTGGTGAAAAAAATCACAACAGGCCATATCTCCCAACAGATGAAGGTAAACAATGTTCTACCTTTCTGTAACAGCACAAAAATCCAAAACCCAACAGGAAAGCATGTTAGCACAAGTGAATGGAACATACACAATCATGTTTTGATTGGCATTTAATATGAAGCACAAGTTCATGGTTTCAGGTCTCTCGTTACAAACAAAAGCTCTGAGGGTAAGCCGGCTGGCAGAGTTTGCAACAGAACAATCCCATGACATGGGACATTCAGAAAGCCAGAAACTGTGGCTGTTCAGGGCTTTGTCACAAGCAGAATCTTGCCATAAGTTATCATTACCCCTGTGACTGTTGCACAAGCAGACATGGCCTGGTGCTGCAGATGCTCAGTTTCATGGGCCAATGTATCACTTGCCCACCTCAACACCCACGAAGGCAAATGCTCACAGCTGTGATGGAGGAGCTGGAATACAGCCAGGTGTTCAGTCCTGGAGCTCTGCAACAGGCAGAAGAGCAACTTAGAAGTTATCAGCACTGAGGTCTTCAACTGCCCCTGCCATCCCTGTCAGAGCTGTCAGATAAAAATCTTTGTAGCATTGTTTACACTGATGTTATCTTTTCCTAGGTAGCAAGGGAACCATTTTATTCCACTGTATGTCCCCATTACCCAGCACAGACACATTAGTGGGTATCTTATGTTGGTATAACTATTCTGATATTCTGCAAGTAACTCATTAAGGTACATAAATAAAGCTTTTAAGTACAGGCCAGACACATGGAATAACATAGAATAATAGAGATAGGTGAGCAAGCACCACGACTTCAGCCCTCCAGCTTACACTGAAGGTAGACATCCACAGCTGCAATAAAGGAGAAGGCATTTTTGACACAGCCCCAACAGGTGCTGACATATCTTGAGCATCCTAAAGGCACCAGGACTTTATTTCTCTTCTGGGAATGCCAAAATCAGTGGTTTATTTTTACTGAGGGATAATTAGCATCTATCAGTGATGCAAAGGTTCAAGTATATATACATAAACATATATATATCCATATCCATGTATATATATACATATGGATATTTGTATCTCTCCATATATATGTGTGTATGCAAAAGTACATATCTACATACACATATTCAAACAAAACGCAAGCTGACACATATGCAAATGTCACTCCCAGGCATTAACTTCTGCAAGTTTATTCCTTGCAGTAAAGTGACAAACATCTTGTGTTTTCCCATTTTATCTTAGTAGGAATGATGGGGATTAGTTATCCAGGGAGAGAACAACAAAACCAACAGTAACAAACCCTGGAACTCTTAACTGTGAAGACAAAGTCTGTCCTACCCAAGGGAGATGGGCAGCAGCAGAAGGGCATACAGTCACTGATGATGCACATGACTCCCTGAAGAACTTGCATCTCTTAAGAACTTCTCTTCAGAAATCAGCTAGCAAGACAGTTACTCCCTCTTCTCTGTACCAAATTAAATTAGAGTGAAGTACAATATTCAATTTAGACTAAATAAGCTTGTTTACTGATGTAAAATCAAATTGATTTTCCCTTCCCCCACTAATGAGATAGAAATAACTTGCTTTGAGAAGGTTCCTCATCACTGTAGCTCTTATGACCACAAAAGGAGGATAGACACATGCTTTAGACTCAGCCCCGTCAGAATGGTGATAAATGTCTTACAGTAAAGTAGCACACCTGAATGGAAGGACTGCCACAGCTTTGAACTGAAGAATTAAAAGATTTCACCCCAAAATACTTCACAGATGGAGGTCTACAGCTCACATAAGATAAGAAGGGAAGTTTAGTGTCCGTGTTCTCTTGCAATAAGATAAACTGTGTTAAATGAATTGCCTGTACAATGTTTGTATTTCAGACACTGCTTCTGCTCAGTCACCAACAACTTTGAGTCATTTCTTGAAAGATCAGGTCACACTTTGCTCATCTACATGAGACACAATGAAATCTGATGTTTCCAGAAATGACAGGCAACAGTGACTTAGATTTCTGAATTGAGTCCATCTGCCCATCCAACGGGTGCCAACTAAACAACATAGCAACCCCAGGAGAGAAGATTAGGGAAACAATCTCTCAGCTACTGAGGAATTTGGAAGCTCTTCTGAGCTTTGGCAGCTATCTGCAGGCTGCTTTCATTGACAGTCACAGGTAAGAAACACTACCATCACCTCTACTTTTACCCTCACCTTGCCAAGGAGGAAATTTGCCAACTTAAGGGACTTGCAAAATGTTAACTGTCTTCTGTAAAACTTACTAAAACATTAAGTTGTTAAAAAACACTGACATACTGGAACATGATAGTGGTTTTTTGGATACAGTAGATTTCAACAAGGAATAGATTCCAGGGAGTACTGTGTTTCTGTGTTCATTACTCTTCTTAGCAAGCTTCCACACTGTAAGGAAAACAAAGATTGCAGCATTTCCTTTTGGACAGACTCCCTGAGGGGGCCAACACTTGAGGCTGCTGGTGAGGAAGCTGTTGCCCTTAGTGTACTTGCTAGTAAAGAGATACACTCTGGGTTCCCAGCTCACAGACAATTCGCTATCTCCAAGCTGCGCTCAGACTGATAAACACAGAAGTGATACTGATTTTATACAATGAAGAACTTCCTTAAATGCTATTTTTCCACAACTCCCAAATTCTGAACATTCCTAAGTAATTTGTACAAATAAATTGCATGCAAGTTAGCTTTTACTTCAATACTCTTTCTCATCTATTAACCAGTTATATGCAACATCCAGCAATCACTGGCACTATGATCAGAGTTAGGAAAAAGAATTTCTAGACTTTAACAATATGGGTGGAAGATTAAGGAGAACAGGACACCAGCAGTGAAGTATGCCCATCTGGGGACTTGCACATTGATACTGCTGTACTCCACAGAAAAACAAAGGGGAAAAGTCTTCAAAACCTCAGTCAGAACAATACCTCCTTTGAAGTTTTATTACAGCTAATTGTAATCAAAGGTCAGTAACCATCCTACTGCACATGACTCTGTGTAGTCCAAAGCATGTTCTTTAAAGTAGCATTATTTCTGACATGATCTATCTGCCAGGAAGAAATGCAAATATTTGAAAAGCACTAGAGCACACAAGAATGGTGCAACAGTTAGGTACTAACTACCATACACAAATTCAACCAGCATCCTTGTGACTAGAGTTCACACTCAGCTCCCTCCTGAACACGTTCCTTAAGTGATCTGAACTGCTGTTCAGAGGCTCACAGTTCTCTCCATCCCAAGGCAGGAGAATGTAACTAGAGTTTAGACTTATTGGAATACAGACCTGAAACCTAGATCCACAGACAGTCAGTCCTTAAGGTGAAAACCAGGTACAGCCTTCAGCACTGACCTCCCTGCCTCGCAGAATTCACAGTCACAAGTGAGGGTCTCAGGCTCCCTATGCCACAATCCTGCAAAATAGGACTGACAGAAGCCAGCAAAGATGAATATGAGCCACCTAACCTGATAATAAGAAACTTGAGGAAGGATGAAGGAACTAATTTTGTTCGTCAAAGGGACTAGATCCAGAAAGTCCCCAGATCTCTCCTATGCACTTAATATAATTGCTAATGTCCAAGATGTGGATACACTTTATGTGTCCAGTGACTGAGCAAGGATCCAGTTTTTTTCTTCCAGTATCACTGCTGTGGTCACAGCAGTGCTCTGTAGGTGTACAGCCAAAAGCACCACCACCTTGAACAAGTGAAGTGACACATATGGGATTCATAAATCAGGCTTTGAGGATCCAAATCCAACAGGTGTATCCTCAGCGTGCTGCCAGATGTTAGACAATACTGGGGTTAAGTACTTAAAATACTGCTACTTCCCATGTAAATATTGCACGATCACTTCTAACTATAAAGATTATTGTCTCATTTCTGAAAAGCTAGCTTACCTGCTGCTCTGATCTGATTTTACAAAATTCAAATATTAAAAAATCATGATAATATTTATAATTTACAAAGCTTATTATTTTACGTTATAGGTAGTTGAGCTTCCGTAAATCACATGCAACAAGTTGTAAATTCCCCCAAATGACCACCATAACTAATACTGTTTTCTGAAAAGGCACTTGTATCACTTAACCAAATCACTTTCAGTTTTGACTGTTGTGCTTTTGGGGTGCAGAGAAGCAAACAAACAAACAAAAAAAGTTAAGATGGTGGATATTCTAGAAGTGACATATTTGAAGTTAACTTATTCCACACCTCCAATAAGAAGCACAATCTTTCTGAGAAGTCCTGTAAGAAATGTTGAGTTACAATGACTTTTTGCAAACAAGGGTGGAGTTGCAATTCATCATCGATCAGAAACCAGCTTAGCCTTAAGAATGCTAGCACTGTATTTGTCTTCATTACATTACCCAAAAACACATGAACCAAACAAACATGACCATAATTATTTTGACATTCCAATGTTTTATAATGTGATTTAAAGGAAACAAAACAGGAAACAAAAAATCCAACTCATTTGACCTCCATAATACGCTTAATCAAAAGCAGAGCTTTAGAGTCATAAAACCAATATTTGCTATAGAAACAATTTAACTAATAACTGCACTCATCTTATCAAGCTTCCTAGTAAAAAATCCATAATCCTCTTCAGTCGCAAGAGTCAAAGTCCAAGTTTTGGTCATTTTAACAAGTCTATTCTTTTCAGGTTGTTGCTGTTCCTCCCCAAACTCCCGTGTCCTCCCAAACATGTTCTCTTGAAGAATGTGGATGAGCAGCACTTATCTTTGTGCATGAAAAGGAATTCATTTCAGTGACGTGTTTTTGTCATCTTGTGAACATACAAAAATTTCAATGGGAAAGTGTTTCACATCTCTCACTAGTCAGAGCAGATTCTACCTGCTGTGCCATTATTTCCCTAATTCCCCCATATTATCTGTTCAGCTTAACAGATGAAGCTTCAATTAATTAATACCAAAAAGGAGAAAGTACAAATGAGGCAGTTGTTTGAACTTCCTCCATAATTTGATAGCTCTTCAGTGATATTCCCTTTACCTTGTCTTCAGTACTCTAATTGCAAGACTGAAGTCTTCTCTGGTTTGGCATTTCTAGATAACTGTAGGAATTCCAGACTTTGAGTTATTTAGCTCATACTACCACCTTCCTGACAAAGGTAGAGCTGCTTTAACACTGAAAACCATTTAACTATGAGTCCGTACATAGTACAGTAGCACAAGTGTAAATTTTTATTGATAGACTGGAGAAAGTAGAACAGATAAAATTACAGTCACCTTGGAATGATTTGGTGAAAAACATGGGCATAAACTATTTCCTGAAAACAGTGAAGCACTGCTGAGGGAGAAAAGTGAAGGCTACTTTTAAAGTAACCTTTCTCTTAGGCACAAAAGAAGATTGATTGTCCTTATCAGGGAGGAGTAGCAAAGCCTGCCTCCCCAGCCCTACAAAGAAGTGCTTGGAATTCGAGACACAGCTTACCAACACAAGTAGAAATTCAGGTCAGAAAGAGCAGGAGACAGTAAGGCTTGTAGAAACATGCCTGCCTGCCTATTCAGAGGCTTCGCATTGAGATTCAATTGAATCTGCCTAATGCATGCTTAAAACAACACGAGGTGATTTAGAAATGTACTCACACGCACAATGCCTCTCTCTTCCCTTCCCACAAGGTCTCAGAAACTTCTCTACAGCGTCCCTACAGGCTAAACCCACAGTCCAGCTTCCCTACACACTGAAGATCAATGTTTCCACTCAAGCAACAACTGCAGTTTGGGATCTGTGAGTTATTTTAAGCTCATGAAGCATTTATAGTCACAAGTTTCATTAAACAAACAAAAAGCAGTTACTACCATTAACCTCTCGGGGGTCTGAGAACTTTCAGATGTTTGGAAGATGCTGCAGGGAGAACTCCAAAACCGAGTGAAGGGAAAATTCACATTATTCTTGGCTCCTTCTCATTTGCTTCAATTACTTCCTTTTCTCATTCTTTGGAACGACCCCCAAAATGTTTTATGCACTAGACTCTTAGAATTATGTGTGACAATTATATATTTTTATCTTCTTTAGCACAAAACAAATTACACCAAGTATTGAGATCAATAAATACTTTAGTAGCTTCCAGAGAAAGCTACACTTATGAAAACTAAAGCCTTCTCTGAGTAGACAACCAGTGTATTTCTCAGGAACATTTCAGCCAAATGCCTATCATTTGACCAGGGTATTCTGAAGATTTCAAAAGGAGTCATGCACAAAGAGTTTAGCTCATTATATTTGCCAAAACAAAAGCTTACCCTAGAGACTACAAAGACTTTCCATTTTAAAATAAAGAGTAATTTAACAAAGTATGTCTAGAGAGATTGGGAAAATTAATTATGTCACAATGACACTGCTTGTTTATGTCAGTCAGTATTACATGTAAAAGTTTTTGGTCGATTACAGCATATCAGATACAAATATGAGAAACGTCCACTCTTACAAGCAGCTAGCCTACAATTTGACTCAAGCTGACCTACAGGAAGAAATTAAACCATGGATTCTGACATTTTTAGCAGGAGAGAGGAGAAATAATCCTGTCTCGTGAATTGCACAGGATCCCAAAAAATAGCTGATGTACTGCTGAAGGCTGGAGGAGATGACACTGTATGACTCAAACACTTTGTTTCCTCTCACTAATGTTTAGTTCCAGAAGGACGATAAAAAGTTTAAAACTTCCCTTAAAACTGTTTAGAGACATGACATACAGTAACCACCTTCTTCTCCAGATGCAGATTCCCACATTACTAGCTAATAATATTGTTTTCTTTGTCATTTTCCTCCATTGCTTAGCCCAGATCTAAGGACACCCCCTGCAAAGCCCACAGAAAAGCAAAAAGCCTCTGTGATGCAACACTGAGAACAGCAGGAACCTAGCCCATAATTGAAGTTCTTAAATGTTGTGACAACATAGATGAAAAAAAACTGACAGAAAAGAGATGTCACAGCTCTGGCCCTTTATAACAGTACCTTCAATCACTGAATCATCTGTTCTGGTCTTTAAGCTGCACTCAGATGTACCGCTGTCTAGATGAAGAAAGTTTACTATCACCAGCACGCAAACTGTTACCTATATCCTGTCATCTTCTTGTTGTCCAACCCAGAAAAAAACTCAGCAACAGAACAGATGTGCAATTTAAATTGCTTGTCAAAATCAGATTTGGTTTGCTGGGCTAATAGATAGTTATAAGGGTTATATTGCTCTGCTAACTGCATATGTGCCTTGCAGGCAGACAGGTTAAGGAGAGAGAAGAATCAAAAACTCCTGTCAGTAACCTCCTTGCAGACTGGAGATGTGGGTGAGCGAACTATTGTGGCCCTTTTCTACCCCTCCAACAAAAACAAAACACAAAATTATGTATCTTGTTCAGCCCATGAGGCATGAAACAGAAATTAAAACTAGCCTACCACAGCATGAACCAACTGCCCATGGAGCAAAGATGTTTCTCTTATGGATGCTTGATGGACATGGATATAGAGTTCTGAAGATGCTGTGTTTACTCAGTTAGCTACTGAAATGGATAATTAGTTTTTATTAGCTGTAATACAGCCACTAAGCATTTTGAACACTTCATGCCAAAACATATCAGAACACATACCTGTCATCATGCCACTGAACTGAAAACTAGATCCACACAGCAAAAGGCTGAAGGAACTGAATACACAATAAACCTTCTGATAGGAAGGTGCTACATCTTTCTGCAACACAAAACATGCAGCTGTCTTCACTGCTGAAGCATAAAGAATATCAATTATATCTAAATCCTTCTGGTGTTTCTTATTTAAGAACGAATTCAGTAGGACGCTTACGCCCAGATTTCCTTAACAGAAAGCTGTCACTTTATACGAAAATATGGAAATTCATAGGTCACATGCATAATTAATTCAACAAGAAAATGATGTACGAGCTTCAAATAAACAGAGAACGCAGTGATGCCCTTCAAAAGCGAGTTTGAGAAGAGCTGTACCTATTCCAGAGTATTTCTTAATGCAGAGAGATGCTGGTGTCCTGAAGTCTGTCCCTAGGCTCTCCTTGTATTTATCTGTCCACCCTACCGTGGGTGGCAGGCACCGAGGCACCGCACCTGCCCGGCTCGGCTCCCCTCGGGACGGTCTCCCCTGCACCGCGGCGCTGATCGCCTCTCAAGAGGGAAAGTTTAGCCCCGCATAATGGCCTCTAAGACCCTTAAAACACACCCAGGATTTGTCCCGTACAACGGTTTCGGGGTGCTTGGTTTGCCAAAGGCAATTTACGAACTAGTTAAGCTCCGGCAGCCTTGCGGAGGAGAGTTGTCTTTTCCGCCCCCATCGCACACACAACCGCGGCAAACTCAGCCCCACGTTCCAGGGCAGCTCACGGACGGACGCTGGGGTCCGTGCCGGCATGCGGGGACAAGCTCGGAGCCCAGGGCAGGCTGGGCAGCGCGGGGAGGACGAGCAGTCCCCGGCGCGGTCCCCGGCCCCGCAGGCTGAGCCCTGCCCGCGGCGGCCCCGCGCCTCTCCCTCCTCCCCGCCGCTCGCCCCCACTCACCGCCACCGAGCCCGAGGAGGAGGCGACGAAGACGCGGATCACCATCTTCACCTCATGAGCCGCGGCGACAGGGGCGGTCGGGACGCGGCAGCCAGGCTGCGAGGAGCCGCTCGCCCGCACGGGACGGGGCCGGGGCCGCCCGGCTCCACCCCGCCGCCGCCACCCCCGGGGCTGGCCGCCGCCCGCAGCACCCCTGCCCTGCCCTGCCCTGCCCCGCCCGGCGAGCGCAGCCCCTCTCGCCGAGCCGGGTCCGGCTCCCGGCTGGCAGGAGGCAGCGATAGCGGCGAGAGGCGGGAGCGTGTGGGCGGCGCGCAGGGACCGACGGGCGCTGTAGTCCTCCCCGGGCGGGGACAGCCGTAGGACGGAGCCAGGAGGGAGCCTGCCCGCCCCCAGCTGCCGGGGAAATGGAGGCATGCGGCAGCCTGCCCGCCCCAGCTGCCGTGCCCTAGCGCCCGGGGCTGCCCGGTGCCACCGCGCGTCTTGGAGAGGATGAGAGGGGCTTGTGCCGCCCTCCAGGTGCGCTGCCCACAGGTCGGAGTGAACAACGCCTGAAATTGCTCCCCCCTCCACGAGGGCTTCTCCTCGCTCCTAGTTCAGGCTGCTCCTGGTCCTTCTGCTCCGTGCGGAGCCGCCAGATCTGATCCGCTCGGTCCGGGTCTGGCCCCTTGGTCGCTGCTTACTGCGGCAAAGGGACGGAAAATGAAGCCGTTCTGGACCGGCATTCCTGTCAAGGCAAGCAACAGGGACAACGCAGGAGAAGCAGGCCACTGGGCGACAGGGCCATATATCCCAAAGGAGTTAAACAGCACTGCCCATTTTCACTCCCCGGTATGGATGTACAGTTCCCGATATTATCAGCTGTGGAACAGATGCTATTAATCATCAGGATAAGCAGATAACCCCAAATAACCCTTCATCACTCAGATCATCTGCAAGTGACTGAGGGGAACTCAGTCCTCATCAGCTTTTGGGTCTGTGAGGATGCAGCCTGCCTTTAAATAAAGTCAAGAACCACACAGCTGACATGTTACTACAGTCATAACCCTCATCCTCTTACTTCGCTGAGCATAGCCAGATGGCTACTCATTCCCTCTAACTTCCCCTTCCCACCGTTTCACCCCAATGATGAAGTGTGCTGTGTCATCCTTCTTCACACCTTTGCATTGCCACTGCCCTCAGTGAATTTCCACTGTTCAGACTAAGCACAGACCTCGACTTGCTGCTAAATATGTCCTTAAATCTTGTTGTACATTTTAATATTGATTGTTTATTTTGAAATCCTGAATTCCTTGAGGAAGGTACCCTAGCAAGAGCCATAAAATGCTCAGTGCTCTCTTAGAGCTTGATTTATCTTGTGGAAGTCATTGGAAAGATTTCCACTGATTTCACTGTCCTGGACTGGAGCTTAATATCAGGAATATAAAGTCCTAAAACGAGAATTCAAGTAGCAATCTTGGAAAGATTTATGCATTACTTTCCTTTTGTGAGAGTGCTTGTTGAAAGAAAAAAAGAGTAAACTTTGTTGGAGTACACCTAGGTACAAAGGTTAAGATTTTCTGGCTTCAGTGCTCCTGTCTTCACTTGAGCATAACTTTTACTGTGGGAACCACAAACCAGTGAACGACAAGTGTTTATTGTTTAATTGCTGCTGAGTGACCAGGGAAAGCAGCAAAGGAGACAAACTTGTTTTTATGTCGGTTTGTAAGCAACTTGTTAAAATTCTGTGATAGGTGAGTAATTATAGGAATTTGCTGGAAAAATCCCATTACCTTACTCAGTGAATTTCCTTCACACTGCAGGATTATTTCTGACAACAAATTTTCCTGTATTTCTCGAAGTTTTCTTTAAAAGGTGGAGATTCCTACTTCCTACTTATTCTCTATTTACTCACTAGTAGAAAATATTGGGTTTAATATTCTGATTTGGCTGTACTCCCATTTTATGAAACAGATAAAATCAGGGCAACTCACTGCAGCTGGTTGTACATGATTCGCTCACAGCACCAATACATAGCTTTAACTCTAATATTAATAACTCCTGCTTGCTAATATATTTCATAAATACAGCAAAGCAGAAAAAAAGATAGCAAGACTGATTCTGAAGGGTGCTGGACATCTTTATCTCTCACTAAACAGAAGAGAAGAATGCTCCTATGTCTCAGAGACAGCCTTGACACTTAACCAATAACTCAGAGAAAGCATGTGGCAATGGCATTATATGGAAAAATCATGAGCTGTAAATAAGAAAATTAAGAATTCTAATGGGAATGTAAAAACTGTAAGGTATTTTTTAAGATTGTTTCCTCTTCCTATAAGAATCCTCTATTTTGTTAGCTCCAAGAGCTACAGATTAAGTCTCCTTTCCCATGTGGAAAAAAGACAATTTTCACTTCAGTTCACTTGAAAGTGTTTATAAGCTGCATAAATTCTCAGAAGCTATGGGGAAAAAATGACAGACAACAATGCACATTTTTCTGTTTTATTGTTTTTAGAGTCTCCCTTTTGTTCCTGCAGCCCTTGGGTCGGTAGGTTCCTACAGTTTGAATGTCAAAACAGAGTCTGAGCAGGTAATCTCACGGCCAGAGCTGATAGACTCAAATTGAGCTAAAGTACCAGAGCTCATGAAGATTTTCCCTCTATCACACTTGAAACAGCTTTAGCCAAAGCTTCAGCATCTTTATTCCACACATATTTAGAGAAATCATCAAAGAGCAGGGGGCTCCCTGCCCACATTCAACTCGAAAACAAATGCAACAACTTAATTTAAGCATCCTTTTAAACATTCTGTGGAACTGATTTTGAACAATCTCAGCCTGTATTTCAAAGAATTTTCTTGTAATTCTCAATTTTTAAAGTATATTTATAATATTTTGGGCTAAAAGTTTTGCACCTATGAGTTTTTGGTATCAACTTTGATGCAATGTGGGAATTGAAAATCCAGACAGCTTTCTCATGTCTCTCTTTTGCCAGTCTTTCCATACACATAAAGAAGCTCGTTCATTGTGGAAGTAATCCAGAAAGTTAGGAAAAATAAACATTACACTGAGTACCTTGTAGAGCAGCCTCTTACTTTATGTGGCTCCTAAGCAGAGAACTATTCCTCTGTGGAGTGTAAAACCTACTGGACATCACCATGTGATGTTTTGCATTCCCAGGTGGTGTACAGGTCAAGACTGGACATTGCCCTTTGTCCTGCAGCTGCTGCTGATAAATGTCTTGAGGCTATGCCTTTAACTCCATTTCTATTGTACAATTCTGGACACTTGAAGACAAAATGGTATGAACTTTTAGTTAAGTAGAAGAAATGTAATAAATTAAAAACATTGCTAAAATGATTTATGAGCAGTTTCCCATGTTTACAGGAGGTACAGGAAGACTGGAGTTGACAATGTGAATTTATGGGGGGCAGGGGTAGTTTCTAAAGATTTCATGGTAAGAATGATTCATTGTTATGCCAGATCTTCATGGAAGATTAAACAGAACTTTACTGCTGCTAAGGTAACAAAGTACACACAAAACCAAGGCTTATGAGTATGTGGAAACAGAAGTTTAAGGGTACAACTTTGAACAAAGAACATTCTAGTTATGATAAAAGATGATTGTATAGCAAGATGCAACAGGCATAGGATAAAAATACGGGAGAAACAGAATGTTATGTTCAGGACTGAAAAAATGGTTAAGATGGCTTTATTTCCACCTGAAAGAAGCAGTCTGTCTGAGGCATTTTAGAAGTTTTCTGGTTTGTGGGTTGCTGGTACCAATCAATTGTTTCTCTGGGTTCTGTGAAACATTGCTAAGAAACAGTGAAGTCTCATAGACTCTGCAACAGTCCA
Source organism: Dicrurus megarhynchus (assembly GCA_013399195.1). NCBI lineage: Eukaryota > Metazoa > Chordata > Aves > Passeriformes > Dicruridae > Dicrurus > Dicrurus megarhynchus. Next base: position 59,919 of record VXAD01013011.1, on the reverse strand, counting down.
CATACTTTAAATTTCTAAAGAGGTCTTTATCACTTTTTAAAAATTCCAAGTACGAAAACATGTTGAAAATTACAGATTTAGAATGCCTTTAAAAGCTCTGACAGTTCAGATCAATCTTTTTTGGTAGAAAGGTGTCATGGTATGGAGCAGAAAATGTAGTTAAAAGGTAGAGAAAAAACAATGCTCCAGCTTCAATAGAGCTACAGATTATCATCAGCTGCTTTTGCACTGCAGAACAGCAGAGAAAGAGAACTTAAAGGCTCTAAACCATACAAAATGGCCAAAGCAATGTAATGTAAGTACAGGACTGTTTCTCTTGTTGTGTAATGGCACTCGGCATGGTGGCTGATAGCCCATAAACATCTTGTCCAGACACAGTTTGAAAGCATATGAGACAATGCTGCTTGGAGCCTGATTCTCTGCATACATCCTAGAAACCACTGTATTTTTAAGGTATTGTTTTATTCACAGAAGTAACCTCCAGGTTACATTTTCTCAGTTGTTCTTAAATGCCTGCAGCTGTGGGCTGTGCACACTCTTATGAATCCTCCTCTACATGCACAACAGGTCAAGCAGCTCCTGATCAAGATCACTCTATCCTTTGCAAATTTTTTTTTTTTAATGTTTTATTAATCATTGATGTCTCTCAACAATGAACTCAGCTTCATGCAAGACTCTGTTCTTTCCAGAACCTTCACTGTGGCCAGAGGTTTATATTCAGAGTATTTCTCAGCTTTCCCCACAGTCAGATTTTAGAGATAACATCCCATGGTAAAGCTCTTTCTCTTATGACTTGAATAACTCTGAAGCTAATACAAAGCCCACATGTTAAAGCAGGCTTTTGGGAAGAGACAGCACTGGAACAATTTTGAGAAAAGTTTTGATTCTTGCATTTACAAATTTGTGGCATGTTGAGGAGAGCAGAGAGGTACAGCTGTTCTTATTTCAGAATTATTTCTGTACCATCTCTATAACTGACAGAAGAAAATAAACCCAAACAAATAAAAATTTTTTTAAAAAATCCAGGGATCTTGAGTAAATTTTCCTTTGTGTCATTTAAATCTAAATTTACCTAGATAATTACAAAGCTGTATGAGTCCATTCTTCTCAGCTGCTGCCCTTCAGTTGAAGTCACAATCTGCTGCTCTTTAGTTGACACATGACTAGTTTTAGTATCTGTGGCTGCTTTGATTCCCTCCATGAATTCCTAATACTAAGGACCTTTGAAAAGAAAAATATTTTCCTGTGAAATTCCACATCTGATATAGGTCAGTCATCTGACTTGCTCAGTCAACTGAACCTGGAGATTTAAACATCTTTTGTGTTCTATATTAAATCATTCATCATTCCTTAAACACTGCTACATTGTGTAAGAAGTTCTAGAGTTAATTTTCTACTTGTGTCATTAAAGATCCACTGTTAGTGAAGTTGGTGGCTCTGACTGAGGAGCAGGTTTCAGTCAGAGTCCAGCCTTGAACGCTGTCTACACTTTCAGCACAAGATACTGCAAATAAATTAGGCCCAAGAATGTCAAGTTCAGCAGGTTTGCATCCATATTTCTGCTAATTTGAGCAACCTTTAGTAATCTACATTACTGCAGAGGGATGAGGGATGAAAGCCCCCACAAATCTCATTTCCCCATCTGCAGTTCCAATGAAACCTAAATTAGCAAGCACTCAAGATGTGAAGTGCACTCAAAGAGCAGCCATAGAGCATTACTTTCCTGCCAGCCCTTTCCAGGAGGGACCTTCTGCCAAGCCCTTGGAAAAACAATCTACCACCACATTCATTTTGGCTTTTTTTCAGCTCTTTTCCCATATCTGTTCAGTTCCACTCTAACAAGGCACTTTGGAAGACTCATTTCTTGCAGGATGCAGAAGTGGGTCGGCAATAATATTTACATACACCAGGACAAAAAGCGAGTAATCTCATGGAGAATAAGGAGCAGTTGAGTACATGAATTTTGGCAACTTTCCTAAAGTTTATATAGTAAATGAACTAAGAATACTTACTATTTTTATAGGAATTAGGAGTTTTTTAGATGTGTCACAGAACAGGGAGGCAGGGAAACATCTCGAATGTGGAAAGCTGATGTAAATTTGAGGATAAGATTATGTGTGTACTGCATGTCAAGCATGGGTTCGAGCCTATAGATGGAGGCCACTCTCCCACTGAGGGGACACAAGACTGTACTTGGTCACAGGTTTGAGATGATCTTTAGGAACCATCAGAAAAAAATCTTTTGCCCACCCTTAGTCCTCATCTCAAAGGCCGAAGGTGTCCATGTGTGCAGTGTGGGTGGCCCAGGAGTGGCCTGCTGGCCCCTACCCTGCCTCAGGTGTAGCCCATCTCCCTGCAGAAGATGACACAGAGCTGACAGAGCCCTTGCCCACAGACAGGACGCATAACAGCATGAATTTAACTCCATAAAAGCAGTGCAGACAGCTGCAGCCAACCTGCTGGCATTCTTCTAGACCAGGGGAGTGATGCCCTGACATTGGGCCTTGCCGGCTTCTTGGGCAGGGGCCAAGGGGAATGAAAGAGTGGAGATAGCACATGGGTCCTGTTTATCAAACTGGAGAGGGGATGACCCAATTTGGAGAGGGGACTAGGAAGTGGAAGCTGAAGCTGGTCAAGGGAGAAGGCAGAAAAGGGAAGAGTGGCAGCAGTGATTAGGGATGTGCTGCAGACAGGCTGTATTGACCTACATGGGAAGTGATTGCAATATCATAGGCTGTTTGAACTAAGGTGACCCTTTACTGCCTGGACAGAAGCTGAAGAGATGTGGATTCAGAGCAGGAGCACACAGAATGGAAACCAGGTGCCTGGCCTGGCACCATCAGCTCAGTGTAGATACAACCTGTGCAACCAATACCCTGAACAAAGGAACATATAGGAGGCAGCGTAAGCCAAACTAAAAGACAGCCAGATAAGTGAGAAACCATATAGTGTGTCAGGCGATGGGTAGAGAAATCACTGTCCTTCCATGCATCGCCTTACAAGTCTCAACCCAAACTGTTTTAAACACGGACCTGCCCGTCAAAGTAGATAGCCATTTTGTATTCTTTGGTAGTGTAACCCTGCAAAATTTGCTAATATTTGTTTATTCCTTTTAGATTTGTAGACTAAAGTTTGTTACATTTTGCATTTCCATGTCCTGTTTCCTGCACAATGTTTTCCCTGATCAGATCTTTGGTGCAGTTGCTGCTCTGTCTCAGAGCTACCTGAGATTTATTTTCCCCTGCTATAAAGGTACTGGGGAGGTAGCAGTTGGAAAGTAAGATTTTCCATAGAGGACTAATTAACCTGCAACTGTTGTTCAGTTGTAAAATGTAAAGTTGTGAAAATGCTAAGTGGAATTTTTAGCACTTCCCAAAAGTTAGCTACAAAACTCAGTACTGTTACCCCTGGCCACATTACCATCTCTTCTTTACAGAAAAAAAATGACATTCTTTGCATCCATGTTTTTTTTCCCTGGGGGAACTGCTGGTTGACACAGTAAGTTTGTATGACTTTTGTCAGTGAAGGCGCAGCTTAGGCCAGCTTCCAGACTATTCAGAGCATGAATTGGTGGTAAGAACCAAAAGCTAATACAGCCCTGTTTGTTTGGGGTTTTTTAATTAAATAGAAAAGGATGATGAAAGGCACACAACTGGTCTTCATAGGAAATCTGTAAAACAAGCATGGCAAGCCAAATGAGAAGCTACGAGAGGTTAGCAAAATTAATCTTGCTGCAAGAAATATTATTTTCTTGATTCATCAAAACCATCTTCTCAAGATACATACTTTCTATTTCACTAAGCGATAGACATCATGCAGCCAGCAGGGTCAAGTCTGCTGCTCTGCTAATGGCATGGCAAGGGTAAGCATGTCAAATCTGCCATTGATTTTTTCTTAATGCAGCTAGACTGAACTAAAATTACTTTCAGAATAGCAGATATAAAATAAATAATGAAGGTATGGCCAAGCAACTATGCTGCTAAACCTATTTTAGAGAGCATACCTGTCTCAGTCATAACCTATTTTAGCCATGGTCAGCATAGGCTGCTCTTAGACAACTCCTGAAAAAGAAGCTACAATATTTTAAAAACCTTAATTGTAAAAATTTCCTTATTTGTATACAGAAAGTTGTCTTTTGACCACAATTTGTCTACAAATGGACAAATATAATATAACAGCTACCTCAGGCCCTAAGTGGGGAGATATTTGTGATGCCCAGTCTACTTTCAACATCTAAACCCCTTCCCCCCTGCCAGCAGTTCTATTTAAAACAACAGGAGATAACTTTGATCCAGGACTAACTTTTTAGTGATGATAACTAAAGTTTAGGAAAGTCTGAGGAATATTAAACTCAACACAGTAGTGTCATAATTGGATGCAATATTTCTCAATGGAATCAAGATAATAGGACATACAACAGACCTATTCTCAGAGTTTTTGGACTACATAATAGGCTGCACTGGAGGCCAGTGTGAGGGGTTCCTCCTGAGATCCCTCACATCATCAGGGTTCAAAGACAAACAAGGGTCCAGCAAAGACCTCATGGGAGACTTCACAGAAGGGAAAAATATTGTTTCATATACCCACAGAGCCAGTTCAAATCTTTCATTTCAAATCCCCATTGAATCACTAAAGCCTGTAGCTGCAGTCCTTATTCCCATTGAGTAGACCTCACTCAGACAAGTAGCATTCAGTGAAATAAATGGGATTTTTTTGTGTGAAAGACAGATACTCCACGAGATGGGTTGCAGATTCAGGCTGGGAAACAACTGTGAATTATCATGAATGCAAGAGCAGACTTCTTTTTAGAATATGATGGGCAAGGGCCTTACAAACCTTCTATTGCATAACCTAGTGGTGAGACACTGGCCTAGAGAAACCTGGCTTGGTTCTGACCTTCACAGACAATCTGGCTGCAGCAAGCAGAAGATCATGGCTGAAGATACAGGTTCTCTCATAGGCTGGAATTCATGTATTAAGAATAAACCCTTTAAGTATTCAGGGCAAATTTCTCATGAGACTGATCAAAAACAGTCTGTGAGCTTCCCCAGGAACCAAGGGCTATTTATATTTCTTGGTACAAGTTACACTAACAAATAAAACCAAGTAAACTGGGTTATAATATTTCTCGTATGTCTGGAACTTGCTGAATTCCAGCAGAGATAGGAACCTTTGTCAGTGAAGCAAATCTTTTTTTGTCTCTCATATGGAAATTCATGTCTTGCTTTAATATGGAAAACGAAAAACTGTTCCCAAATGGGTTTAGTGCCACAGAGTGGGTTCTTGCACAGAAGCATCTCTCTTATCTGTAGAATATTAGTATGGACTTACTAAATTCAAGTTACATCTGCCTACATAATATATTTTATGAGATTTATATTCTTCAGGAATTTAGGCGACTAGTGGAGAAAACAAACAACAACAACAAGAAAAAAAACCCCCAACAACAACAACAAAACAACAACAACAAAAAAAAAACCCACAAAAAAAAACCCCACAAAAAAACCCCAACCCTGCATACAGCCTTAATCTCAGCTCCCCATTCTCTGTTTCCTTCTGTGACCTTGGAGTTTTTTGCAGTATTGATTTGTAGCATTTCCTAAAATATTAGTTCTTTTCTAAAGGTTTTGCTGTCCGTTTGCTATTTTTTTTTGAAAGAAAAAAAAAGGTTGTTTTAGTAATAATGAATGATTCATAGCTCCTGCAGATCATTCAGGGACGCCATTCATAGTTAATAATTAAAATGCAGTAATAAAACATGAAATGTTTGAAAGTCAGCAGTGATGGTTCTGAAGGTAGATCTGACAGAAATTGCTGACAGCATCAGAAAATCTCCCTCTATAAATATATATCCAAACATAATAGTTTTGGTCTTTATTTTTTTAAATTTTGCCTTCTCTTCCTTGCAGGCACCTTTTGTATGTGCAGTTTCAGGTCAATATTCTAGCAAGATGGCAGTTTGTCTATAATTTAATTTAGTATTTTTCTCTCTCCATTTAAATTTTTACTCATTTTTAGCCTGCAGTGATTATTTGCATGGAAAGAAATTGTCTTCAAAGTCTATATTTAGCCTGATATATCGGATTAGAAATGTAAGCCAATCATCCAATGAGGTTAATTTTAAATCCTGAGGAAATTGTACCACTCTATTCAGTTTTCTCAGCACTGGCACCCATCTTGTGTGAGGTCGTATGACCTTTAACTCCAATGTCAAATGTACTTTCCTACCAAAAGGAGTACATGCAATACCCTTAAAATAGTCATTTCAGAATTTATAAGGAGAAGAAGCCTGAGCAGCAGCCTTTTTTTTTAAGCTGATGAACTGAGGGCTGTGATTGTGTTTTAAAATATGCAAAGAATGAACAGAAATGTCAAGATAAAAAAGCAGAAACTTGTGCTCATTCTACTTTTCCTGCCACAAGCAGTATTCACCAATCCTTAATTCAGGGTCACCCACCAATATTGGTAGACCTGCATTTTAGCCAGTGCTGTATTTATTCTATTAAGTCAACATTAATATCAGTTAATGCTATTTTTAAGGTCTACATCTGCCTTAACTGCTACCTTCCACCTCAGGGTTTGTCCCCATTCTGCCCCTCCAAGAAAGCCAAACATTTTGGATTTTTTTTTTTTTAATAATAATATTGCAGTTTTCTTGGCAGTGACTGTCTAGGGATGACTATCACATTCATCATCTCCATCAAATCTATTTATATCTATTGGTTAAAATCCAGCTTGTGATCACTGAGCTGCAGATGGAGCTCCCTGAACAGCAAAGGAGTCCATGCATCCATGCCAGGAACACTTGGAGTCACTGTGGAGAAGGGGCTGAGAGGATCTGTCATTACACAGTCTTTATCCCATCGACCTCAGAGAGGTGTCAGAAAAAGGCAAAGACTGCTACCTTGCCTATGTATTAATGTCAGGACTTTCAGCAGCCTTCAGGGTTTTTTTCAAGGTGACATGAATTTTACAAGTAATTAAAGACAATATAGGGAGTAGATGTGATGTCAAACTTCCAATGAACTATTAAAAAAATATTAATTAGGTGCAATTTTAAAGCATGGAAAATGCTGAGTAGTTCTTTTTTAAATACATTTTTCCAGCAGAGCCTGTTAGACAAGATCAAGGCAGTTCTTACCTATAAACTTCTGGATGATCTGCAACAGGGATATATTTGTTTTCTAGGGCATGGGCTCACTTGAATATTTCATTTTTCAAAATGCATGAACAGGAACTGAAGGAAGGGTTTTAGAAAAGAAGGAGGACAGTCAGAATATTCTCCTCCAAGGCCTTGAGCCATGGAGGAGGGTCCCCATCCCTGTGCAGGGCTGTACTGGTTTCGAAAGGGCTCCACTCCAGGTGGACATCAGTGTGTCTCCTCATGGAGCGCTGCAGAATTAGGCTAAACTGAACATATTTAATATGATCTCAGAGAGCTAAGCTGCTTATCGCTGTGTGACAGATAATACATTATACAGCTGAGTGGCTAATAGATTAAACAGAGAAAGGCTGATGGCAAGGCATTTTCAGTTCCTTTGGCTTACATTCTTCACCTAGGAACAACACTGTGAACTTGGAAGGTGCAGGAAAGATTCTTAGCTTCCTCAGTTTCTCCAGAAAACCTGCTTAAAAATATGTATAAAGTAAATACTGTCTTCTGTATGTGAAAAACTGAGCAATCCTTAACGTTATCATGTTTCATAAATCTTAATATGAGTGAATCTTAACCAGGAATAAGGAATTAGTAATTAGCTAAATGTATTATTACAGGAAATCAGTAAAATATTAAGAACTCTTTAGTTTGGTTCTGAAATTTCAGTTTCAAAAAGAGGTTTCAATCTACAAAAGTACAAAGTAAATAGCTCTGATAATGAAAAGGTATTTCTATTTAGTTGTACTGGTGTGCACAAGCCACTGATGATCCTTGTCCAGAACGCAGCCTCAGAAGGACCAGGATTTCACATTTGTAACTATTGTCATAAATCAGATGAATGGAATGAACAAGCTAACAGCACTTGCATGAAAATAAAGAGGTGGTTTTATTTTCTGAATTTATATTTTAGGAAATTGTGTTTATTTACTTAAACTATTTCAGAACTGGAACTGTGTCTCCTTCCCTGTGAAGATGTGACCACAGCCAGTGCCATGGCTTTCATGGTTCAGCTAGCACTCTCCACAATGATCCCTGTGCATGTTCTGGGAGGCAGCACAGGCCAGGGCACACTGCCCACTTGGAAACAACAACACAACTTCAGAATCACTGTATTACAGACTAACATAAATTGTAAGGGACTTCTGGAGGCCATCAGTCAGACAAGTTGCTCAAAGTAGGGGCAACTAGGTTGGGTTGCCTGGGGCTGTGTCCAGTTAAGGTTTCAATATCTCCAAGGTTGAAGACTCCAAAACTTTTCCAGGCATCCTGCTTCAGTGTTTGACCACCTTGTGGTGAACAATTTTTTTCCTACTATCTGGTCAGAATTTCCCATGTTGCAATGTGTATTCAGCTGCCTCTTATCCTTCTCCTGAGCACCCCGGGAAGAGTGTGAATAAATCTTCCCCACACCCTCCCAGCAGGTAACAGTAGACAGCACCAAGTTGTCCCTGAAGCATCTCATCTGCAGGCTGAGCAAACCCAGCAGCCTCAGTCTGACATTGAATATCCTGTGTTCCAGCCCCTCGCTGGCTTGGTGGTCCTTTACAGGACTCGACCCATGTTTTAAATGTTTTTCTTGTACTGGAAATCCCAAGGCACATTGCTGAATCATATTCAGCCTGCTGCCCACTAGGATCCCAGGGCTTTTCCTGGAGAACTGCATCCTGGCCTATACTCGCCTCATGGGGTTACTCTGTCCCCAAGGGTGACAGTGGGGACTGCAGAGTCCCACTGGCTGAGGCCAGCGCTGCAGTGCCTGCAGAGCCAGCAGAGCCGGGCTGGGGTGGTGATGGGGTCAGCCCAGACCCCGCGGTCACCAGGCTGCTCCACAGCCGCGGTGCTGCCTGTGCATCTGCAGGGCAGTGCCCTCGGCACAAGACACGCAGCTGAAAGCAGCTGCCGATGGCAAGGGTTGGCATCGGCTGCACCCCCTCCACAGGACATTGGAGAGCTCCCCCAGTCCCCAGAGGCCGCTCTTGGCTGCACAGGCACGGAACTAGCCCCCAGCCCAAGAGCCAAACCTCAGGAATGGGAATATATACCCAAAGCCCCAACACACTCCATCCCTTGGCCAGCTCAATAATAAAGACATCAAACAATACTGGCTCCAGCCTCCGTCCTTGAGGGATGCCTCTAGTTACCAGCAAGCCCTTGTGGAAAAGGCAGTTGGCTGAAAGGAAGAAGGACGAATTTAAAGGCGGGACGACGCTATTTCCAACCCCTCCATCGCCGCTAAGGGCTGGTTTTATTCGCTACCTCTGCCGGTGCTGAAGCCCCATCTAGAGCATCGCCGCGCTACTGCGCCCGCCGCCCCGCCGGGACCGGGCACCGGCAGCTCCGAGGCGGGGGAGCCAGGGCGAGTGACAAAAACCTTCCGTCGCCTTTAAGGAAGTGGAGAAGGGTTAAGAAACCGAAGACAAAATGGCCTAGGCGCTCGGCAATCCTGTGCTTCTGCTGTCAGGGCCCTTGGCAATGGCACGGCGGTAATTTGAATTTCAGACCTTGTATAGAAAAAGTTAATGTTGAACCAGCCTTTTCAGGCAATAAATGTAATCGCTTGGGTAACTACAGGCAGCTTTAGCCAGCAAGTGTCATCAAGCAAACTAATAGAAATGCTGATATGGGGTACTAATGATGGAATTAACGGATTACGGGTTTATTAACGTCAGTCGACACAGTTTCCCAGGAACCCAGACTGTCAAACAAATTTGATACTGTTTTAATGAGATTAGGCATTAGACTGATAATGAAGATTGTGGCTGAAATAGTGTCTTTGCCAAATATTTGACATAATCTTGCGTTAAAAAACAATTATAAACAAAATCAGTGTAGCATATTACATGTTAATATTTAAAACTGATTAACAACTAGGTCATAAAAATATACTATAGCTGAAGTGTTTTCACTTCAAGGGATTGCATATTTTTCAAATTTATGGAAGAATCTTTTGGGTACAATTTTTTTCAATACATTTATCAATGCCTTTGATGAGACCAGCATCACTGTATATAAAATTTGCAATATGATACACAAATTGCTGCTAATGTGAAAACAATAAAGGTAACAGTTCTGTTATACAGACTGACTCAGCAATTGTTGAGATTTTAAAAAATTGTCCAGTTTTGTTAATTCAGATGTGACCAGAAATGCAAGCTCATGCACCTAAAAACCAAAACCAGAACCAAGTATCTAGATTTGAGGCTGAGCCCTACAACGCAATAGAAAATGACAAAAGAAGCCCATAAGAAGTAAAGGGGTTAATCAACAGCAGCTGACTGCTGATGCTACACTAAAAGTCCTAATCAAAACATTCATACATGAGATATGCACATATGAGAATTTAAATGACACAGTGTCTTAGTAGGACCAGTGCCATCAGCTCCAGCATTCCTTGTCCATAATATGCATTCTGGTATCACAGAATCACAGAGTGTCTGAGGTCCCAGGGACCTCTCAATATCATCCGGGCCAACACCCACCTGCTCAAGCAAGGTCAGCTAGGGTAGATTGTTCAGGACTGTGTCCAATCACATTTTGGAGTATCTCCAATGATGGAGATTCCTCAACCTCCCTGGGCAAACTTCTTGTCTTTGATCACCTGCACAGTAACAAGTGTTTTCTTATGTTTAAATGGAATTTCCTGTATTTCAAAGTGTGCCCATTGCTTCTTGTCTTGCCACTGGGCATCACTGAGAAGCACCTGATTTCTCTGCCTTTATTCCCCTCATCAGGTATTTATTTATCTCATACCTGAGATGCCTCAATCCCTTCATGGTCCTTCACTGGACCCACTCCAGTATATCCATGCCTCCCTTCTACTGGGGTGTCCAGAACTGGTCCCAGCACTCCCAAAGTGTGCCACCAGTGCTGAACAGAGGGAAGGGTCTCTCCCTTCACCAGCTGACAGCCCTCCCCCTTGCAGCCCCAGGTGGCATTGGTTGCAAGGGTGCATTGCTGGCTTGTGTTAACGTTCTTCCATCACGCATGATGTATCCTAGCACAACCTTACCTATATTTTATGTTCAACCAATCTGTACCTAATTATCTCCCTGGCACAGGTACCCAGATTTTCTTGTCACATTGAGGCTGGTCCAGATTGGAAGTGACCTGGGAACTGGGATCCATTTAAAACCATGAGGTTAGCCAATTTCAACATGCTGCCTTTGAGAACGTCTCCAGCCTGCTTTGTCACAATTATTTCACCAAGTGACAGGTAATCAGTGTCAACCAGATCTTACAGGTTGTACTTTCAGAGCACTGAGGACACAACCCACTGGCTCTGGCTTCTTAAGGTAATTTATCATTATAAAATTCCCACTTCCCTGGAAAGGCAGCTGCAGTTACCAGTGAAGATGAGTTTGACTCAAAAAACCAGATTTGCTCCAGAATACCTGAGATACATCACTCACCTCCTTCTGTAGGCGCTCATAGGAGCAGTCAGCAGCAGCAGCAGGGCAGAGCAGGCAGCTGGGGCCTTAAAACTTAACTTCAACTTAAAATTCCTACATCTCTCCCATTCAATTCACCTGGGTAGAAGCACTTCCTTCCACTATTAAAAAATGTGCATGTTCTTGCTTGGAACTAGTTCCAGCTTCTCACCACTAAGGTTTATTACACCTTTTTACCTCTGGACTAAAAGTCTTCTACCAAGAGGAACAATAGAACTCACCATCAAACAATCTCACAACCTTTATTGGTATTGAATCTTCTCTTGGGTGTCTCTCCCTGTAACACTGAGTCTTATGGACCCCTGGTGATTCTTGAAATGTGTTTGTGAAGCCTTTTCAGTTCAAGTGTGGACACCACATCTGCCTACCTTATTTCAGTTGACAGGTTTCACTTGTGGCACAGAAAGATGTGATGCCACTTTTCTCTCCAAACTCTTTTCTCCTGGCAGTATCCAGGCAATGAACTGGACTAGATCTGCGACGATCAATACTTCTTATCGTTTTTTTGTTACTTTAACCACATGGTGACCAGAAAAAGATAAGGCAAGTGCGAGTAAAGCCTATTTCTCCCACTTTATTTGGATGGACATATCTCCTTTTTTATTGATGACATGAGTTGTCAGAGGACTAGGCCCTCAAACCCAGCATTAGCTTTTGTAAACATGCTTTGTGCAGTCCTTCAATCTGTCTGAGCAGACCCAGGATTTTTCTTTGACTATATGAAACATCCCTCCCCTGCAGTCCAGGTTAGTTCAATCCCTGTCCTTGCTTTTCTGACAACTACACAGTGACTGATCTCATTATTTACTAGGTCTGAGAAGAGGATTGACAATTTTGGTTATAAAACAGAAGATGAAAAAACATCCAGAAAGCAGTCTTCATCAATCAAAGCATCCTTGAAGCACAGTATGGAACAGTATGGAGGCACAACATGAATAGTGTAATATTCTAGCATTCTGGCAGGGGGAAGTTAAACTACTTCAAATCCTGAGAAGACAAAAAGGATGTTCATAGAATCATAGAATATCCCGAGTTGGAAGGGATCCACAAGGATGAGTGAAGCCAATGATATTTAATGCTAATAAGGAGAATTCCAGTAAGTTGATGAATACATTGCAAGAGTTTTTGCACTACAAGCTGTAAAGGCTCAAATGCACCCTACGTAGGATTTTAACAAATCAAGGTCGGGAAGTCAAAAATGCTGTCACCAAGCTGCTGAACTACTCAGTGGTGCCCCAAGTGCCCAAGGCACATGTTCTGCTCAGAGGCCTCTAAGCCTTCACAGTGATGGGCAGCTCTGGACATATCTCACAGATAATTTCAGTCTGCCCACACTCCCTTAACAAGTTGACTTGGGAGGCACATCCAAGGACCCAAGTTTCAACTCCCTCCTATGAATGGGTTCAAATCCCTACCTCCTACTTGTCCAAAGTCTGTGATACAGCCACAAGGCTGTGGGCTGACATGCTGGCACTTCTTCCTCATGGGAAGTATTCCATTTTGCATTAAAAAAATTGATGAGATGATCTAGAAGTGGCATGAGTTGCTCAGATCTCTTTCTGAGTTTAACACTAATAATCAAGATGCGTTTACATTCTGAATAAAGATGTTTTTAAGGGGACAATTTTTCTGTGTAACTGAAGCAATAAAACTGTTTTCAAAGCAGTTCACACTGAACACTGAGAACACTGAGCCAAATTTATTTTGATATAACATCCATTCTCTTTGCTGGTATCAAAGATACACTTGACCTTATTTCTCTACAACATAATGTATATCACAAAACTGTACAGAGACAGAAGAAAATTCATTTGCTATCCTAGCAATAAAAATTAATTTTAAAGCTGAAAGAGATGGATATTCAGAAGCAACACACACTGCATATGATTAAAGAATTTTTCAAAATTATTTGGTCATTGCTTTTTTTTTTTGTCAAAGACTAATGCACACATTGTGAATATGAAATTGCAGATTGTGCAAAAGCAGCAGAAACAAGTCCAGAGATGTCACATTTGTCCTTCAAATAATGGTTTTCTGGAAAATGTTACTAAAACCTTCCAGAAACAAATGCAGCATTTAACATAACACTGCCAGATCCTGAATAACGTGTGAAATTTTCCTCCATGTAGCACATCTTCTGGACAAAGATGTCCTTAACTGAAATGTCTCCTTCAAATAATATTTTTGCCTAATCAAACATTCAATACTTGTTTGCTCAGCATCTTCTCCACCTTCCCAGGCTTTACTGGGCTTTTTTGTAATTTAAATTGCTTATAAAACACTTGTTGCTAGACCATTGGCAATAATTACCTTGTTTTAATTTGTGTCCCTGCTAAAACACACCTATATTCACAACATGAGCAGTTAAAGCTTTGTATTATAGTAATGGAGCACCCTACTTAGTATGTGTAAGTGTTAACTCATCACATTGTAAATTGTATTCCTGTGACTCACCAGCAATCACTTTGTTATTCACCTAGTATTTCTCCACAAGGCAGGCAGTTGTGAGCTCAAAATCCAAGCAGATACACTAACACAAAGAATTCCAATAAATTTGTAAAACCTCTGAAATCAACTAGTGCTGTGAAGTATACATAAATGTTTCTTTCATTGCACTATATCTGCCCTTTAATATTTCAATATTTCACAGCCTTGGAAAATTGTATTGTTAAAAACAAATCCCCATGAGCAATGCCCAAAGTGCTTCTTTTATACATCCTCAAGTTCAGCTGAGGTCACGGAAGCCCTTTACCTGGTGCCTGTCAAAGACACAAAAGGAGTGTCAGGAGTGCCGAAGCAGCTCCAACGCCACCACGGTCAGAGAATGCTCAAGAAAATCATCTTGAGGGGGTTGAAACCGGTCATAGTATGAAAAGTGACACCAAAAGACATTCTTTCAAAGAATTATAACACTGAGTTGTCAAAGGTGAGCGGTCGCTTCTCAGCCGATGACTAAGGAGCACTTGTGAAAAGAAACAGTGGAGAGGTTTTGGGTCACTTCAGAGCCCAGGACATGGGAGGCAAGCTCTGAAAGTGATCTTGGGCTTTTGATTTCTCAGGGTAGGTGAGCATTCAGTAAGAAAAGCAACCGGCCTCCAACACAACCACAGCCTATTTTGACACATGCATGAAAAAGTAAAAGGAGACCATGAATATTTATAATGTCAAAACAGACTGACGTTTAATTTTATTTGCATTACAATTTGAAATATTTTGATTATATGATTGCAGATAGCTGAGAGCAAAGGGAAGTGCATGCTCATACACAATGTATCTTGTATTCAGGACAATATTCCAACATATATAAAGAAAAAACCTTCAGCTGGACCCTAGCTATGTCCATATTCATGCTCTAATACAGAGATCTTAGTCACCTCATAGGCCACCTTTATAGCAGTGGAGAGAGGGAATAAATTATGGGTGGACTCAATGATCTTAAAGGTCTTTTCCAACCTAAATGATTCTGTGATTCTATTCCATAAATATCTCCCTTGTTACTGGAAACAGCAGCCTGAAATAGCACTCCTGGCTCCCCAGACCTGCAGAACTGCTTTGAGCCAAAACCTCCACAGTACAAACCCCTCAATTCTGAACAAAGATTTTCTGCAAGTGGGTATGCAAGGTGCTATATGCAGGGAGACGTATATAAAGGTTTATGCCTGTACAAGGCAGTATCATATGGCCTGATCTGAGGGACAACATCAGGAAATGTGAAGGCTGAAGGAGCCAAAAGGGGTCATCTTTGGTACTTCATACCTAGTCTGACAGTTTCAACCAGCCTTTGATCTTTTGCAGAAACTGAATGTCTAAGTCTGAATCTCACAGTGAATTTTCACATCATGTACTCTGTTTAAAGCAAGCAGCACATCACTTTGGCTCCCTCTTTTATATGACCATGTGTTCTTTAAGTCCCCACTTCTTATAGAAGTTGTGGTATTGAAAGCAATACTAGAAAGATATTCCCTTTTCAAATTTGAACGTCATCTCTGTTCTGTCAATTCAGGGAATCTGTTTTATCCATCACATTAGATGCAGTTATTGTAACAGTTCCCACCCTGTTTGCCACAGTTATTTCTATGGTGCAGTGGAAATCAAGAGCATTTTTTCTATGCATCAGGGATTTCCCATCAATATTTATGTACAACAATTAAATGAGCACAGGTTCCACTCCTCTGAATAAGCCCAGTGGCTTTATCCCTTCTGGAACCTCTGGAAGTATCAAACTGTGTGACATTATGACCTGATTTAGTGTTTGAAGGTTTCCACCCCCCTTTCTAGAGCATCCCTCCCCTCAGTTAAGCTCCAAGGCTTGGGCTGTTCCTTCTGAGCCTTCTACTTCCCCCTCCAGCTCTTGAATTAAATACTCTGTTTAAATGACCTTCCTAACCAAGCAAGCAGTTAAGACATCCGACTTGCTTTACACAGACAGAAAAAGACTGTAAAACTTTATTTCTTGCTCAGGTGATTCATCTACTTGTCCTGTCCAAGGGAGTGTGAAATACAGCACCATCAATTGACTGCTGTGTATCAACTGTTAGGTTGTTAGGACAGTATCTAAAATACATTATTTGTAGTTTTTAGACTAACAAATTTCTATCAATTAATCCCTATGCCAACATTTCACAATATCTGAATTTATTCCAGATCAGCAGTTGATTCAAGTCTGTTGACATTATTCTGGATGGAGCATTTGATAGAGAAATCTGATGTCACTTGTTGTGAACAAGAAGCCTGTTTGCATTATGACTCAATACCTGTATTCAATACCTGCATTACACATACACACTGCCTGAATTCAATACCTGTGTTACCCATATTCAGTAACTAATGATTAGTTAGTCACTAACCAAGCCTCAAATGGTTAGCCATGGCAATTAGTTTATAAATTCTCAACACAAAAAAAAGGTCTCTCCCATGTATTTTAATGCTTTCTTATGCTTGTTTGTTTGTTAATTGCTTTTTCTGCTTACCATTTTCCTAGCTACGGTGGGCATGGAGAAGGATTATGAATCCCTTTCATCCTATTTACAGCAGCAACAGCATTTCAGATTCTGGCCTGGCTTGCTGCCAGATACAAGCAATACATTTCCTCCAGTTGCAAGCAATAAAATTATTCCGTCTTTGTCATTCCCTGGATCTTTTTGAAGGACATCAATGATTCTCTGCCTGCATTGCTGTGATGAATTATATGCTTTCGCTGTTTAGCACAAGGGTGAGCTACACAAAGCCATGGAGGATGAATTTAAAAAAGATCTACATGAGTTTTTATTGTTTATTGAAACCAATTTCATAACAGCAATGCAAGTATAGCAAAAATATTAAGAGCAATTAGGGAGACAATCAAAATTAGGAAATTCACAGACTGATTGTTGGGGTTTTTTGCATGCTTCATGCCTGGTTTCTTGGATATCAGGATCAAAAAATGAAAAGCTCCATTCAGCTTGGGAGACTCCATGTCAGGTTTATGCTGCGCAGCTACTTCTGTGCTTTTGAAATCCCAGTATACATCTCCTCTTCTTTTACAGGAGTTTATGCTGATGTGTTTCTGATAGCATTCTAGCCTACTCACTAAATTATATTTTCCAGTAATTTAATTAAGCATATTCGGAGTTCTTGTGCACAATACACATCATTTTTGAGAATCTCTCAAGCCTTTCATAATTTTTTCTTTTTCCTCCTAAAATTTATAGTCAGGGAGGAGGGGATGGAAATATTTTAATTTCAAGTGCATTAAAACTGTATTTTCCTCACATATTTCCTTATTTATATTTCAGAAGAAACTGACAGGTTGTGCCTGAAAATAATGCCTTGGTAAACAAAAACTGGTAAACAAAACCAAAAATTTGTCCTGTTTCCTCCATTTTTATTATTTTCATTTAATGGTCACTGAGCATTCATTTTGAACATTCAGAATTGTGGAGCCACCGTTCTGCCAAGGGCAAATATGTCTCCCTCTCAAGAATGTCCCATTTATGCTTTCCCATACAGGCAGGTTATAATCTTCATCTGAAATGTTCTACTTTATCCTACTCCACCCAAATTCTTGTGTCATTTTCATCACTGTGCTATCATAACATATTTCATCGGCAAGTGAAGCAAGCAAGATCTCCTGTTTCCTTTTCCCTTCCTCTCTCCAGAAAGAAATTTGCTTAACTACATTTGTTAATGAAGATTAGGGAAATGAAGCATTAGGGGGAAAAAAATAGCAGTAACCTGGAGTAATAAAAGCTAAGGTTTAGAAACCCTCTTACTTCTTTGTGGAATAAACCACAACAGCCTCATTCCATTGGCCCTGCCTTTGAATTCAAGCCTATTTGCCGGCTTTAGGCAATACTTTCATCTTTTTGTCAGTACAATCCATTTTGCTTCAAGTTCTGTGGTGTTTTATAATTAGACACCATTCCCCTCTTTTGCTCTCCTCCCTGACCCCTCATTATCCCCAGATGCTGCCCTGACCCAAAGCCTTGTGTTCAAACTGGCAATGCCAGAACGTGCCCAAGGCTCCCCAAAGGCTTCCTTGGTCCCATTGCCCAGAGGGGTTGTGAGGGGATGCGATGGGTCCCAGCACTGTGGCATGCTGCTCCTCTACCCTTGTGCTCCCGGGCAGCTCTCTTAACAGAATCACAGAAATAATTAGGTTGGAAAAGACCTCTGAGATCATCAAGTCCAACCTATGACCAAACATCACCATGTCAATTAGACCATGGCACTAAGCGCCACATCCAATCTTTCCTTAAACATTCCAGGGATGGTGACTCCACTACCTCCCTGGGCAGACCATTCCTATATCTAATTACCCTTTCTGTGAAGAAATTCCTCCTAATGTCCAACCTAAACCTTCCCTGGAGCAGCTTGAAGCTATGTCCTCTTGTCCTGTCATTAGCTACGTGGAAGAAAAGGCTGGCCCCTACCTAGCTACAGAGAGCTGGAGAGACCCAAAAAGTCTCCTGAGACCCCTCTTCTCCAGGCTAAACACCTTCAGCTCCCTCAGCTGCTCCTCACAGGACTTGTGCTCCAGACCCTTCATCAGCTCCATTGCCCTTCTCTGGACTTGCTCCAGCCCCTCAATGTCTTTCCTGCAGTGAGGGGCCCAGAATTGGACACAGCACTCGAGGTGTGGCCTCACCAGTGCTCAGTACAGGAGGACAATCTCTGCCCTGGTCCTGCTGGCCACACTATTGCTGATACAGGCCAGGATGCCATTGGCCTATTGGCCTCCTTGGCCACACGCTGGCTCATGTTCAGCTGGCTGTCAGCCAGCACCCCCGGTGTTTTTCCATGGGCTGCTTTCCTTCGATGTCACACTCGTGCCCAACACAACCAAGATAGTGAGGGCCGGGCAGTGCAGGGTGGGCAAGGGCAAGGCAGGCAAAGGAAGGGCGCAGCAGGGCTTCGGAGCCTGCCGGCCCCAGGGCAGAGCCTCAGGGAGGCCGCCGGGTCTCCCCTCGGGCGGGAGCTCGGCGGGGCTCACCCGCACGGGGCCCGGCCCGCAGCGCCCCCTGCAGGCGCCGCCGGGACGCCGCGTCGCGGAGAGGCAGTGCCGCAGGGCTCAGCCCCTCCGCCACACCCCCCTTTTTTCCGCGCCTCAGCCAATCAGCATCTGGCACTCAGCCTTCCGCCAATGGAAAGAGCGGCTGTGGCCGAGCTGGCAGGGCGGGCAGCCAATGGCTGACGACGAGGGCCCGCCTCGTCCCCGCCGCCCGTTGCCGGGCAGCCGCTGTCAATGGCCGCCGCGCGGCCCCTTTAAGCGTAGCGCGGCAACCGCCGGCGCGTCCTCCGGGCGGGCCGAGGGGCCGGGCAGGTACCGCCGGGACGGGCCGGGGGCGGCGGGGACAGCGGGGACATCGCGGGGCGGAGGGAGCGGCACGGGGGTGGGACAGGACCGCCGCGGGGCCGTGTTTCTTTGGGGGCTGTAGGGGCCGGGAACGGGCCCGGGCCTAGGCCTGGGATTGGCCTCCGAAAGGTCTCGGGCCGCCGGTGTTCACTTCCTTTCCTCCGAAGTAATTTAGTGTATGTAGGTTTCGGTGATCTCATTTAAAATGTGCCGTAGGGAAGTGCTGATTGAAAATAACGTTCGATATGTTGTTTAAGAACGTCTCCGCTGAGTGAAGGAAAGCTGCCTGCTTGCACTTCGGGAACCGGGGGGTTGCTCTCGGCGGTGGCTGAGCTGAACTAGGTAAGTCCGCACACACCGGGGTATGGGTGAGAATGAGCGATGGACTGGGTCTCCGTGATGGAGTCTGATTTAGAAACATCATCTCTTCTCCCGGTTGTAGGACTGGCCTGCATGTGCTCTGTTTGAAGTGCCATTTCCTCATTTCTGACCTGGGACTTAGAGCAGCTTCTTCATTTTGAGATCTGACACACGTAACTTTGTGGTTTACTGTGACAGAGTCAGGTAAATGTAACATTGGCCTTTAAAACCATACAGCGTTTTAATTCACCAAAATGCAGGACAAGACAACAGTCTTAAGCTGTGCCAGGGAGGGTTTAGGTTGGACGTTAGGAGGAATTTGTTCACAGAAAAGGTGATTAAACATAGGAATGGACTGCTCAGGCTGGTGGAGTCATCATCCCTGGAGTTGTTTAAGGAAACATTGGACATGGCACTTTGTGCCATGATTTAGTTGATGTGCTGATTGTCGATCATAGGTTGGATTTGATGATATCAGAGGTCTTTTCCAACCTAATTGATTCTGTGATTATACTTAATCCTCACTAAGGCTCATCACTCAGTATGTTTGGATGTCATAAAACTAAATTATTTTGCTCTGCTTTCTTCTGGAAAAACTACGGTATTTGGATATGAAAGAGATGGATGCAGGGAGAAGAAGGAGATTGATTTCTTTTGAAATTATTCTTTGCTCTTAGGTTCAGCACGTTGATAATTTGGATTGATGCTTTTTGTACTTGTCTGAAGCTGGCTTTCTTGCACTGTCCCTCTCTCAGAATAGGTGGAAGAACTGAGTGGGCCATTAGAGGTCAGTGTTTGTACGGGGGAAGTGCCATTCGGTGACCAGCAAAAGCACTGAGCTTCCCCTGGTCTTGGAAGGGTGTTAATAATGAAAAAGACATCAAAAGTTTTATGAGTCTTGCACTACAGAACTGAGCTCTGGGTGCACTGCATGAGAAGGATTGCTAAGTAATTTTCTTTTTTGTCTATTGCATAATACCTGTAATCCAATGGTTCAGTTTCTGTTTCTGTGATTTTCTTAGGAGTAATAGGGAATCTCCTGTCACCGTTGCAGTTGTTTTCTGTTCCCTGTTTTGTCTGTCATGTCCTTTGCAGTGACCCAGTGTTTGATTGTTTTTTGTAATGATGAACATGTTTTTAATATAATATTTGTAAATAATGGCAATAGATAGAAGTGAAGAAGTATGAAATTCTGGGGAAAAAAACTCTTTGTAAAGTTTGTGCAAGTCCCACATTTACTTCAGCCACTCTATATTGATGTGATCTCAACTCATGAGGCTTCTAAAAGTATGCCTGCTTTTGAGGGGAGAGGATTGGGATTTTGGTGGTGGTGGTGGAGCTTACTAGACCCGCTGCTAACCCACAATTTTTCTCTCCTCACAACTTATTAAATATACAAGGGGGAAATAGATATCTTTGTGGATCTTATTCACACAAGTTAAACTTACTTTATAATCAACTCAAACTAGTTTGTAACAATTGAAAAGTCAGGGAACCAAAACATTTTTTAATTAAACAGTCCTTAGGCTCACTGAAGTAAAACTCAAATATCCTAGTGATTCTTTTGTTCTCAGGATAAACTGTGCATTCTTTTGTTAATCGAATTGTATTATAAACTGGTGGAAAAATTAATTTGGCAAGACTTGACAGATTAAGGTTTCTTGTTTCGTATGGAAAGTATGATAATATTACCAGTTTATAAAACTGAAAACCATTTGAAGATCCAAAAGATGTTTTTGGTGATTCCTCAAGGGAGCTTTCTTTGTTTTACCTTTTTCAATTTGTTTTCATTCCATTGCTTTTCAAGTCCTTCCAGAATGCATCGACAATTTCTGTTCATTTGTGTTGCTGTATGTCAAAATGATTAGCAAAATATTCTCAAAAGTGGGGAATATCCAGCACAGGAGTGATGGATAATTCTAATCCTCCAGTTCTTACAATTTGTTTGTTTTAAACACACTGAGTTATGAAAAGCATTCTTCAAAAATATTATTGCCTCTTCAGTGAACTCTTGTGGGGCTATAAAATAACTGATGAGCTTTAAGTCGGTGCATGAAAGTGAGTGCTCTTGTTTTATATATATAATTAGACATGAACTGCAGGCATTTGTGCTTTCTCTAACTGTAAGAATATGAGGTCTGTGCCTCCAGAGTACTATTTTTATATGTCATATTATTTTAGTACTTTAATATCAATATATTAGTTTCTATTTTTTTGCATTCCCTGAAATTCTGTCCTGTGGAGACAGACCTGGTGCAGTCTTATCTGTGCATCCTCTAGAGAACAGATTGTCCCCAAAACTCTGCCTGTTTGGGCTTGGTTTGCTCTTCAAGGAGCAAGATAACATCCATTCTGCACAGGAGCTTGTGGGGCCAGGAGTTAGGAAGGGAACTGTTTGGGAGTAGGGAAGCACCCTGGTATGTTCTAGTATTCTTACATGATCTTAGTTACAGTTATGATTAGGTATATTCTTTTGAAATAATTTTAATAACTCCATTATCTTGTAAGGAAAAAGAACAATCATTCCTGATCATTTGAATGTTCGCAATAATGATACCTTCCAGCATGTGTTTAGCAATTTCTAGGACAGATGATCTCAAGCATAGCTTATTTACTTTCTAGCCTTTGCAGTGAAATTTTACTTTACATCAGAATCCTTTGACATAAGCTTTAGGCATCTAATTTTTTTGGACCACTTTGAAAATATTTAGGTGTTTAAGAAACATTATTTTGGAAAGTTACTTCCTAAGTAACGAAAAATACTCTTTTCCAGGTAATTCGGTATTAATTTCCAAGCATCTTCCCAGTTTAGAAATCTGATGGGATATTTATTCCTCTAATTCCTTCTGTATAGATTATGAGGCCAAATGGATTCCAGTCACTGGAGGCAGGGTTGTGCTAACAGTGAACTGAGCCAGAAAGCTTGAATTTTAATGAAAACTGTCTTGGCAGCTGACATTTCTGTTCTGCGTGGCTATGCAATAAGGCATGTATAGGCAGTGAGGGTTGAGAAGCAGGCCAAGTTTATTTTATTGGGAAATAATATAGTGAAAAATTTACAGCTCATTTACAGGTATGTTGAATGTCCTGCAGCATAGAGCAGTTTTGACTGAAAGCAGCTGAATTTTTTTGTGTGTAATTTGCTTTGCCATTTAGAAATCAGCTAGGAGGTTATGGGCTCTGGTGCAAGTCCTATTTATTCACCCATTAGAGGCCTGATATCTCAAAGTTGGATTGAAAAGAAAGAGATGGTGAAATTAAGCTTCAAAGCTGCCAATAGTGGTGAGAGAGGCAAAAGACGAGGGAGGCTGAGTGTAGTCAGTAAAACACTTCCTGAACTGTCAAGAAAATTCTTTTGACTGAGAAGGTGAAGAAAATTTTGAGTATATTTGCTCCATTACATTCTCAGGAAGTGTCTCCAAATACACAATGGGGTGATTTCGCCTTGAGATGATGGGATTTTCAATTTGCATCAAAAGATAGGCTGCAGGAGCAGCCCTTCTCATTTTATACCTGCTGCAGGTGTAATGTTTATCATGTACTGGTGGTGTGGTCTCTCTTGTCAGATATAAAAGGGTATATATCTAGATATAGATATCTAAATACACGACACAAATGTGTGTGCTCTGGCCAGTCCTTAAAGGTATGAAGCACCAGATGTTGTAGGGTATGAGAGTACTTCACAGGATGAAGATTGTGATAGATAGGTACAGTCTCATTAGAGTTTAGGGACTGGATGTTTTCCAGACTAATAGGACAATTGATTTTCAAGCCCATTATTTAATATCATTGGAATGTCAGAAATTGAGAAATGGAAGATTTAGTCCAATTCTACAAATATCTTAATTCTAGTCACACAAATATGTTGTTAATTCATCTGGTTAAAAAGTTTTAAAACATGTCTAAATTAGTTTCCTGAGTATCAACAAACTTTCACTTGTTTTCTGTTTTGTTTTCCAAATTCTTCTTTTCCCTTCTCTAACTTGAGAGTAATGTCTTATTCTAGATTTAGCTGTGTTAATATTCTGATTTCTCTTTTGGGATTGAAGTACCTCAGACTACTGAATGTAATATTAGTAACATTCCTAGAGTGATGTCTGTCACATTTTATATAAATAATTAATATAAATATAATTACTAATATAAACAATAGGTAGCACAGCATGTGGCATAAGGTTATAGGAATCGTGAATTATTTTACAGGTTTTTTATCTTTCTTTCTTAAACAACTTTCTTTCTTAACAAAACCATTCTCATTTTTTCTCTCTCTCTAAATTGTTACAGAAGAATGCATTCTGAATGTTAACTACTGCTTGCTGAACTGAACTGCAGAGGTCTCGTGCTTGGAGATGAAGATGATAAACCAGAGGAAATAATCCAACTGCTGCCATTGTGACAACTGAAAGATCCTTTGTGCCAAAATGAGCAGTCTTTGAGAAAAATCTGGAAAGCCATTAAATCTGAAAAATGGGAGAAAGAGTAAGGAGCCCAGATTCCGAACAGGAGAGGAAATCAGATGAGGATAAAGATAGTGACTCCTATTATTCAGATGAAGGTAATGCGTCTCATTCATCCAGCCAGTCGCCAGCACTAAGCTCTCCATCTACAAGCCAAGAAAAGAGACATCACAAAACACAGACTTCAAACAGCCTGTTGCACTACCAAGGTAGGTAGGTAGCAGAAATTGCTGCTTTGTAACTGCTCCAAAGAGTTAATTACCTTTGAAAACTCCAAAGTGAGAAACTAGCATTATGAGCATCTACAAATGCAGTTCAGGTGAATTATGCTACAGATGGCAGGTAGACTGATGCTGCTCCATCGAAAACTGAAATTAACCCACTCCTGCATAAGGAGGATTTTTGGTGATTTTCAGAATTCTTCACAATTTTCTTAACAAGTGAATATGGCTTTTGTACTGGCCTTCTGTTGAATCATGCTGATGCTTGGTTTTTGTCATTGACAAAAAACTCAAGGCCAAGAACCCAAGGCAAGTCCTTACTATGCAGTCTGTAAAAGAGAGACAATTGTTAAAATTTCCCTGATCAAATAACCTGCAGATATCTGTCTTGTGGAAGTCTCCTTGACTAAGCTTTACAGGATAATACTGTGACCTTCAACAAAGAAACAAAAAACCACTAATGTGGTAAAAAAAGAGAAAATGTTTTTGATGAAAGATGGGTTTAGATGGAGATTCAAAAGAAATTTTTTCCTGCTTCTTCCCTGAGGGTAAGATATTTCCAGTTTGAGATGACATGACTCCACCTTGAGCTCTCTCATAGATATAGGCTGCTTTCTTGATAGAATTTGTAGGGAAGTGAACATCCCTGCAAAAAAGGAGAGAATGGTTATGCAGGCCCTGGGCTGAAGTAGAGCTGTGAAGGCTTTCTACCACACTTTGACAGCTTGTTCTAAATAATTGTATACATTTTTTGGTGAAGTCTTAGCATGTCCTTCCTTTCTTGGGCAGGTGTTCTAGTTCATTCATAAGTGCTTGATACTGTGTGTATCACTTGGTCAATGTTACAATCTAGGCTGTGCCAGGAGGTCTGACCTTAAGTGTTTAATTTGAGCAGCGAATGTATCTCTTCAGTTTCTTGACAGTGTTGGAGTCCTGGTGCAACTGTATTTTTGCTGAGCTTCTCTGTGTTCAGAAGTGGCATCTCCTCCATGGTAGTCATGGGTTAGCTGTCTGGGAACCAGAAACTGCAGTTCCACCATGCTGTTTAATTTGGAGGGGGCAAATGTGTGACCAGTTCTTTGATTACATAGCCAGAATTGAAGATAATTATTACATGAAGGTATTGTGAATGTCATATTATATTGTCTTGAAATACACTCTTCCCCAATATAACTATATGATCAAAAGTACAATCTTGGTAGTGGAATTTCATGTTTGCCCTAAATAAGGAGAAATTCTTATAGGGGCTGGAAGTCTAGGGTTAATGGGAACTCCCTTAGTTGGTGATAGGAGTGGCATCATTCCTGCAGTGCATGTATTAGATAATCTTATCACACCTGAATGTGACATAAGTGTTCTTTGTAAAGGAAAAAAACACACCTTCTTTTGTTTGCCCAAGCTGTGGAAAAAATGAGCACCGAGCAGAAAATGGATGAGTATTTTTGCAAAATGTCTATAGGAAATTATAAGAAGGTATTTTTAAGCAGTTATTTTTGCTGATAAGTATTCTCAGTAGAATAGAAACATGGTGAGTGGCAAAGGGGAGGAAGACTTTGCTGTCACACACACTCACTGTCTGTGTGTAGGTAACTGCACTGTTGCTGTATCCCAGCTTTCAAGCCGGAATTACAAACTGCTGCTCAGTGGACTTCTTTTGAACACTGATGTACCTTAAGGAATTATGCACCCTCTATTAATTCAGTTGTTTTAAGAGATATTTTTAGTGGATTATATGATTTATTCTTTGAGTGTGGCATGAGAGGCACATAAGATAGATACAAAATGTTGAGCTTTTATGTGTGGGGATGACAATAAAATAATACTAAGAGTAATAAATAGGAATGCGAGTGGTGCATACAAGTAATCAAATGAGAATACTGTGTGGAAAATAACTTGTGATACAAGAATAAATTATTCAGGGAGAACTGAATTTTCATGGGATTTATAATTTTGCTTTGGAGGCTTTTTGCATTGAGCCTTTGAAATCTGCTGTTTTGTCTGTAAGCATGACAGCTGGATTTGAAAATACTACTGCATTTGTCTGGGAGAATTACATCTTGCATAATACATAACTAGCTAATGCTCAGCTAATTGTTGCCATTTTAAAAGCATGTGATAATTTTGTATGCATTATAGTATTTCTAAACCATTTTAATAAACAATATCAAATATTAACAAAATATGACTCTTATTTCTGATACAATTTGCAGATGATTACTTTACAAGGGTCCTATATTAATGGTTGCAGTTATTACCTCCTACAGCAGATCACAGACATAAATCTCCATTTTTCAGCTATCAAAAGGAGCATAAGTCTATCATATATATGCCTTTTATTGTATGGTTTGAAAGCTGCCATCTCTGCTAAGTATTGTATGATCATTTCAGGCAGAGCTTGGTTCCAAGAAGGATGTCTGAATAGACAAACTGCATTGTCTAGTAGTAAACATGCTTTTTATTTTTCCTCTCTTAGCCACAAAGAAATTGGATTCCAAATATGCACCAAGCAAAAGAGGGACACGGTGGGGTTTCCGTTCTCAGAGCCTCACTAGGGATTCTCCTGCAAAAGATATAGATCTTGTTACAAAAAGAGTTCTTTCTGCTAGGCTGCTGAAAATCAATGAGCTCCGAAATGAACTGACTGAACTCCACATCAAACTGGATGAGCTGCAGAAGGAAAACAGGGCACTGAAGAGGCTTCAGCACAGGCAGGAGAAAGCCTTGAATAAGTTTGAGGACACGGAAAACGAAATCTCTCAGCTCCTTGCTCGGCACAACAATGAAATTAGAATATTAAGGGAGCGCCTACGAAAATCTCAGGAGAGAGAACGTGCAACTGAGAGACGGCTGAAAGATACGGAAGATGAATTGTACAGGAACAAAAATGTCTTGCAGAAACTGAAAAAGCTGTCTGCAGATAAGCACCTTGCTGAAAGAGATGACCTGGCAAAGAAACTAGCCTTAGCAGAGAGCAAGCTGGAGGACAGGGAAAAAAGAATTAAGGTGGGATGACTTTCTTTTTGTAAGAAATTCTGGTACAGATATTTCTTACCACGATGAATTGTAATTTTACACAGCTGTGGAGCAAATAGAAAACCAGTATTTTTCGGTTTTACCCATAAGTAGAATCAAGTAAATTATTTCCAAGGTGATTGTATAGTTCCATTTGAAGTGGTTGTGCATTCAAATTTCTGTTTACAAATTAAGCGTGTTTTGTCAGAATATATCCTGTGGATTTGTGCTTTTAAGTGTTTTTATACTAGCAATAACATTTCAGAAGTGCATGCAGCTGTAATACAACTTAATGCAAACCAGTTTCTCTTTTTGCAAGGAAACAATTTGTAAAATTTTCTGGGTATTTAGGGAACTTTACACTGAAATTCTAAAAAAAAATAATATAGTAATTCTTTTTCAATTTTTGAACAGCATTCATACAGTGTTTGATTGTCCACTATTCTGCACATCTAAGAGCTCAGCTGGACAAAATTGCAGCATGTTTTTTAAATACTGAAATAATCTTTAGACCCTTTTATGGGTATCCATTATAAGAAGTTTGTCCAATGTATTTTAATTTAGTCCAGCAAAAATGTTTATGTTTTTGTAAACATGTCTAAGCATATCTACACTGTAAATATGTCTATTAACTCATTTTACTTAAAAATCATGTTAACAATATTAAATCTCTTGGTAGCTGTACTATTTTGATAGTAGATATATTTTATATATAATATATAAATTTTATACTAAGCTTAAATTATGTCATTAAGATGGTTTTAAGGTTTGGTGTCTATATTACTAATTAAACCTAAATTACATTACAGAGATAATAGATCTGGAAATCCAAGGATTAAGCTGGAAACTAAGCTTTCATAAAATAAATCCCGAAGTACCAGATATAAATGGCTGAGTTAGCCAAACTACCTCATCCTGTAGTGTCACCATCTGTCATCTGTACTTTTATGATTAGGTATTTCAGCATTTGTAGTACTGGATCATGTTAAAATGAATCATGCTTTAAAATGTAAGGGATTTTCTTCTAGTTTTTTTCCTTCTTTCACCAACACAGCTTCACTTAAAACAGCAATTACAACACAAGGGCATGTAAATGAAATTACAATCACAAGCTAGTTTCTAGTAGAAAGGTTAAAAATTCTTTCTTGTTTTCTTCTTTATAATCCTGCACTTTCAGGGAAGGATTCTCTCTCTTACCCATCAGTAGGAGATATGTCTTACAGATCTGGAGGTCCACTGTGGCAAGAGCCTTGCAGAAAGTAGTGTGAGTTTCTATTATGTCCTGGAATCACCTCTCAATACTCAAAAGGATGAGCTGCAGCATCTGCAGGTGCTTTGCCCCCTTATAGTTAGGATTAAAGGTTTAAATGTATTCAGTGTTACATCAATGGTCAAGCCCATATCTGAACCCAAGACACTGGTTTACTGTAATTTTATTAAGTAACTTGACTATAAAAATTACTCCCATTATTAAAAAATATTATTTTGTTTTAATTGAAGGATCTGGAGAGAAATCTTGAATTAAGTGGTAGCAGTTTTCAACGAGAGTTACATTCAAAGAAAAAAAAATTGTATGAGGCTCAAGAAGAAAACAGAGTTCTCCAAGAAGAGCTTAATCAGCTACATCAGAAGCTGAAGGTAAAATGTTAAAGGACTAGAAGTTGCTAACCATGTACTGGGATTTTATCTTTAGAAGTATCTGTAATCAGGTTTGAGTAGTTTACCAGTGACTGCACTCTCTGATGCGTACTTAATTGTGTACCACACGTGAGTTCTTTTCCTGCATTAAATTGAAAAGTTCTGTGCTCTGACCCTACAGTGTTTATAACAGGAATGTCTCTGTGTTAATCATTATTGTTAGCACTAGTTAAGAAAAGCAAGATCAAATACATAGCAAGGCATTGAGAATAAACCACAAAATATATTGGAAAATTAGGTTTTGAAGGCTTGAATTTAAAATTAAATCTGCAGGTGTAAATTGTACTTCGTTACTAATATACTTGCATTACAGCAGATTTGCATGAAGATTAATGTAATGTATTTGTGATATCCACATGTGTTGCTAAATTTGTGCAAATGTTTATTTGCACCCCACACCACCATCATTGTTGCCCAAACTCTCAATAAAAGTACTTAAAATACTGTTATGTTCTACTTAGTCAGTTTATCTTTAGGAAAAAAAGTAAGTAAGACTCGAGCTGAAGTACTTTGTTTCTGGGAGAATTTTTTTGAAACTCCAAGTCTCAAATCTAGTTATATGTTGGAGATGCACCAGTTCACCACGTTCCCAGCTATCCAGCAAGTAGCAGTAGTGATAGTACCTCTAAAATGTACTTGTTTAGAGGATATGTTTTAAGGCTGATTTGTTAGTGGAGAGTTTACGGTTTGAAAACCTTTCCATTATCAGATGAATTCTGATAACTCACTGTTCATTTCTGTATTTTATTCAGTAAATGTGCTAAAAGAAAAGCATGCCTCTACCCCTATGATGCAATCGGCCTTTGCTCCCCAATACTGACATGCTCTGTGGCAAGTATCATTGCTTGCATTGAAATGTTTAACTCTTCACAACACTTAAAATTCAGTTGTGCAATCTATACACATGGTGTAAGTCTTGTTCGTGTTTATGGAAGCACTGGCATTTAGTTTTATTTTCACTGCAGAGATGCTTTTTTTTCCCCTAAGGAGTTTTTGGTGGGGAGAAAGTTGTCTGCTTTCTCACAGCATAAACAGTTAGGAGTGTGATTGTTTTCCTTAAAACATTGGATGAAACAATTGTTTATTCTCTTTCTATTTACCATATCTAATTTAATTTACAGCTTTGCTAGTGACTAGTAAATTAAATACTAGTAACTCATCTTTATACTTACCTCTTTCATTCACAGGAAAAAGAAAGAGAACTTGAAGCAAAAAATATATATGCTAATCGCATGTTGAAGTCATCACCTAGGAAAGACACAGATATTGTACAAAGAAAAAGAGGTAACTTGTATAAAGCAATAAAAGTAGAAAAATTAGTAGCATCACTTTGAAATGTCTCAGCTGGGTTATACCTTTCATGCCACTCAGTGCTCAACCCTGGTGCTGCTTGTTGAAGCACACTTATCTTTTTGTACTTCTTTCAACACAGCACTGGTTACAAAGAAGGGCACATTGGTTTTTTGACTGTTCTGTAACTGCAGCAGAGCCAAAACACAGAACTTCACCAAACAGCAGTTTTAACTCTTTTCATACCAGAAGTTCCTGGGTAAAGGAGGAGGGGAAGGTTGTTAGTAAAATCTCCAATATATGATAGATGTCTGCTTGACAATAAATTACAGAGGCTTTAAAAATATGTGTCTTCACTGCTAAGAATATTTTGATGATCTGTTTTATTTATTTTTTGCTAACTCAAATGTATTGTCTGTCATATGAGCTGCACTCATTTTTGCTTCCAAGTGTATATGTCCCAGAACATAATCTTCTAAAAGTATCAGTACAGTGATTTCTTCTGGTGTGACAAGATAGTCTCATATCCACATAAATATGTGTGTGTCTGTGTGTGTACTTAGACTATTTTCACTGGATCAGTAGAATCTACTTGTCAGAAGAAGCAGAAATTTATGGGACTGTTTTAAATTTTTAATGCCGGTATTTCAAACAGTTTGTCTGCTGCTCGTTTTATTATAGATGCTCTACTATTATTCCATTTTAGGTTCAGATTTTTTTTTATGTCATTCCTTAGAGATAAATGTATGTGTTTCAAAGATTCAAGTAAGTGAATTTTAATTTTATGAGTTTGATTCTGTGACAGGCAGTAAGATGAGTGAGATATTTTGTGGGCCTTCTTAACTAATATTCAGTACACTGTAATGACCCTATAAGTAGCATTAAGGTGGGTTTAAATTATTTTTTCAGTAGATTTTTTCCATGTATATTTTTTTATGATCAGGTTTTACAGATGCTGAAAATAACTGTGTGAAACTCATCAATACTTTCCACTTCCATTGACTTCAATACAGTCTTTTGTTTGCTGCAAATTGTGAGAAATGAGAGACAGGTATATAGTGGGATATTTTCAAATGAAAACACAATTTGATTAGTTTGTATTATCTACAGCCAACAACCAAAATATTAAAAAGGGACCACAGCTCACAAAAGGTGTACAAACCAGTGGATACTTCTCACCAGCAGACCTTCTTCCAGAATCAGAACTTGTCTGTGGTGACATGGTAAACAAGAAAGAAGGATTTCTTCCTGAAATAGTAAGTTCCATAAAAATTTGAGACCTAGTCCAGATAATTCACCTATCAGATTGTATAATGCAGAGCTTATATTTTAGAAAATGTGGAAATATACAAGTGTAAATATATAGAAAATATAATTTCAAAAACATTCTAGTCTTTAAGACAAGATCTACCTTTCTACAAATATATTCCATTTTTTTGACAGTTTTTCATATTCTCCGTCTTACTGAAAGCCATTAGCTCAATTTTTTTTCCTGCCACTGTTACTTCTTTGAAGTTTTTTAGACTTCATTTTGGTTTTCACCCTTTTTCTTTGTTTCTAATGCTTATTTAAGCAATCTGTTAAACAGTGATGGCTGCCTTCTCTCTGTTTTCTCTTTGGTCTTAATTATGGTTTCTGTTACTTTCCAGAATTATTTCACAATGCATAACATTTCTAACACTTCCTCTTATTGTCACAGTGCTGGTATTTATTCTGGTTTTCCAGCTTTGTCAATATGCTTGGGTTTATTTGTTTTTCCATTTCCCTTTTTAGTAGATAATAGTACCATTAGAAGTATTACTAATACTTTTGTGACCCCAGGCTAAAATCAGAGATTTGTAAGGTATTACAAATTGGAATGACACAGATTCTGGTACAAATTTTACAAATTCTGATTACATGAGGCTAGGACCTTTTTTCAGAAATAATGCTCTGAGGATGGTCTTGGCTGGCTTCCTGTTAGGGCTGAAGCTTTTTCATGGCAGTTTCATTTGTGTGTTCTCACTTCCCAAACCCTTTCTGTAACTATAGATGTAGTTTAATGTATTCTTCCAGTCTGTGCTTGGATGTGTGAGTTACAGAACCACACAGGTGGTACAAGTGCAGCTCATGGAGTCCAACTCTGTATTCTCTATGTGGCTATTTCTTTAAATAATGTAAATTAGATTTGGGTAGTCTATGCTTTTGTCAGTTTTTAAAGTCAAGCATTTTAAATACCTGGCCACCATCTTCTTATGTATTTTATATTTTTTGATATAACAATGATACCCTTGTACATGAAGGGAAAATACTTGAAGGTTTCTTGACTAGCAGTCATCTTTTCTTTGTTCATTAACTAGTAGCTATTTCTCTTAGAAGGTTTTTTTAATCTAGAAGTTTATTTTGTTCTGAAATAAGCACAACCTACAAAGTTAACTCCCATGTGTTGGACTATGCTGACTTTCTCTTCACTTCATTGCCACTACTTTTCTGTGTTAGTGATTTTTCCTGCTGATATTGTATTTTCTGCAGGTTCTTGCCTTTTACATATGTCTGTATAGTCACTAACTGAAATTGTCATCTGAGATTAAATCTTTCTCTTTGATTGTTTGTTACTTGATACTCCATAAATTTAAGTACCAAAACGAAATTGTCTGAATCTACAACCCACTCGTTTGAGTAAAAAGGTCAGATTGTGCAAGTAGAGGGCAACTAAATGCTTGCTTGTTAAAAAAATAAGGTGATGAAATGTGGCCTTCTATTAAACTCCTTGAAGAAGACAACTTCTGGTTTCTAAAGAGAACTACCCTGAGAGTGATAATTTTGCTTTATGGCATTGGAGCTGCAACTTCCCTGAAATGTGTAATACAAAATAGACTTGATTGTCTATTCATTTTGTTTCAGGTGTATAAAAGTATACCAGAGGTGATAATATTTTGGGGGCAAACCCCTGGGTTGTCAAAGCTGGTTTGGTTTAAGGTGACTTATTCATCTTATCTTTAGCAGTAAGAATGTGATTTCAGAATGACATGGAAGTTCTTATGATTTTTTTAGGTTGTTTGTTTGTTTTTCCCCATCAGCTTCAATTTTCTATTAATTTATTTCAGGAAAAAGAAGCTCAAGAAAAAGGATGGAAAGAACAAACTGAACTCCTAAGACAAGACCAAGACAGGGAGAGGGAAGAGAAACTGCAACATTTTCAGGAAATACAGTCTTTAGAGGAGAGGGTCCCAAAACTTCCTGACGGTAAGGAAATGGGCAGCTGAAGGCTGAAAAATGCACTGTAGAATACTAATCAAGTGAGGCTGCTGGTTTGTGGTGAGAAGAGCAAAATGATTTTGCAGAGATCACTACAGTGGAAAATTATTTTCAGTTACATTATGCAAAGAAGAATCAGAAAGAAATACATGATATAGAATAATCTGTGCCCTGTACTCAGCTGTGATTAAGTATGCAGCAGCAAAAAAATGCTGTCCACAAAAAAGTATTATAGTCTGAGAGATTGTGCTTTACAGAACGAGAATGACATAGAAGGTAAATGCTGATGTTATCTCTGACTTGCTAAATGTTAAAGGTAGGAAGTAGATTTTTACTATTGTAGAACAAATCTGTTTTCCTTAATATAGCCCTTTTTTTCAGTACTTTCTACTGCCTTATATAATTTGAAATTTTAGTTTTTCTTTTCAGGTCTGATTATCTGAATCATTTGGTGTGGGTATTTGAGAAATGTCAGTTTCTATCATTATATTTTAGTATTGCTTTTTTATTCATTTGGTTTTCACAGCATCTTAATGACTTACATGCACAAGTCAATCTCAAGTATTTTAGATGGACTTCACCCTGTCATGTTAAAGAACTCTTTCAGTGATTATAGTTAATGAGCAGTAGTACTTGTTCTATATGACAAGAATTCTAAAAATCTACAGCTGCTTTCAGAGGTAAAATCTGTGAAAAATCTTCTATCACAACTTACGTAAGCCAAGAATATGATTTTATGTCTCTGAATAAGATGATTTAACCACTTACCCATCATATGGTATAAGCTGATATTTTCCCCACCTTCCAAAGAGAAACATGGTTCTTTACTTAACTTGTATAATGATCTGCTACTGAAAAAATATCTATGTTAAATATATTAACTGAGCTATTGCAGTTGTTTCTGAAAGCCTGAGCCGAAGTACAGTAGATAACATGGAACTTTGTGAAAGCTTAAGTCAGAAATTTGAGTAAAGTGTTCAAAGGTGAATGCCAGTAGATTGGAGAGACCATATTCAACTTTTGGCCAAATATCATCTGTTATCTTGGGGAAAAAGTATTTTGAAGAGAGAAATATTTGAGAAGCTTCCTCTTTCTTCTACACATAAGCATTTCTAGGTTCTGTTTATAAGTTGCTGGTTTGCTGCTACCTTTGGTGTTCCTTCATAGCTGTGCACAGTCATTCTGAGTCCATGCAGTGGTGCACACAACACTCGTGTAAATGTCTTTTCTGTATGCAGCTGATGCAGTGTATTTTAAATCATTTACTGCTTGAATCAGATGATGACTCCTATGACTTTGAGTCCTGATAGCTTCACAGAAATAGTTCCCTTTATGAAAAAAAGAACTCACACATATATCCCAGGACTGTCCTAATGTCAGTGGTAATGACAAATAAAAATAAAGTACTGTGCGAGTCGGAACTGTTACAATCAGTAATGTTGTATTCATTTTCATTCAAACTCAGGAAATGGGAAGGCAATTGGAAGAAATCAAATTGCTTTGAAAATTCTAAAACATGGGTAATGTCCCAATGCTTTTGGAAGATGGCAATAAACTTTTATATCTCATCAGAGAACTGCGACTGGATTTAGTTGTAATTTTTGAAGAATTTATTTTTGCAGCAGGAAAATTGCATTATGCATGGAAGAGCATGTTAAAGACTCAATGGCTTTTGCTTGCATTGTTTTCAAAATCTTATAAGGGTATTTTAAAATTAAAATATTTTAAATATTGTTCAAATATTTTTTGCAGAGTGGCAAAGGAAAGAATATGACAAAATTAAAAAAGAAAGCAACTTTTTATTGGATAAAGAAGAGAAGATAAAGATGGAGACAGAAATCCACAAACCTGGAGTGGAGAGAGAAAACACTGAAACGTTGGAGGAACGGCGAAAAAGAGAGTTCCTGCTTGCTAAAATGCAAGAAATTGATAGAGAAATTCAAAATACAACAAACATGAGACCAACTTCTCAAACACCACTCATAAATACAGCAAGAAAATCTGATTCCCTGGAGAAAAAAGAGAAAACTAATCCATTCTTTGAGATTCCTGGGAAGGTTACTAATGGATTTCCTGTAAAGGAGAGCCAGGATGATGGCACAAGAGCACAAGGGCAGAAGCAACGAAACGTAAGGACTGTAGATTTAAGTAGTGAGTTAACATTTGGTAGTTATGTACCTTCCTTTGGGAAAGGATCAGGGAGACCAAGTTGGCTCACTCAAAAAAGTGACAAATTAGAAGAAAATGTTAAGGAAAACGCAGATTTTGATAGTAAGAAAGAAAAGAAGTCCAATTTAATGGAACAACTCTTTGGAAGCAGTGCCAGTACCATTGTTCTTTCTAAAAATAATAATACTCCACCTTTGGACATAGATTGGGACTCTAGTAATAAGCCTTTTGTTGATAAAAACAGTAAAGTCAAAGTAAAAGAAGACAATGGGCTTTTTGGTGAAGGAAGGAGCCTAAACAGACACCGTTTGCAATACACTACAAACAAGCCAGGAGTTAATACCCTTGGTTCTTTAGAAGATGAAATTGAAGAAGTAGTCTTACAGTGATCGTGTTTTTATATGTTTCATATGTAAATACTGAAAAACTATTTTCATGTAATATTTATTAGATATAGATTTGAAAGATTTCAGATTTATTGTAAAGCCTTATGAAAGAATAATTTACATAAATGGGTATGTGTATAGAGGAGAGATGCAGAGGAGAGATGCTTGGGGTTTTTTTACCTGTAGGCTGCTCACAGTACACTGCTTTTCATTTGGAGTATTTCTTTTAGGCCTCAGATACTTTCTTTCTTGGGCATTTGGAGAACCTCTTAAGTGTGCCAGGAGAAGGCATATGTAATATCAGTCGTGAAATGAGTAGAAGAGACATTCCTAGCACTAATTCTCTTAGAAAGAGAATATTTTACACTGCTGTCATGTTATCTCTGAAGAATATCAACAGAAGCACAATTAACTCAGGAACAGCTGCTCTCTCCTTTTGCATAGGTTTTTTGTGGACCTTACTACCAAATGTGTCTAACTCTTCTCATATATTCAGATTATATTTGTTATACAATGCCATCTTTTGTAATTTCTGAATTTTCTATGTAAAATTCCAATCATTACTAAGTAATTTTTTAACAAAATGGTTTTATTAAATGAGTTGAGTAAATTTCTTGCGTGTAGATCATTTTTAAGACAAAGTTCTGGCTTTTTATATCTTATTATTGATACTGGGGGGGAGTTGGTTGCAACTTTGCTCATGATGTTATTTACTGGTTGGTGCTGTGTACACAAATTAAAAAGATAAGCAATGAAGAATTTAGCAGAAGCATTCCAGAAAATAAGCTGAAGGTCATTCCTTACTAGAACAAGAGATTTTGAAATGCCTCTCTGATATGCTCCCTCTGAGCCTGATTCAAAACACTAAAATACAGAGGATTCTTACGATTTAAAGATGCATTGAGTCAAGATTTTTCTCAACGCAATGGCTCTTCTGAAGAGAAAGGTTGGTGTCTGCATAATGCAGTAACTCTCTTTGCTCCCCCCATTCAGAAAGAAAATTAGTCACAGATCCAGATCCAGGGTGTGGGACAGTTCTCACCAGGTGCTCAGTAGTGAAGAACAGCTCATGTTCACCTGCTTGCCTACAGTCCCAGTTACATTCATTGTAATACTACAGAATTTATCCGGTTCATTTTGCCTGCAGATGGTCAGAATATCAGAAAAATTTTAACCAGCAACAGTGAATTTAACTCTCTGTGTTACTTTCCTGCAATGACTTCTTGGGGTGAATACTGTGGTGTAAGAGGTAGGAGAGGGCTGTGGGTAAACACTGCGGGTGTTTGTGACTGGGTGTTTGTGACTGGTTACTTGTCCTACTTGTGGGTGGTGCTGCCCTTCTAGAAGCAGGTGCTTTGCTCCTGAAGATGACATTGGGGTGGGTTGTTTATTTTTATTTCCTGTGCTTGAGGACTCTAAGGCATAAAACAGTAATGTATCTGCTGCAGTTATTAAGGATCATGTTGTGTATGGAGGGGACGGTTGGTTTTGTTTCTTTGCAAGTCAACTCATTAACATCTGGCAAATTCCAACTGTCATGCTGAACTGATGTGCCCTGCTGTTTCAATTACAAATGTATAGTTTCTAAGCTGTTTTTTATTATCAGCTCCTTCTTAAGTTCACAAATATTCACATCCTGTTACCAGCCTCTTCCTGAAGCAAATTCTGTGGTGACTCACACCAAAAATAAAAGGTGTCTCTGAATTAGGAAGGTGAAAATAAATTGATCTACTGGGAACAGTGTCACAGGTATAATTTCCCTTTTCCTTTCACGGCTGTCCATCTCTACAGTTTATTCTTTTCTCTTGCTGCACCTTCTAGTTTTAGAGCTACTGACACAAATACCATTGCAGATAAGATGTGTAAAAGCAGAGGTAATCTTCTGATTGTGGGAGGAAACATTTGTGTCCTTCTAACATCTGTAAGCAGCATTTCTGCTGTGGAGTAACAGTTTTCTACTCACTGGAAGAAACTTTTGCAAGGTCTTAAAAGGCTCTGTAGACCTTAAAAATGGGCACACTGATCCCCTGTAGTCCTCTGGACCCCTGGTCTCAGCTTCTGTAGCTGGACAGTCTGCATGTTGCTTTTATTGGTGGCAGTGTCTTAACAGCACTTGATTGACTGCAAAAAAAATCCAGCTTTTGTGGTAAAAAGTAGGTCACAACAGTTTTGATGATTATTTGTGTATGATTTGATGTTTATGTCCAGTTGTAAGTTCTGTTTGATGTTTAGATAATGTGGCTATTACATCTGTTCTTGCTTTCCTTCTGAACCACCAAAGGTGATGGAAGAAATTCCTCCATTCCAACAAGGAAGGATCATTAAAGTTTGATTAAAAGTTTTAGTGGAATATTCAGTGATATTATTACTGTCATGGGAACAATGGTCTTCCAGTTCTGATCCCCAAGAGAGTGGTCATCAAACAAAAGTACCTGAGGAGCATCTGATGAGGGTGGTCAGGTGTCAGGGCTCTCCTGACAGAGAAAACAGGTTTAAGAAGGGATATTTTTTCTCTTTGAAAGAGAAGATGAATTATTAAGTGTGTCAGGGAGAATATAATAGATGTTCTGTAATCCAGAAGAAACATAAACCACTGGAGGGGAACTTGGGAAACTCTTCATAACTCTGAACTGAAGCCTGTCAGCTGAGGTAAGGAAAGGGAAGTGGGAAATGCTTAAACATCTTGAATATCTGTGGTATCTTTGGACTAGCTAAAGAATGGGAGGGAAAAAAGTGACTTTCCATAACCGTATAGAATCCTATGTTTGTGGTTTTGCTTCTTCTATTGCACCCATGCCTAAAGAGGTGAATTGCAAATCTATAATGCTTCCAAGATGGGGGCACTTAGAGGGGATGAGCTTGGGCTACTTGGTAGCCTCAAGTTCATTGCTGGTCCTGAGACAGGTGGTCTTATCCAGCCAGGCCTGAGCCTATTTACACTGTCAGGAGATGTGACAGAATATCTAATCTGGCATATTAGGAGTATGAATTTGTTCTTGGGACAGGTGGCTACAAGAGCATCAGCAGGGCTTTTGCTGATACTTGTGCTCTAGAAAGTGCTTTGGGTGAGCCTTTGCTATTCAAGAAAAAAGTAATAAATTCTGCATAGTGCTCTGAAGCAGAGACCAGCAGAAACCAGCACGGCAGACACGAGTGCCTTCAGGAGAGTCATGGTTGCAGGAAGGGAGGTTTTGTTCCCAGCATTGCACAGCTTCGCTAAGCCTGACCTACTCTTGTTCCAAGATGACAACTTTAAGCATAAGAGATGCCCCGGGTGACATTGCTCATTTATAAAATTCCCTTTTGTTGGATCAAATTTAATGTGGTCTCCTGTTTCGAATTATCTCTTTGATTAGCTGCAAAGTTTTGATGTCTGCAGGAGGAGAACAATTGCATCAGTGTGCACTGTCAGCCGGGACTCGTGGCTGCTGGGGAGTTGCTAGGATACCTCTCTAAAAGGTACGATTCACTTGATTAACCACCAACCCAGTTTGCATGAGAAATATTTTTCCTATCTTTGTTTTCTGCTGGCATCAACTGTGCATTAGATGTGCATGTGTGTTTAGAGCAAGCTAGAGGTTGACTGTCATGTGTGTCCTTTTCCTCCTTTTGGTATGCAATAAAACCCTCTCTGCTTCACAGCAGAGAATCCAGAGCAGTTATAGTAGCAATTCCAGTAATCTGTAAAATGACCATTGCTTCCAGAGGGAAACATCAACCTAGAGAACCAAGGGAGGGTTTGACTTTGGATAAGCATTTTTGGCATTATACCTTAAAGCTTCACTTTATATCTGTGAAGATGCAAGGGAATTTTCATCTCCTGTATGTTATTTTCTTTCCCCACTCTGAGCAGGGGATTGGACCAGATCACCTGCCAAGGTCCCAGCCAGAGCTATTCTGTGATTCTGTCATCCTTGACACATTCCTCTGGTATTAATGCTCCCTTCCAGCGGAAATGCTTTGCACAAAGCTGTTGCGTTCTACTTGCACAAAGTTGCCTGAGACACCTCCTGTGTGCCCATCTGTTCTGAGTATGGGAGCATTGTATTCAGGATGCAAATCCTAACTTAACTCTCTCCACAACAGCATGCTTATCTTTCCAACACCTTCTTTTTACCTCCATTTTCCTGTGTCCTGAAACATTTTTTTCAAACTTCAGGACTTCTTGCCATCATTTCTGTGAATCCTCCTTTGTCCCACGAGTCTTTCTGCACTCTCCATCAGACTTCCATAAACTTTTGCTGCTTCCACCGTGTCTTTCCTTCAATGGACCATCATTCCTTCTTTCTGTCTGAACTGACTTCTGCTTTTCATCCCCTAGGCATCACAGTTGTCCTCTCCCTACATTCCCTTTATCTCCTCTCCCACAGTTTCATCCCTCACTCTCAAGCTCCCTACCAGCTGTGTTGTGCTGTATTCCTTCTCACCTGTGGGTGGAAGTAGTGTTGCAAGAGGGTAGGAAAGACACTGGAAAGGGAGGTGACCTTGTTTTGGAACTGATTTTGCTTGTACTCACATGCCCACACATGAGCACTAAGATGCAGGTACAGGAGCGCTCTATCCAGTGAGCAGGCACCAAGGTACATGTACCCAGCTGGCCTGGGTACCCAGAGCACAAGGCTTCCCTGCTCAGAATTCTCCTCAATTTTATGTTCATTTTTTTAACTGGGGAGAGTGGCTGGCTTTGGAAGTGCCATTTGTGTCCTTTAGGAGCTGCCCATCTTATCCCACCTCTGCAAGCCATTAGGATTTCCTCCCTGTCCTTTCTTGCCTTCTCGAAACTGCCAAGTGCTCAAGGCTGTTCTTCCCAACATCCTCCCTCAACGGCATGTCTCTTTTAGTCTGGGTATAGATCACTCCTTCTATTCCAAGCAACCTGAAAAGCTGCACATTGCTGTGCTAGGATCTTGATGACCTGCTAATCTGAGTGCCTCTGACAGCCCTTCTGCCGATTCTCCTGCTGCTCCCACATCCCAGCCTTCCCAGTCATTTTCCCTTTATGCAGTCTTCTTGTTTCCACTGCTGTTCTCTGTGCTGTGATATATTGGGAGTCATGGGACTCAGGCTATGTGCTGCTGTGTTGTGCAGAGCTTCTAATGAGCTGTGAGCTTCACAGTTTGCTGCTTAATAATTCTCATGGTAGCAAGGCTGGATAATGCAGGTGCTGTAATTCACTAGAGATCAGTTAATTACTAGTACTCAGCATGAAAAAATCATGTTCAGATTGGCAAAGGGCACACACTGAACTCCCATACCTGACCTTCCTCTTGCTGTAAAGCTAACTCTGGCTTTGAATTCTCAGTTGAAACATCTTAAACTGCCTGTGTGAACCCAGCACCCAAGCCTTGGGGAATGATCTTTATTTAACAAGTAAGCATTAGTTTGACTGGTATGTGGTTTTCCTTGTCTCATACCCCATCATGTACAGTAACAACAACAGCACCTGGGTTTCAGAGATATTTTTGACTCAACATGCTCTCTAAGCCTACAGGCCTCATGCCACCCATGTGAAAACCCTGAGGAAATGAGAGATAAAAATGGTCTTCTTCAAGTCACAGTGGCTGGCAGTGGAAGTTAGACTAGGCATTTCCACATTGTTATGCATTATAAGGCACTGCCCCAAATTTTGTTTGTGTATGGGCATCCTCTATCCAAGTCTCAGGTATACTGCAGCCCTGGAATGAGTTGTGTGCAATTTCTTTTATTGAAGAAAAGCATAAATCTAAGATGGAAATGTTCCTAGGATTATTCTAATGCCATCTGAAAATCATGACTCTCTGATATTTTGTTTGTTTCTAGTGACTACACCACAAATGCTGGCACATGTGAGTGGTGGTTGTGAGCAAAGGATGTACCTTTGCCTTATCTGGTAAATCACAGCATCCTCCTGATACTATACCTGCAATCCAGTGGGAGAAAAAAGTGTGGTTAAAGCTTGAGCATGAACAACATTTACATGATTCACTGGAAATACTTAATTTTAAGCAATATTAATATTTTTATCTTCTCATCAGTTATAATTTACACTCAGGGTCTAGAGTTTCTCCAAAATGTAATCAAGTAAATCCTGATTTTAATGAGTGGCAATCACTAAACCTGGGAATAATTGTCCTGACTTTCTTAGCAGCAAAGCATTGCAGCGCCTCTTGAATTCAACACAAGATTAATCTTCCTGGGGAAGCAGACTCTTGTCCTGAAATAATGTATACCCACGTATAAGATCTGCACACCAGTACATTGGAGATCAATAGCTCTTTTCCCGATTTGGCCAAATGATGGTACAATCAGCCAGAGCTCAACTGGAGGATTGAAAAAAGTATGTGTTGCTGTTCAAAGTACTTCACATTTCTTGGAAGGGAACATGTTGAATTTTATAAGTGAATCACAAAGTAATTGCAGGCTCCTGATGGCTAAGGCTGAGACAAAGCACTGCTTACAGTGCTCTGGTTGCTCTCTGGGGCTTGTTCACTCCCATGCTTCATTCCTGAGTAGCTCTTGTAATCACTGTCTGGGTACCTGCTGCTGTGCTGTTATCACAGACTCACACGATGGGCCAGGTTAGAAGACACCACGCGGTGTCCCCTGGTCCAACCTCCCTGCTCAGGCTGGGTCATCCTACACCACATTGCACAGGATTGCATCCAGATGGTTCTGAAGGGAGGCTCCACAATCTCTCTGTGCAAGAATTATTTAGCTCAGATTAAAGTTTTATGAGAGAGATCATGGCCCACTTTCACTTGTGCAGACTATCCTGCTAGTTCCATCTACCTTTCTTGCCTGAGCCGTGATCTGAGGTCTTGGTCCCAACAATGTCCAAACATTGTTTGGGACAAGGTTGCCTCCTCACCCTGAGCAATAAATGTTTGAAAAAAGCTTTCTGCAGACTTCTTTCCCAAATTCAGAAGAGATATTAATTTTTTCAGCTTATGGATTATTGAAGTTATTGCACATAAAGAGTTCCTGGGTAGTTCCATGGCTGCATGGGCAGTGTATCCCACAGGTGTCAAGCTTTCTTGTGTATCACGGGAGTTCCCTTTAGAGGGCACCATTTACTTCTCTGAAGCCTACATCGATGCTTGTGCTTGCAGTTAATGAGGCTTGTTACACCTCTGAGGTACGTTTCAGTATTTTTTTGCTCTAAATATTTTGGATATTTAGGCTACTGCACATTATCTACTGTGTGCAAATAAATGACATAAAATGCACCTTGTAATAGACTTCTGAGGCCTTGGTTATGATCATTTTCTCAGCCACCAAGCAAAATGCTGGAAGGAACATACACTCCAGGATGCTGAACTGTGTCTTCTCAGAGAGGCTTTAAGAGGACTGGAAAGCTCAGCTTCAAACCATAGAGGCCAGCACACAAGTGAGTCTGGGAGACGCAGGGTCTCCCATCCTGTGTGACTGGATCTGCAGAGATGTACTGGATTCTCCTTCCCTACAAATGTAGCTGTTTTACAGCAGAAGGGGTGTTACTGCAGTTGGATGTATCATCCCATCTCTCCCACGCTCAATTTCTTTCTTTGTGTGCTGTCCCCAAGGTGAGCAGGATGTGGCTGCATGGTCATCTTGCTTCATAAAGTGGTACCAAAAGAGCTCAGTGTTAGGAGGTTGTTTGTGACATGAGTTACTTTCTAGAATGAAGAAAGTTGATTTTAGATTTCTTAATCTACATTTCTGCTTCTTATCTTTAATGAAGAAGTATAGATATCAGGGAGGTATAGAAAGTGCCTACTGCAGTCTCACAGCTTCAGGCAATGCACGGTTCAAGGGAAGTCCACAGTGATGTAAGCTGGATAATTGTGAAAATAAATGTCTGCTCTGCAACAAAAAATGAGATTTAATTTTAGAATTGAACACTCAAAAGAATGTATCTCATTTGTCCAGACAATTATTGTAATTTCATGAAGAACATCGAACTAAATAGTCCTTCAGATGCTTACCTGGTCTCTCACTCCTTATTATTGCTTACATCCTCTTCTGTGCAATTGCATCAACATGGTCCTCATACTGTGGGTTTATATTTTCTATTTATGCAGTTAATTAACTGCAGAGCTGCCCGAGCCTCTCTCTAATATTGCAGATGACTGGGGACTCTTCAGTGTTTGCAGCATCTGAGCCAGATTTTTGATCGTGCACATAACGTTGTCTTCTTTATTGGCTTGAAAGGTGCCTATGGCCCACAGTGGGAGCAGGCTAAGTGGTACAGGCAGAGGGGCAGGACTAGGCTGAAGGACAAAGAAAAGCCCAGGTGAGGGTGTAAAAGCCATCCTTTGGAGGATTGCAAGGGGGTATTGCAAGCACCATAGGGCAGCAGCAGCAGCTGGAAGACAGCCTAGAAGATGTCCCTAGGTGTGTAATCCTATGAATCTCACCAACCCGTCACTTACCTCTTCTTCCATCCCTGTTGCAGTTGATTTTCATAACCTCTTAGTCAGCAAACTCAACATAAATTTGTCTTGTTTTAGTGGCACTCACACTGCTACACCTCTATCCCCAAAAGCTTTTCAACCTCACTCTTGCAACACACTGAAAATATCAAATCTCTTCTGAAATGTTACAAAATGTCTTTTTTTTTCCTAGTTAAATCAGCAGAACCAAGTTGGGAGAAAATCTAGTTCTACCAAACTTCTAGTTTAT
This sequence comes from Dicrurus megarhynchus, assembly GCA_013399195.1. Lineage (NCBI taxonomy): Eukaryota > Metazoa > Chordata > Aves > Passeriformes > Dicruridae > Dicrurus > Dicrurus megarhynchus. Next base: position 15,011 of record VXAD01013011.1, on the reverse strand, counting down.
TTATGTAGTCATTGATGGCAGGCATGTTTACATCTCTGTGATCCTAAACCTTAGGGAATTGCATTTCATTTCAGGGCAGCTGGGTCTGCAAATCCCATGAGATTTAAGCTTTGATTTAAAAATAAACAGGGTGGTTTTTTCCTATGGTTATGGAGCAAGCCTTGAAAGATAGAAGATGGAGACCTCAAAGAAAAAGAAAGCACATTTAAGAGATAAAACTATATGTGAAAGTAAAAGTTTCCAAGTGCATATTTCATCTTGTACTTTTTTTAAAAATGTATTTTCATTTTCATGACAGAAGGCAAAAATTCATGATTTTGGATTTGCTTAGAAAAACATTTCAAGTCCCCATCAAGATGACCATGAGTTTCAGGCTGAAATACACCATTACACGGAATGCTGTATTCTTCCCACATAAGAGAGGATGTACCAAATAAAATAAATATATATTATTGGTATCTCCACCTTACAGGAGGAGAACAAATACACAGAATCTGACTCTTCCATGGCTCCTGGTTCCGAGGTACCTTAAGGGAGCCACGCAGTTACTACACCCGCTTTGTCCCGTTTCAGACTTGAAGGGCCATGTTTTAATCTTGGCTCATATGGGAGCCAATGGGGTTGGTGACAACCTCTCTGAAACCACATGTTCTTTGCACATTTGTTCCTCCCTCTTCGAAAAGGTGAGAACAGTGGTGTGTCTTAAAGAATTACCTGTTAACTTAGAAGTAATTGTAACCCTTTCTGAGATCTTCCTCCTCTCACAGTTCAATGGTCTGGAAGAGACCAGACTCAGACTTGAAAGCATTCCAGTTTGTACAATCCAAATTCAAATGAAATCAGTTCTCTCAGATCTCAAAATCATTTGTAAAACACTCTCAAAGCAAGTTCAAGAGCACTCAGGCACCTGATCTGCAGGGAAAGCAGTGGACAGTAGGTCCTGAAACACTCCTGAGGCCACGAGTGTGGAGCACCTCTGAGTGAGATGAGCCCAGCAGGCTGCAGCAGTGTGTGGGTGGAACAGGGATGTTGTATGTGATATCTTGTGTTTATCTTGTTAGCTTGCTGCTCACAGTGATCCTTCATGAGATAAGCTGGCTCCCTGCTAAAACCAGAACTAGTAAAGCAGAAGGTGGCCACAGACAAAAACTAAACCTGAGCCTGGTGTTGGTTCTTGCCCTTTCAGAGCAGTTCCCTGCCACAGGCTCAGCTATAGCATAAGAAGGAAAAATACTTGGGACCCTGGATACCTCATAGGCTCCAAATTCACCTTTCTACTGCAAAACTGCACAGGCAATTCTAGTCCTCAAGTGAGGTCACATAGCAGCTGAGAGAGGGGCTTTCAGCAGCAGAGGAGGATGCTTCTCTTCTCACAAGCACACTCTTGGCTCTCATCTTTCTGGAGGCTTATCCCAAACAGAGCAGCACTTCACCTACCTGAGAGAGGTTTTCTACAAAAGTGCGCTCTCCTGATGCTCCTCTTCTGAAGGTCACTTACTGTCAGTGCTGCCCCCAGATGGTCTGCAGCCAGTGAGGCAAAAATTATGGAATTGTTCCTCTGGCACTATGTCTATAATGGGTTCTGCTTGAATTTTAAAGTAGACTTACCTTTCCAAAACGCAATTGGCTTACTCCCTGGAAAGTCCAAATTCAGCAGTATTTTCTTTATTTAAGTGGAGACTGTAGTTAATACAGCAGTAGAGATGCATCTTTCACTTTTTTCTAAAGATTTTCTTTTTACTCCATTTTATGACCTTTTATAACTTTCATGCAATGTTTAGATGCACCAACTCCTAGCTCTCTATTTCAGTGTAACAGCAGAGAAGGCACGTCTCCATCACAAAACCCAATCCTGCACTCAGACAAGGGAATATGTCATCTTGTCCTTATTTTAAGCTGAATTATCTCAGTCTTAACACTAAGCTGTCTCTGTTGCCTCATGCTCCCTTCTAGAAAGCTATTCTCACAGCTTTAGTGACAAGAAAGCCTCTGATTTTCAAAATTACTTAAATGGCACTCCTCTGTTTTTCCACTGACTCTAAGGTATTTCTTACCTAGAAGCTACTCTTGCTTTGCTTTGTGATGCTAATAAGTCAGGCTCCCCTTATCTCCTCTGGAAACACAGTTTTGTATCTCCTTTACTGCCCTTCTACCCTGCAAGTTTCTATGGAGCCCTTTCTCAGTGAGCTTCTCAGGCAGAGGTAAATTCATGCAGGTGTCTGCTAGAATCATTATTAAATATTATTTTGAGTTGAATTTGATACATGGATGTGACCAGCTCCAAAATTAAGGGAGGTAAGACCCAGGCACGTGATCTGTGCTTCATCTCTTAATAATGAATAATTATTATTTCTTATCAATTCTAGTAGTTTACAGTATTTTGCTCAAAACACAAATGAAAATGTGGCTGCAGCTATATTAAAATTCTCTGACAGTTACTCAAATATAATGAAATTTGTCATCCAATGCATTGCTGATAACTGATGGGACCTACACAATCCCTGTAATTTTCAGCTTTGTGGGCTAACTGCCTTTCACACCTAGCAAACATGAGAACAAAGGGCATTTATGATGATGGACAATTCCCAGGAATGTTATTATTCAAGCAACTGGTGTTAAACACAAAATGCATAGAAGCTCTTGCTCCTACTCAGTGTGCCATGCCTTACACATTTAAAGATGGTGTTAATCTTTTAAGCTACCACTTTGCACTGAAACTTCAGGATTAGCTCACCATTTCTGTGACTCCTCAATTTCTTTTCTTTTCCCCAGGATGCTGGGGGAAAGAAAAGAAAAATCTCTGCTCCCATAAGCACAAATGTTCTTTTTCCAAGTATGTAACTATTTGGCTTCCCTGTAAATTAATTCTGTTTGCTTGTTTGTGCTCAGTTTATTGCATCTGCTAGAGGGAACACCAGTCCTTTTTTTTGTTTAACAATACTCCTGGTTTTGTTTTATGTACAAACTTTATCAACAGTGTTATATTTCCTCCCAGTTCACTGATACAAGTTAAATAATGTGAAGACACAGGGCAGTACACAAAAAACACGCTTCCTCAGTAAGGATTTCCCAGGAATGCTTATCTTTGAGATCACTCAGTTGACTGGTTTTATTACCTACCAGCTTAGTGATGATTCAGCAAAAATGTAATCTGCAATAATCAACATTTCCTAAATATATACATGTATTTGATACATTGGATTGGCATTTACACATTTATCAACCAAATCTGTGACATGACTAAAAGGGTATTGAGTTGCTTTGGAAAAGTTTTGTTTACTTATTTCCTTACTGTTATTGATTGTATGCCTCTCCTGTAATTTGTTTAATAATGAAATCCCATATCTGCTCTTCCATTAAATTTACTAGAACTGGTATTAGGTTGACAGAAGAATGGTTAATTTGGTAATCCTTTCAATACCTTTGACATACAAGAACACATTGAGAGCAGCCCTGTGGAGAAAGATTTAATGGTTCTCATGGATGAAAAGCTGGACACGAGCCAACAGTGTGGACTTGCAACCCAGAAAGCCAACCACATCCCGGCTGCATCAAAAGAGAGATGGCCAGCAGGTCGAGGGAGGTGATTCTCCCTATCTACCTTTGAGACCCTACCTGGAGTGCTGCATCCAGGTCTGGAGTCCTCAGCACAAGACAGACAGGACCTGTTAGAACAAGTTCATAGAAGGGCCACAAAGATGCTCAGAAGGCTGGAACCTCTCCTATGCAGACAGGCTGAGAGATCTGGCATTTTTCAGCCTGGAAAGGAGAAGGTTTCAGGGATACCTGATAGCAGCCTTCCAGTACCTAAAGGGGGCTTATGAAAAAACATGAGAGTGACTTTTTATACAGGCAGTTAGTGATAGGACAAGCAGGAAGAATTTTAAACTGAAAGGGAAGAGGTTTAGATTAGATGTTACAAAAAAATTCTTGACTGTGAGAATGGTGAGGCACTGGAAGAGGTTGCCCAGTGAAGCTGGGAATGCCCCATTTCTGGAAGCGTCCAAGGTCAAGTTGGACAGGGCTTGGAGCAATGTGGTCTAGTGGGAGGTGTACCTGCCCATGGCAGGGGGTTGGAACCAGAGGATCTCTGAGTTCCCTCCCAACCCAGACCATTATATGATTCTATGATACATTCTTGTATATAGCTATGGGGTTTTTTTTTCTCGCTCGTCTTACTTTTAAAGGCAAAAAATGTATCTCAAAATATAGTTGCTGTTGGCATAAACCAGCATGTTTCCTATTGCCTTCTTTTCAGTTTGGGAGAGGATGAGACTATCAAAGTGTTTTTCTAAAATCAGACACAAAAACATGAGTGAATCATCCAGAACAGAAAAAGAAATATGTATTTGTATACTAAGTCCATCTATTTCCAGGGAGCACCCTTCAGTGATGAGAGAATTAATTCCTTTTGTTTCTCTTCATCTTGTGGGTACAATCGTTGCTGCTGTGCTTTTACATTGATGCTTCTCCACCGTGACATACTCTTCTTTCTTCATTTATTTCAGGTGACTGCTGCTCTTGTCTCTGTTCTCAGCATCTTTTGTAGCTATTTACAGAGTAGGAAGGTTGGTTTGCTCTCTTCAGACTTACTTTGGCTAGTCCTGGCAAGACCCAAGATTTGTTTATCTGAGAAAGTGGTTGGGATCTCATTGCTTTTCTCATCAAACCATAGAGGGGTTTCCCTTTCACATATAAATGTCTCAGACACCTGACAAGCTGCAAGCTGGAGATGGGCAGAAGACAGTTTTTCCTTGCTGCAAAATTATTTCAGATTTCAAAATCTGTCCTGTCCTATTCTGGGACAAATATTTTTCCAGGTACTGTGTGTTTACAGACAGGTTGAGAGAGCTGGAGGTGGTTTGGGGTACGGCACATATATGCAAACTCTGCCACCCTTATCCAGGGCAGGAATTTGGCCAGTTGTCCTCTTGCAGTCCTCTGCAAGGCCCACAAGGCAGTTCTGAGGAGAAGGACATATAGGTTAAGAAACCTAAGTTTAGGAATCTGACTGTAGGTTGTAGAAGCATATCAGGTATCTGAGCTTCTTCAGCTGATGGGTATCAATGGAGCCAGTTCAACTCACTCTGAAGCAGGTGCCCTGTGCCAAGTCAGACAAACTGTGTTGATCTGCTGCTTGATTCAGTCACCTAAACATGGGGTTTGAAATGCTCTATGTTGCCTTGCCTGGCTTTGCAAGGTGCACATCTCTCCTACCTCCTGTGGCAGGTCTACGATGTCTGTGTAACCCTTGCATTAAATAAACCCCCCCAAGTGGCACTGGGCAGGGACTTCTACCTGAATCCATTTCTTCCAAGTCAAAGAACAGATTTCGTTCTCTCATTGGTAGATATGTCATTTATGCAAAGTGGAACAGCCTGGATAGCTGAGGAGAATTTGTTAGAGTGGGAGAAGAAGAAGGATCAGATTGAGCAATGCCTGCATTCCAAAGGCTATTGAATATTGCCAGAAGAGCCATTGCCATAGTTATTAATACTAGAATATTTTGGAAAAAAATGTTTGCTAGCAGACACATTCCAGAAAAAAAAAAACACATGGAAATTTCATGACCTGATGTTCCTAATCAACACACTTGGAGTAGGTTCATGCTCAGAGCAGTGCTGAGAGTCTGGTTTCCTTTCAGCCACCCGGCTGTTCTCATGGCATGTGAGGTTGAAGAGCTGGGCTCACATTTATCCACCTGCCTGGGCTGCAGCTCTGCCTTTGGTGGAATTGCTGAGCTGTATCCTTACTTGCCTCTATCCTCTGCAGCCAGCCCTGCAGCAGGAAGCTCTCTTGCAAAGGAGCCCCTCCAGGCAGGCAGCACTTAACCTCTACAAGGAAAGAACACATACAGCCAGTGGAGGGTGATGAGGTGAGTCTGCTGTGGCACACAGGCATTCTGTCAGGGAGCTAAGAAGGCTCCTTTGAAAGACAAAGCCGAACTGCTCACCCCTGTGTCCCTCACAGCTCCACGGCTGACACCTTTGCAGAGACTATTTGAAGCCTCTCTCTGCTTTCTGTCTCCACTTTACTACTTAAGATGGAATTTTGGAGATAAACCTTATACTTCAAAAATCCCACTGTATGTATTATCATCCTTAGAAATGTTGGTGGGGTTTTTTTTGGCTTAATTAAACTACGAAATGCACAAGACCGTTTGTCCTGACATCACTTCTTACCAAGCATGATTTTTTTTAATGGACAAGGAGAAAATAACAAACACTTTGCTTGGATTGACAGCGTGTTCCGGTGATCTCAGATTTTCTCTGTTGTGATTCTTTATTAATTAAGCAGTGATTTCTGTATGTGATTCCTCAAGTTCAGGAGGATTCTTCATCCCCTGTTGAAACTACACTGTTTTTGAGGTTTCCGAGTTCAAAATGGCCCTGGTGCTGCAGGTTAGGATACATCTTTTTTTTTCTTTTATTTTTTTTTCCCTCTACTTTCTTGTTGTCTGGGATGACAAGTTTGGATAAAAATGTCTAGGAAGTTACCAGCCCAAATATACTGCTATTTTATATCCACCTACCTCAGTGCAAGTCCTTTCAGTATTACTGCTTGGCTTCAATTCTCTCTTCACCACCAGGACAGTTTTGGTTTTCTGTTTTTGAGGGTTGAATAAACTCATCATCTTCCTACATCTATCCCCCAGCAAATCTGGAGTTTCCACTTTCAGAAATTTGTTTGAGATGTCTTGGCTCAGAAAACTGCCTAATTTCTGATTTTATTAACAGGGAATATTTACAGAATGCCGAATCTCTTCTGAGATCCTTCATTCAGACTCTTCTTTAATATTGGGGCTTGAAAGGCTGAATGTGCTTCAGGTCACCAAGTGTTCAGAGTAATTGATAGCCTTTGAAAACTAGAAATTTAGGAGCTGTTGGTCAGTGTTTCTAACAGAAGTATGAGCATCTTTTCATGCACAGGCAGTACTTGTTAAAATTATTCCAAGGAGGTATTCTCTTTTGGGTTGTGGGTGGCCGACAAGAAGGTACTATGGTTTTGGCAACAGTTTTCTGCATGCCATTTTTTTCCCTCTCATCTAAGAAGGATGTTATCTAGATAAAGCCTAAGGGCATAGCCTCTGTACTGAAATGAGTTGAGTTTTTCCTACTGCTTTGTTCTTCCCTGACCCCATTCTATATATACACTTTATCTTAAGGGCCGTAACCATCTGGACTGTCCCCTGTTGGTGGAGCCAGTCCAGCCAGTCCATAATGACAAGGACCCCTGCAGATCCACTGGGAAAAGGGAGAATTTCATATTTGAGTCAGGAACAAATACCTGGAGGCTGATTCAGCAGCTGCAGAACCCAAACGAGACAACTCTCTTCGCAGAACAAATAGTTCCTTCTACAGAGAGAGAGGTACTCTTCCTGTTCTCTCCCACCTCCCAGACCTATTCCTAACTGCCTCTCCATCTAGTTCTCAAAAACCTTAACATAATTTTCAGGCTGTCTTCTTCACCCACTTCTCTTCCTGGGATGTCCCAATGGAGCTCCACTTTTGTTTCTTTTTTCTCCTTGTGTAACTGCTGGCTGATCCCTTATACACCAAATATCTCTATGCAGGTGATAGAGGTGGTTTAACTTCTGTGCCTCTCTCCTCTGTTCAATCCTGTCCCGCTGGCAGCTCTTAAATAATTATCAGCTCCCAGAGTGACTAACACACATCTCAGTGAAGCCTTCTTCCAGGCTCCTTTCTTTGTGGGGGAAGATTGTGCTTGTCATCTCGTGCTGTTGGCAGTAAGGGCCCTAGAACCAGGGATGTGCTTTAAGTCACACCTCTCATCTTCAGACTCTTATATGACTTTCATAAATATTGATTCATAAACGTAGACATGCCAAACATCATATGTATCAAATGTATTTATTTGTGGCTTTACTCTCCTAGGAGATGCAGTTTCACTATCCACCAGCTGGTAGAGAAATCACTAGCAGGTGCCAAATGTGACTGCCCTTTCTTCCTAAGGCCATTGCAGACAACCAGATGCCTTGGTGTTTTCTTACCACTTACAAAAACTGTGCAAGGAACTGGCAATGGCATGGACCAGACAAGGCTGGGAGATGCTCATTGCTCTTCAGGGGTAGGGAGGCTGTGAGATCACGGGCAGAGGAGCACCTGGGGACTGACACTGCCGTGAGCTGTGAGTGACAGGAGTCCCTCAGGCTGAGGGTCAGCTGAGTGGGGACAGCTGCTCCAATGGCACTGATTCCACACAGACATTGCAAGGTCAGTTTGAACACTTACTGGAGAGCCCTGCTGACTGGTCAAATATCATTGCCCAAGTTTTGGAAAGGTGAAAATTCAAAGTCAGTCTCTACGCAAGCAATGCCACTAACAACCTCAGATTTGTAACAATTAATGGCCTTTTTGTTCTGGCTTTGTGCATCATGCAATGAGGTCATGATCCATGACTACAACTCCTGGGCAATAAAATAATGCAAATAATTAATAATAATAATGAGTTGAGTTTCATAATGTGTCTTGCACTGCTTATAATCCCCTGTGAGCAGTTACTGTCTCTGAGAATATTTAATGTCTTGATGCAATTTGAAAATGTAGTGCAAATGACAGTATAATAAAACAAAGAACTTCATCAACTTCTAATTGAAATTAATGAGAACTGAATTTCTACATTGTGCATAAAAGAAGAGACTTTTTCCCCAGACTTAAAAGCTGTTGGCTCCAGGAGTGGCATGGCTCAATTTAATTATCTTCTTTTTCTACCTCAAAAAGATTTTACTGAAGAAAAACAGTCTTATTTCAGACAACCAGTAAATATCATATGGATTAAAAAGTTACACTTTTCTCTCAATTCCTGCAGAAATGTTTTCCCTATATATTAGCAGATCTGTAAGAAATCATAGCCATCTGTATTTTGTGAGACTAGAAGTTGAAAATACACTCCTTATCTAAAAGACTATTTTCTACAACACTATTTCAGAAATTTTTACATAGACCAAATCTTGACAAAAAAGACTCTGTTACTTCAAGGTAATTTTAAACCTCTGTGGCAGAGGTATGAAGATTAGAAACCTGGCAAAAGCACAGTGCACTGAGGCATGCCAGTGTGTTTGTCAGAATGGCTGTGGAAGCCCTTTTCCCATCCCCTGGCAGCAGAAGGGAGTAGCAGAGATGGCTGGAACTGGCCATTGCATTTTATTACATGCAATAAGATAGGCAAATATGATTCTCCATGCTAACTTTTGGCACTGGTGAAATTTCACAGACCCCTAGTGATTGCAGTGGAGCACAGTTCGAGCTGCTCAGCTCAGGTAACTGAAGTGTTCCTTGTGTTCAAAGTTATATGTAATATTTAAGTTTCTTGTCACTTTTTTTGCTATAAAACCTGCTAAACCAAGAATTAATTTTTTTTTCCTTTACTAGTTTGCACAGCTTTGCAGAGCTTTAAGAACGTCTAAACTGCTGCAAGCTTTAGCACAGCCATTTAGGCCATTCCACATTGCTATACTGCAGCTGTTTGCATTACATCTTGTGGGTCACTTGTGAAGGGAAGAGTTGTTGTGATGCACTGTAGTTGCCAAAAGCAGGCAGAAATCAGGAGAATTGTACTTGGAGACATATCATTAAATTTCAGCAAACAGGTTTACTGGAGAAGTCCTTCTTCCTGTGAGATCACTAAAGCTGCCACTGTCCATAAACTATTTAGAAGACCTAAATAAAGGGCTACTTAAAGTCTTCAGCTGATAAGGCTTAATGCTGTGCTTTCTCATTCCTCTGTTTATGATTCTCCTACTTACCTACTTCTCAGTGCCTGAATAATTTGTGTTCACGGGCACCTACTTTCAGGATTGTTGGCAAGATAGGATATTTAAATACTAGCTCCATCTAGTACCTACAGAGAGACCTAAAGGTCTGTAAGTTTCTTGATGCTAAAACATAAATGGATGATTAACTTGTGACAAAAGCACGCCACGCAAGCCTCTAAGAAGGTGAGTTCAAGTCACGGTTTTTACCTCAGATACTGCTGGTTTATTTCTTTTCATAGCAGTTACATACACTGCTTCTAAAAATAATTCTTTTTAATATACCATCAGCCTGCACTCTGGGTCTAATGCAAAGACTGAAGAAAATTGATATTATTATAAGCAAAGATAAAAAAAATCTCTATAAATAGGATAGAACTTGTGATATTTTGCTCTATTTTACTTTAACCAAATGTGAAGATATAAAAACTATAACTTCTGTTTTCTGAAAATGTGATTAGTCTGCACCTTCCAGAGACACAGGAATCAGTGCCCAGAATCCACAAATTCTTCTCCAAAATGGTTACTCTCTTGGAACAAGAAACAGCTTGTCAAAATCCCATCTTTCATAATGGAATTTGCTACTTCTTGATGGAGAAGGATGATTTCTGCAGCAGCATTATGCACTTACAAGGCATGAATCAATCTACATTTTAATCGTGGGGGGCCCATACCATCAGTTGGTGAGAGTGCTTTTAATTTACCTGAACTCAGTCATTGGGTTGATCCCAGCAGACTTGCCTCTACGGCAACACCTGCTTTTATCATGACATCTCTTGAGTATTCAGCCTCCATAAAAATAAATAAATTCTCCTGAAACTGTGCTAAATTCATTACCAATGAATCTTCTTTCACTATATGAAATTCTAAATAAAAAAAGGCAGGTTTATTTTAAGCTTTTAACAGACTGTTGTAGTTAATCGTGTATATCAGGCAAGAGGCTTGGTTGCTAAGAAAATCTTTGGCATGTTTCCATGAGATTTGTGTGTTATTGACACAAAAAGTACCAAATGATAGGAAATGCATCTGCTAATTTGAATAGTGAAACAAAAAAAAAGAACAGAACAATTTTCTGCCCAACTTTTGAGTTAATGCAAGCTCAGGCCAAAAATAACATACTTCCCATCAATTTACGGAGTAGATTTTTGGCTTCAAAGACTTGATTAAGATTATAAAAAAAAAATCCCCATTTCTATGCGGATAGAACGTATGGATCTCTAGTTGTCAGTGGCTGCCCTTACACTGCTGCACAGAGGTTCCTAGGATGAGCTCAAAGATAGAATGCGTTCTGGAGGTGATCTGCAGGAAAACCCAGTGTGCTTGTTACTTCCAGAAGAAAAATCAGTTGTATTTACATTTAATGTTCTCCTGTGTGCTGTTGTCTGCCATGTGATCAGGCAGACCTCTCTCCATAGTTTTTCCAGCTGTGTCAATTGTCGTGGTCCAGAAGAGAGGGAGAAAAATGGGCTGAGATGGGGAAGACAGGGTAGGGCCTGCTTTAAAAAGCCCTGACAGTGCTTGCCTCGGAAAAGGACACAGCAGTAGGCATCCAGGGCTTTAGCTGAATAAAGCCTGCCTGGAGGAACAGATGCCTAGTACTGGGTCATAGCTTGGAGCTCAAAATGCTGCCAGAGAAGTTTTGCCAGGTACGAGGTGGAGCAGCCAGTGGTGGAGAAAGCCAGCAACCCAGCGTGGAGATAGAGCCTTGCACAGGCCAGGTTTAAAAGACTGGCTGACCATGAAAAACATAATTATTCCACTTCGAAACTTTTATTTTTTTGTATTTAAATATAGACTAGAGTCATCTGGAAGTCAAGAATCAAGCCATGGGGTTAGATCTTATTGATATATTCTCATAAACCATCATTTTAGGCGCTCTGTATTTAGACCCTTGGCTACATTCCATAATCAGTGTATGACCCCATAATTTAGGATTTTGAAAAAGGAATGAGTCCCTCAGGTCTACAAGCCAAATAACACAGTGGATGTATTGTGGGAGGATATATTTTTTAGCAGGATAACATAGTTCAACACAGCGGTGTGGTGGCCAAGGAGCCTGCTCAGAGAACAAAGTTCCCAGGCACACTGAGAACATTGATCTACAGTGCAAAGTTCATAAAATCTTGTGGAAAGCTAGTTATTCTGTGGGATGATAGTTTTATTTTGACTTCTTGAATTCCTGTTGCTTTTAGGCATCATTTCTTGTTCCTGGACAAGGAAAATCAACTGTACATCTGCAGCCTATAGCCACACAAGGCACGTGTGCGGCTCAGTAGTTACCTCCTACAGTGTTCTTTTACCTTGTGAAAGAAACCTGGATTTTCGGTTCTCTCTCATTTAAATAATTGTTTCTCATTTCAGTTTAAATGCAGGAGGATTTTAAAGGCTGAGGAACAGGGTCCCTGCCTCTGATTGCCATTGATCTAATTAAGCAGCAAAGCAGTACTGGACAATGAGGGAATCCTACAGAGGCAAGAAAATTGACAATATAAGACTCTCTGTTATAATTCAGTAATAGCACTGGGGAATGATTCATTTGTTGTGGAAGATAAGCAGTCAGGGGTCCTTTTCTGTTTTCCTTCTGCTTCTCTTTTTTTATCCATTCTGTGACTTTGGGCAAATCCTCCCAACTTCTTGGTCCCTCAGTTTTCCCCTTCCGCAAAACAACAAATCAAACTACTTTGCTAGAATTTTGGAGGAATGGATGTAGTGCTTCATAAATATGTAATGACTTCTATTTTTGCTAGGAGGCAAAATGGACTAATATATATATAAATGTAATGTTTGCTACTGGGTTTGGAATTTTTTCAAGACATGCCAATAAGAGAATAGACTTAGAAGTTACTATGACATGTCTCATTTAGTGTCAAAGGTTTGAATTTGATTCGAGCTTCTCTATGAGCCTGTTTTTAAAACAGCAGAGAGGCAAGGCACATTTGCTTAGCCTGCATATCCCCAGAAAAAAATGAGATATACATTTTTAAACCATCTTCATTTACTTATGAGAAGAATATCTATCTGCAATACTTCACGTATAAAATGCTTCATGCTCGCATAACATATGCACAGAGCATATGTTTTAATTTTAGTTCAGTACAATATTTCAAATTTAAACAAATTAGCCCAAGGCATAAAGTACTACAAACCACTTTTTTTCTGTTTTTAGTAAAAGCTAGATTGTAGGGAAGCATTACTAATGAAAACAGCAATCATAAACCTGAGCGTATTTTACTTACCCTTCATTAATAACACAATATACCTGTCTTTTTTTATTTAGATTTTCATACAGTGAAAGAAAATTAATTGGTAATGACCTTATCTTGCTATTTCTTCACAGATTTTTGTCATCATTGTTTTAAGGACTTTTTGAGTTGATGGCACCATTAAAACATTGTTATTTAGGGCTATCTGCCTTCAACTTGTTCAGTTTCCATGCCCAGTAACCAGGGAACATGTACACTATGATCTCTGAACAACCTCTAAGACAACTGCTAATGATAACTAGGAAAAGCAAGTCAGAAGGTTTAAATTTACTGTTCAGGAGTCCACAGTTTTAATCCTGTGAAATGGTATCTATTATGTATATTGAACATGTACTCCAGTAAACCCTCTTTCTCCCACAGAAGGCTTAGCTTAACAAATGGGATGCTATTTTTCCAGTTACAAATATTCTATGGCAACACCATGGGTAGTTGCATTGCTAGTTATATAAAAATTTATGGTGAAGCCTCTTTAACTTCATTCAGAAGTATCCTCCTGAAAATCCTCTCGTTGAAGGGAAATGCAATAGTCAATATCATTGCATGTTATTGAATACTCAACTATTGGCAAACAATTGTGTTAAGTCATTCGAATAGAAATAATGGATAGCCTGCTTTTTCTTTCCTGTGTAGCAAATGGGGCATTGCTACAAAAAAGATTAAAGACCAGGTTTAAAGTCCATGTAAAGCAATACATTTAAGTCTCCTACCAAAATTTATTTGGATGTTCCCTCCTTCTGTTCACAAGAACTCTTTTATCAGACAGGGCTTCCTACAGGATCCTCATTCCTGCAATCTGTCTGTCTGACCTGCTAATATGAACCCTCCTGCATGAGCAGCTGTGATCCCACCCTGTCTCTGGTTCCCATGCCACACACAGAGATGCACAGACCCACAGATAACCCTCTGCAGGGTTCCTACACCCCTTACACTCACAACTCTCTTCCTGTTTCTCACCCAGAAAGAAGAAGGCTGAGGGACTCACTTTTTACAGTTGTCTTACAGTGAGAAAGCTGAACTAAGGTCTGGTTCCAGATCTCTCTCCAGCTTGAGAGAATTTAAACTCCAGTCACTCAGCTGAGGAGTTTCCAGCCCTGTATGGATAAAGAAATATTTTAATTGATGTGCCATTTTCTGGAAATCTTCTATTTTTTTCTTTATAGCAGCACCTAAGTAGCACCTTGAAGGGTTTATATTTCAACAATATTTTACAGGGGTTCTGTAGGGAGCCCAGTCTTGTCAGCATGCATTCCGTGTGTGCTGACAATGCCTGCTAGACACGCACCCCTCGGGGAAAGACTGCCTCCTTCCTGGACAGTCCTATAGCTGAGCAGACACCAGACTGCTCAGCCTTGTTTGAAGTAGGGCTGCCCTAAAACAGGAGTGTGGTTTAGGTGTGTAAGGAATGGAAAAGCACTCCCAGGATTAGACAGAACAGATTCAGATTCTAAATTTTGTATGAATCTTGTTTTAATTTCCCTTCTTTTATTTCTCTCTCTCTGAGATCTGGTCCTAAAAGTCTTGCCTGACATCATATAAAGAAGCTTCAATGAAGCAAGAAGTGGAATTCTATGTCCAACTCTCAGATTACTTGACTACCTAATTTGTGTTTCAGCACAGCCACAAGTATTCATTTATTTATTGAGAAATGCATCAGTGCAACAAAATAAACTTTTCACATGAGCTCCCACAGACCTATTCTTGATTTATGGCATTATGCTAGAAGCTCAGTCAAGCTAATTTTGTTCATCAGGTATCCAGGGAAAAAATTTTAAGTGCTCCGTTGAAGCGCTTTTCTAGTCTGATTTTTATGTGAAAACTAACGGTCTACTTCAACTTATTCCAGTGCAGATGAGAAGAAACTCTACTGCAACTATGGCAGATGAAAAGCAGCCTGGGTTTCAAGCAATCATTTCTTAACGTGGTAGTTGCTTTCCCATTTCTCTTTGTTTCTTAAATATATATAATATATATATTAT
>VXAD01013010.1:16246-36180 GCA_013399195.1 Dicrurus megarhynchus | reverse complement strand
GGGGATGATGCCTTTTCCTGGTCCTAAAGTCAAGAGTCAGACACAGTTAGAAGGGAAAAAAAGGGATTTTACCTTGGTGTTTGTTTTAAGGNGGCAAAAACTCATCGTGGCATCAAGACCCTCCCCAGGGTCTCAGCTTGTAGAGATGCTGGGCCTTGAGGTCCTCCAAAGGTGGTTTTGAACCTGCAGATAAACCTGAGACTCAGTTCTGGGGTCAGAACTCGAAGGAAGGAGGGGGAGGCGCTTTTGGCCTTGACTTTTTTCCCTTCAGCATTGTGGGGTGGCCCAGCCTGATTTCCTGTTGGTGGGAGGCTCCCCACCGCTGCTCTCCACAGCAGAATCCCAGAATTAGGTCGGAAAAGGCCTTTGAGGTCACCAAGTCCAGCCTGTGACCCGACCCCAAGTGCCACCTCCTCCTTAAGGAGTCACCTTGGGACCTTCTGGGGGGGGGGTTTAGTCTAGAAGCACCTGCACAGGACAAAAATTGTTTATGTTCCCCAAATTTTACCTGCTGCAGAGCCCTGGATGGGGAACGTGTCCTGATCCATGGAAATGGAGCCCTGTGGCTCTCCTGGACTCTGGGCACTTGGGATTGGAGCAGGACAGGTCAGGGACAGAGTGGCTGAAAGGCAGAGAGGGAGCCGGGGGTGCCGAAGGGCAGCAGCTGGACATGGGCCAGGAGTGGCCACGTGGCACCCGGGGGTCAGGGATGGGCCAGCAGGAGCAGGGCAGGGACTGTCCCCTGTGCTGGCCACTGCTGAGGGACGCCTCGGGGGCTGTGTCCAGTTCTGGAGCGTGTCCAGGGAAGGGAACAGAGCTGGGAAGGGCTGGAGAATTCCTGAGGGAGCTGGGAAAGGGGCTGAGCCTGGAGCAAAGGAGGCTCAGGGGGGACCTTGTGGCTCTGCACAACTCCCTGACAGGAGGGGGCAGCCAGGGGGGTCGGGCTCTGCTCGCAGGGAACAGGGACAGGAGGAGAGGGAACGGCCTCAGGCTGGGCCAGGGGAGGGGCAGGGTGGATATTTGGGAAAATTTTTGCATGGAAAGGGAGCTCAGGCCTTGGAACTGCCCAGGGAGGTTTGGAGTTCCCAAGGAAGGCTTGGACGTGGCACTCATCGCTCTGGGCTGGGGACAAGGTGGGGATTGAGCAGAGCTTGGACTCTGTGACCTTGGAGAGCTTTCCCAGCCTCAGGAATTCCGGGATGGACAATGTCAGACCCCACAGCGCTCACCAGCTGTGCTCTCCCCCCTCCTGCAGCCGATGTCCGTCCCAGCGGGCGGCCCGTGGGCACCGCGCGGGAGCCACCGCTCGCCAAGGTCTCAGGTGAGGGCTCATGCAGGGGCCTCGTCCCCACCGACTCATCCCTGCTACCCCTGCACCTCCCCAAATCCACCTTCCTGAAACCCTTGGCACAGCTGGATGCTGCCACACGCCCCATCCTGTTCCCTGGAAAACCCACAGGATCCTTACCAGGAGCTGGGCATCAACACCCAGTGCCCTCCCCAGAGCATTCCAGCCCTTCCAGGATGTCGTACATTCGACCTTTTTCATTTTAAATTAGCTTTTCCTAAGAAATTACTTTTGGGGTTGCTTTGTTTTTAAAACTTCCCTCGCATTTTTCTGTCGCCACAACCAAATTAAAGTTGGTTTAAAATGAAGCCATTTTCGCCTTTGTCCCCCGCGGTGACGGGCACAGAGCGGGTGGGGTTTGAGATGTCGAAAATAATTCAATTATTATCGATGAATTCAAAGAAAGACGGGAATCCTGCTCTGGTTTTTTTTCTTTTTTCCCCCCTAAAAAACGGAAACGCTCCCGATTTTCCTGCATCTCCCGTCGCTGTGCTTCCAGTGCCCGCGGATGTGTTCACCAGGAATTCCCTGTGGAAGGGCTCCTACGAGTACCTGGGGAAGAAGCAGCCGGCCATGCTCTCCGTCACCAGCTTCGACCCCGCCACCAGTAAGGTCAACGCCACCTTGATTGACCACAGCGGGGTGGAGCTCCACGTGTCCGGTGAGGGGCACCACGTGGCCTTTGTGGGGCTGGCGTTGGCACCAGGGGTGTCTCGGCCAGGCAGGGACTGTCCACTCTGCTGGGACACCTCTAGGGCTGTGTCCAGTTCTGGTCACTCGTGGCCAGAGAGACCTTGAGGGGCTGGAGCGTGTCCAGGGAAGGGAATGGAGATGGAAAAGGGTCTGGAGAACTCCTGAGGGAGCCTGGAGAAAAGGAGGATCAAGGGGGACCCCTGACAGGAGGGGGTAGCCGGGGGGGTCGGGTTCTGCTCCCAGGATGAGAGGAACGGAGAGACAGCACAGACTTCGAGCTCAGGGTAAAAGGAGGCCAGAGCGATTTAATAACTTCTGAGAGGTTTTTATATCACAAAAAGTGTGTTAAATGGCATAAGGTAATTGGTTCTTTCGGCCATCCACCCCTTAGGGTGATTGGCCAAGTTCTAAGGCACCCATCTCTAAATGTTTTTTCAGTTGGAGCCATAACAATGGTGGACAACAACCTTGCAGGTGCAGAAGTTTACAAAACTGTAACATTATTTTGAATGACTTGCATGGGAAAGGCAGAGCTCTCACAAAATGCTGCTGAGAGCTGAAGAAATTCCTTGCTGAAGCTTTTTCAGCATCCGTAGGGCAGGGACTGTCCACTGTGCTGGGACACCTCTAGGGCTGTGTCCAGTTCTGGTCACTCGTGGCCAGAGAGACCTTGAGGGGCTGGAGCGTGTCCAGGGAAGGGAATGGAGATGGAAAAGGGTCTGGAGAACTCCTGAGGGAGCCTGGAGAAAAGGAGGCTCAGGGGGGACCTTGTGGCTCCCCACAAGTCCCTGACAGGAGGGGGCAGCCGGGGGGGTCGGGTTCTGCTCCCAGGATGAGAGGGAACGGCCTCAAGCAGTGCCAGGGAAGGTTTAGATTGGAATTTAAGGAAAATTTCTTCCATGGAAAGGGTGGTCAGGCCTTGGAAGTGCCCGGGGAGGTTTGGAGTCCCCATTCCTGGAGGTGTCCAAGGAAGGACTTGGAGCTTTTGGCAAAAAAGATTAAATTCTGTGAGTTGGACTTTGAGGATCCTTGGGTTCCCTTCCAGCTCATGATTCCATGAGTGCTCCCTGACCCTGCCCTCCTGGAGCACCAGGACATTCCTGATCCAGCAGCAGAACCTGACTATTAATTAAATATTAATTATTTAATTAGTCCTTTTCCATATGGAAAACATCTTCAATATCCTGGGCTGTGTTTCCCAGTCCATCCCAGAGACAGGACCGGTGTCCGCTCACACCCTGAGGTGGTTTCTCTGCCCTCCCAGTCAATTATTGCAAGGCAGAGTGATCCAGAGCTGACAAAATCCCTTCTTTTCCAGGGATTTACAAGAAGGAAGACGTGCACCTGCTGCTCCAGGTGTACCAGATCATGGGGCCTCTGGAGATCTTTGCCAACAAGTTCAGGAACGACAAGTGGGCTCTGGACGGACACGTGAGTGCACAAAATCCGCCCTCCCGTACTCCCAAAAAATGCCACCTGCGCTCCCAAAAATCCCACCAGGGTGCTCTGATTTCTCCCTGGGGAGTGGGAGCCGGAGCCAGAGCCCCGATCCAGCGTGGGCAGGAGTCAGGGAAGTGTTCCCACGTGGATTTGGGCACGCTGGAGTCAGGTGTGCTCCCAGCTGGAGAGGATTCCAGGGCTGAATTCCACGGGCGGGTGGCCTGGGATGGTGCCTGTCCCTTCCCAGCCCAGATTTCCCTTCCCTGAAGCCGAGGGATCATTCCCGGAGCCGGGAGCGGGGTGAGGCTGCTCCGGTGCCCAGCGCTGGGAGGGGACAGGTGCCACCAGGCGTGTGCCAGCTCCTCCTGCAGCTGGGGCTTGGGTTTGTGGGGTTTGAAATCCAACATCTCCCAGGGAACGCTGGAGGAGAAGCCAACAGGGTTCGCGCCATGCGGATGTTTTCTGTCCGCTCAGCATCTCACTGGAAGAGCTGATTTTCCCTAAAATGGAGCCAGCTCCTCACCCCTCTGAGGTTTGGGAGCTTCCCAAGCCCTTTAGGGATCCACTGGAGCTTGGGAAAAATGTGGATCCCATTGCCCCGTGGCCCCCTGGAATCAGCAATGTCCTCTCCGGTTTATGGCAAACGAGATTTTTTTTTTGGTTTCCCTTCCTTTGAGACGTCTCGAGCAGTGAAACTCCTTAAAAAATGCCAGGGTTTTCTGGGGAATTGCATCAAATTAATTGCACTTGGAAGGGACTGGGATGAGCTGGGTGTTAAATCCAGGGAAATGTTGGATAAATCCGTTGCTCTCCTCTCTGCTGTCCCCGCAGGTCTCGTCGGAGTCCTCGAGCGGCACCTTCGTGTACCAGGGCTTTGTGCGTGGCAAAGGCTTCGGGCACTTTGGCCTCCAGAGACTTGGTAAAATTCCTTGGATTTGCCCTTTTTCCCTCGATTCCAAAAGCTCCATTTTGGCCTGCTGGGGGGTTTCCAACCAGGGAATGTTTTCCCACTCCCTGGCTTGAATTTTCAGCGCTTTCCGGGCGTTCTGCTGAACTCGCCGTGAGACAAACAGCACGAAACAAACAGCACAAAAATGATAAAATCCATCATTTGGGAACAAAATGAGGGATAACCAGGCTGCTGTCCAAAACCAGGGAGACTTTGGGAGCACAAACAGACCTGGACACGTTTTCCTCCGCATTTCCAGATCCCTGCCAAGCCCAAACCCCGTTCCCACCACAGGAAGTGTCTCCGTCAGAAATCACAGAGGCTCTCGAGAGCTTAAACCACCTGAAGTTTAAGCTCCTAAATACCTCTTAAAGCCTGGTTTGAGCTCTTTAATCCCTCGGGATTGTTGGGATCTCATCACCTTTATGGATTCTCGTTACTGCAGCGTTTCGGAGTCTCCCTTTAAGCCCAGCTTGGTGCGTCCAAGTTGAAACTTTTTAGCAGAATAAATCAATTTACACCTGTCTTTAATCGCTGCTGGAAATAAATGAGGAGGCCTAAGTTAGGCTGGATCTCCATCCTTGCTGCCTCCATCCCAGCAGCTTTAAATTCCCTTTTCCAGCACCGCTTCCCTCATTTTGCTGCCGGTGTCAGCTGCGACTCGAGCCAAGCCCGTTTTCCCCCAGCGGGGGCTGGGAAATGTGGGAAATGTGGGAAATGTGTTTCTTTCTGCTGTGTTCCAGACATCAGCATGATGGAAAACGATCCCGAATCCATAGGCCACCACTTTGCATCCAACAGCAGCTCCGTGGCAGCCGCCATCCTTGTGCCTTTCATCGCCCTGATTATTGCAGGGTTTGTGCTTTATCTCTACAAACACAGGTGGGTTTGGGGCAGAAATTCCAAAAGGTGAGAGAAATTCAGGGATTTGAGAGAAATTTGAGCTGGGTTTAAAATCCCGCCTTTAGGCCTGGTTTAATTCAGGAGGTGGGACAATAACAAAGAGATTGGGGGAATAATTCCAAAAGGTGAAAGAAATTCAGGGATATGAGAGAAATTTGAGCTGGGCTTAAAATCCTGCCTTTAGGCCTGGTTTAATTCAGGAGGTGGGAAAATAAAGCTTTATCTCCACAAACACAAGTGGGTTTGGGGCAGAAATTCCAAAAAGTGAAAGAAATTCAGGGATTTGAGAGACATTTGAGCTGGGTTTAAAATCCCGCCTTTAGGCCTGGTTTAATTCGGGAGGTGGGACAACAAAGCGTGGAGAGATGAGGCTTTGGGGGAGGAGAAGGGGGAGGGTTTTGCCGGCCATTAATGGGATTCGTGGCCACATTTAAGAGGACCCAAAGCCGATTTCCTCCCCCGTGCCTCGGAACGTGTCGTAAACTCAACTTCACTCCCGCTCAACGCCGCCAATCCCGACTTTCCCGCCCCATCCCCACGGATTCACCCTCCTCCAAAGCACCTCCTCCTCCCGCCCCGTCCCTGCCCTCCCTCGGGGGCCCTGACCCGTGCGGGTTTTGCCCCCCGGTGCCGCAGGAGGAGACCCAAAGTCCCGTTCAACGGCTACGCCGGCCACGAGAACACCAACGTGAGGGGCACCTTCGAGAACCCCATGTACGACCGCAGCCTGCAGCCCTCGGACATCGTGGCGGGCGAGGCCGAGTTCACCGTCAGCACGGTGTGCACGGCCGTATAGCGCCGGCCCCGCGCGGTGAGTGCCGGCCCCGCCGCCCCCGGGGAGACGGGACCGCGCAATTCCGGCCGTCGGGAGCGAGGCCGTGCGCCGGGGAGGGTGGCGGCGGGGTTGGGCTCGGGTGCTTGGAGTGGTCATGGATNCCATCCCAATTATTTCCCATCCCAATTTCCCATCCCAATTATTTCCCATCCCAATTATTTCCCATCCCAATTTCCCATCCCAGTTTCACATCCCAATTTCCCATCCCAATTATTTCCCATCCCAATTTCCCATCCCAATTATTTCCCATCCCAATTATTTCCCATCCCAATTTCCCATCCCAGTTTCACATCCCAATTTCCCATCCCAATTATTTCCCATCCCAATTTCCCATCCCAATTATTTCCCATCCCAATTATTTCCCATCCCAATTTCCCATCCCAGTTTCACATCCCAATTTCCCATCCCAATTATTTCCCATCCCAATTTCCCATCCCAGTTTCCTGTCTAAACCCACTCTCCTTCAGCTCTGTCGAAGCAGTGGATCAAAGGGATCTTGTGGGTCTTGGAATGTCCTTCCAGGGCCAGGAGTTGGACTCAAGGAATGATGGGACAAGAGACAGCCTTAAGCTGCCCCAGGGGAGGTTTAGGTTGGAAATCAGGATGAGTTTATTCCCAATATCCCACTCCCTTTTAATTCTGTGGGATATTGGGAAAGGAGGCCCAGGATTGCCCAAGGGATCTTGTGGATCTTGGAATGTCCCGCAGGGCCAGGAGTTGGATTCGAGGGTTGTTAGGACAAGAAACAGCCTTAGGCTGTCCCAGGAGAGGTTTAGGCTGGAAATCAGGATGAGTTTATTCCCAGAAAAGGTGGCTGGACATGGGAATGGGCAGCCCGGGGAGGTTTGGAGTCGCCATCCCTGGAGGTGCCATGGGCTGGGGCCAAGTGTTGGACTCGATGATCTCCAAGGCCTTTTCCAAGCTCAGTGATCCTGGGATCCCAGTGGATCCCGTCCTTGGGATCAGCTCTGCCCAGGGCCTGACCCAGACCAGCATCCCCAGGCCGTGGCTGGGGCTCTCCGGGGGTCAGTGGCCAAGGAAATCCCAACAAACCTGTGCTGGGAACAGGAGAAAATGGGATTTTGAGAGGGATCCTTCCCTGGGTGACTCCAGACAGGGAATTTTGCACAGGAATCCGGGATTTACAAGTTTCAAGCAATCCAAAGTTCCCTGTAGAGCCCTTCCAGACTGGAATATTCCAATTTTAGGATAACAGAGCCGCTTTCCCAGAATTTCCCCTGCGTCACGACCGACTCTTTGTTTTCCCTGTGTCCATCCCAGATTCCCGGGGTCGGTGTCCAGTGGATGATTATCCCACCTCACCATCCATCCATCCATCCCCTCCCCATCCCCCCCGAGGCCTCGGAGAAGCTGCTGCACCTCCCTGGAATTCCCGAGGGGGCCGCTGGATCCGCCTCCTCCATCCTGCGGGATCACCCAGCCAAAGGTCGGCTCCGGCTCCGCTTCCCGCCCTGCCGGGAGCTCCCAGCCCCGCTCCGAGCCCTCGGGATGGGAAGGCCTGGAAGGAGCTGGGGGGGGTCCTTCCAGCTGCCCCCCAAACTTTGGGAAGAGCGTGGGCAACGAAGAGGTCGTGCACGAGGTGCTGGATTCGTGGAAAACACCTGGATGGGGCAGGATGAGGATTTGGGGTTTCTGGGTTGGTTTTTTATGGGATTTTCTACCCCCCCAGGGCTCAAGCAGGGGAGGAGTTTTTGAAATGGAACCTTCCCAAAACTTGGGAAAAGCTTCCCAAAGCTCTTCCCCTGTTCCCTGTGTTTTGTTTTCCTTTGGGCATTCCTGGCTGGATTTATGGACAAGGATTCCTTTGTCCATATTTGGATTTCTGGGTTATTTCTTTGTTGGTTTCTCTACCACAGGAGCAGTTTTCAGATGGAACCTCCCCAAAGCTCTTCCCCTCTTCCCCGTGATTCATTTTCCATTGGGCATTCCTGGCTGGATTCATGGAAAACACCTGGATGGGACAGGATGAGGATTTGAGGTTTCTGGGTTATTTCTTTGTTGGTTTCTCTACCACAGGAGCAGTTTTCAGATGGAACCTTCCCAAAACTTGGGAAAAGCTTCCCAACGCTCTTCCTCTCTTCCTTGTGTTTTGTTTTCCTTTGGGCATTCCTGGCTGGATTTATGAAAAACACCTGGATCCAGGACAAGGATTCCTTTGTCTGTATTTGGGTTTCTGGGTTCTTTTTTTATAGGATTTTCTACCCCAGGAAGAGTTTTCAGATGGAACCTTCCCAAAACTTGGGAAAAGCTTCCCAAAGCTCTTCCTCTCTTCCTTGTGTTTTGTTTTCCTTTGGGCATTCCTGGCTGGTTTCATGGAAAACACCTGGATGGGACAGGATGAGGATTTGGGTTTCTGGGTTGTTTTTTGTAGGATTTTCTACCCCAGGAAGAGTTTCCAAATGGGACCTTCCCAAAATTTGGGAAACTTTTCCCTTCTTCCCTGTGGTTTGATTTTCCTTTGGCCATTCCTGGCTGGATTTCTCCTGCCCCTGGCTGGATTTTCCAGCTCTCAGGGCTGGGAAGGAAACGTTTCCCCCTGATTTGAGCCGGGCCCCAATCCCTGATCAGGAATTCCTGTCCAGAAGGCACAGGAATATCCCAAGGGACAAAGAAACCCCTCGAAAGAACTCGACAAACACAAATTCCCCCAAAAGCTTCCCAAATCCTTTCCCCTTTCCAGCTGGATCCTCCAAAAGGCGACGCCAAAGGAGTTTTGATTCCCATCCCGAGCTGCTCCCGTTATTTCCCAGGGGCGCTGAGGTTTCCTGGGATTTTGTGGGAGCAGGGAAGGCAGCCTGGAATTTCCCTGCCCTCCCAAGGGAGCAGAGCTGCTCCTCGGGATCCAGAGTTTGCTTGGAGTTGCTTTTTTTAGGATCAGGGGAGGCTGAAGTGCCATTCCCAGGTCTCTGAGCCCAGGAGGCTCCGAGGGAAATCCGGATGAGCCCTTCGGAATGGGGATTTCCATCCCTGCTCCCATTCCAGCACGGATTTCCCCTCCCTGAGGTTCTGCCTGCTGAAAACCACGGGATAATTTGGGATTTTTTTGGTGGATTATCCTCGATTTTCTGGGTGGAAATAACGGAAATATTTCATTTTTGTTACTCCTGGCTCTCCCAGAGGGAACAGAATTCCCAAAAAATGCCACCTGCGCTCCCAGAAATCCCACCAAGGTGCTCTGACTTCTCCCTGGGGAGCGGGAGCCAGAGCCAGAGCCCCGATCCAGCGTGGGCAGGAGTCAGGGAAGTGTTCCCACGTGGATTTGGGCACGCTGGAGTCAGGTGTGCTCCCAGCTGGAGAGGATTCCAGGGCTGAATTCCATGGGCAGGTGGCCTGGGATGGTGCCTGTCCCTTCCCAGCTCGTGGGACACAAATCCCAGAGGGACACAGAGGGAATATTCCCCTTTTTCTGTTGTCCTCCCTCCATCATTCCATGCTGGGATAACCCCTTGGAATCCTTGGATCCCACCCTGCCCCCAGCCGTGCTCTCCTGGCCCATCCCTGCTCTTTTCCAAGCTCCTTTATCCCTAAAAACCCCACAGCCAAACCCACCCCGTGCTCTGCTCCCACCCCGCCGTGTCCCCATCCCAATTCCAGGGCCCAAAATTCCAAGAATCCTTGGAAGCAGAGCCTGGATCCTTCCAGGTTCCTGTCCAGATTCCAGGGAATCCTCTCCTGGCTGCTCCACGTGACGCACATCAGCTTCCCACACCCGACTCCTGCTCATTCCATGGGAAAACCGGGAGAAAATCCCATCCAGGAGTGTCAAATAAATCCCAAATATTTAAAACCACCGTGGCAGGGAGAGGGGGGAGCTCAACTTCGATGGAATTTGCTGCTTTGGATCCATGAATTCCCTTTCTTCCTGCTGTTGCCCAGGAAGTGGGAAAGGGATTTATCCTGGGGTTTTTGTTTCTTTGTGAGCTGGCTGGGATGTGCTCCGTGCCATTCTCCATATCCTTGTGCCCAGAGGACTTGCATATGGTAAAAAAAAATGGGAAAAAATAGGGAAAAAAAGGGGGAAAAAGGAAAAAAAAGGGGGGGGGGAATGAAAAAAAACCATGGAAAAAAAGGGGGGAAAAAAGGGGGGAAAAAAGGAAAAAAAGGAAAAATAAAAGGAAAAAAAGGAAAAAAAAGGGAAAAAAAGGAAAAAAAAGGGGAAAAAAAGGAAAAATCCAAGAAAAAAAAATGGGAAAAAATTATATAAAAAACCCAAAAAAAGCTCAATCCCTCTTTTGTACAGAGATATATTTTTATTAATTAAAAGTTTGTACAGCTCAAAAAAAAAAAGAAGAAAAAAAAAAACACAAAAATGTAAATTTTTTTTTTTTTATTATCCTAGGGAAAAGAAAAAAAAAAACCAAGGAAAAACCAAAAAAAAGCAGTAGGGAAAAACAAAATCAGCTTTTTTTTTTTTGTTTTGTAAATGTAATAAAGTGTATAAATGGTTTCCATGAAAATGTACATATGGAATCTCTCCGTCCCCTCCGGCTTGTCTGCAGAATTCCCGTTTAATTTATCTGTCTCTGTATATGAGGCTTTTCCGTGTGTTCCCAGCGTTCCCCCTGCGGAATTTCAAAGCTATTTTCGATTTTGGATCTTCCGAATAATAAAAAAACCTGGATTTTTGCATTGCTTTTTCTTAACAGCCCCCCTGGTGCTTCTTGTGTCCATTCCCGAAGGTTCCTCCCGGCGTTTTCCGGACTGGGATGGAGATTCCCGACTTTTCCGGCTGCTTGGAAGCGCGTCCCGGTTTCAGAAATGGGGAAAATTCGGGCAAATCCCCTTTATAAAGGCAGAATGGATTTGGCTTTTCCAGCGGGATTTTATCAGGGAATATCCCGTGGGAAAGGCCAACGGGATCCCACCGAGCCCTTCCCCATCCCAACCCCCGTGCTGCCGCTCCGGGAGCCCTAATTTGCCTTAATGAGGTTTTAATTAGGAGCCCGACGCCTCCTCCCTCCCCGTGCCCGGTGATTGACAGGAATGAACTCGGGATCGATGGGATTTGGGATCAGAAAGGCCCTGGGGGGGTCTTTGATGTCCCACGGCTGCCGCGTGGATTCCGTGCTCTCCGTCGCCTTTATTTGGCTCTTCCCGCTCCCAGACGCTTTATCCTTGGATTTACGCTTGGATTTATTGCATTTATCCTTGGATTTACCCTTGCATTTACCCTTGCATTTATCCTTGCATTTATTGCATTTATCCTTGGATTTACCGTTGCATTTATCCTTGCATTTATTGCATTTATCCTTGGATTTACCCTTGGATTTATTGCATTTATCCTTGGATTTACCCTTGCATTTACCCTTGCATTTATCCTTGCATTTATTGCATTTATTCTTGCATTTATCCTTGGATTTACCCTTGCATTTATCCTTGCATTTATTGCATTTATCCTTGGATTTATCCTTGGATTTACCCTTGCATTTATCCTTGCATTTATTGCATTTATCCTTGGATTTACCCTTGGATTTATTGCATTTATCCTTGGATTTACCCTTGCATTTACCCTTGCATTTATCCTTGCATTTATTGCATTTATTCTTGCATTTATCCTTGGATTTACCCTTGCATTTATCCTTGCATTTATTGCATTTATCCTTGGATTTATCCTTGGATTTATCCTTGGGTTTATCCTTGGGTTTATCCCTCCCTGGCTCGCTTCACCCAAAATAAGGGCGGGCGGGGAGGGAGCTGAGGATTTTCGGGAGGTTTGGCGTGACCCATTCCCGGCAGGATGAGCCTGAGGCTTGGGATTTTGGGGCAGCAGAACGGATCCTGCTGGATTCCAGAGGGATTCTGATGGAGGGAAGAGGATCCAAAGCCTTTGGAGTCCACGGAGCTTCCCAAATATACTGTGGCTGCCCCCGGATCCCTGGAAGTGTCCAAGGCCAGCTCGGAGCAGCCTGGGATTGGGAAAGGGGTCCCTGCCCATGGAATTGGGTGGGATGGGATGATCCTTAAGGCCCTTTCCAACCCAAACCATTCCAGGATTCCTCCTCCTTCTGCTTCCCAAGGTTTCCTTCTGGTTTGGGGATTTAATCCCTGACCCAGGCTCAGCTTTTGGGTGTTCTTGAGGAGAGAATTCCTCCGTTCCCGAGCCAAGTCCCAGCCCTGGAATCTCCTCCAAAGGGATTTTGTGCCTTTCCAAAGCTCTCCCATCTCCCAACCCCTCTGCCCACATTCCCTGGGAAGGAAAGATCCCTAAAATCCCTCTTGGCCCTTCCAGTGGGTGCTGATTGAGGGAGAGAGCAGCAGGAAAACTGGGAGAGGGAGCTGGAGCGTCCAGTGGGAATATTCCGGGAAAAGCCAGGGAGAGAGCAGCAGGGAAACCGGGAAAGCTGGAGTCCCACTGGGTGTTTTTTGGGGGAAAAAAACAGGGAAAGACCAACAATGGGAATATTCTGGGGGAAAAAACAGGGAGGGAGCAGCAGGAAAACTGGGATAGAGAGCAGGAGGAGCTGGAGAATCCACTGGGAATTTTCTGGGGGAAAAAACCAGGAGAGAGCAGCGGGACAGCTGGGGGAGCTGGATGTTCCACCTGGCGTTTTTGGGTGGAAAAAATCAGGGAGAGAGCAGGAGAAAAACTGGGAAAGCTGGAGTCCCACCAGGTGTTTTTGGGGGGGGGAAAAAAAAGAGAGAGACCAACACCAGGAATATTCTGGGGGAAAAGTCAGGGAGAGAGCAGCAGGAAAACTGGGAAAGCTGGAGCATCCACTGGGAAAAAAACAGGGAGAGAGCAGCAGGGCAGGAGCTGGAGCATCCACTGGGAATTTTCTGGGGGAAAAAACCAGGAGAGAGCAGCGGGACAGCTGGGGGAGCTGGATGTTCCACCTGGCGTTTTTGGGTGGAAAAAAACAGGGAGGGAGCAGCAGGAAAACCGGGAGAGAGAGCTGGAGCTTCCACCAGGCATTTTGGGGGGAATAAAACCGGGAAGAGCAGCTGGAAGCGCCGCAGGAGGGAGCGGAGGGCTCGGGATAAATTTCCATCCCTAATTATTCCCAGCTCGGCTCGGGCAGCCGCGGTTGGGCTCCTTAATGAGGCCTCTCCCTCATTAACGCCTCATTAATTCCGCGGCCGAGGCGCTTCTAGGGCCCTTTAAAAACTCCGCATCCCGGAATTCCCACAGTGGGAGCTGGGACGGCCTCGGGACAGGGAACTAATCCAGGATTTTTCCCGGTTGGAAGCTGCAGGTGTGAAAATTCCGCAGCCCAAATTCCCCGCTGGGAGCAGAAAATCCCACAAAAAACCCTTTTAGACATTCCCGAGTTTCCAGAGCCACCTGAGGACTCCGCCGGGAGCATCCCATGGGATTCCACGGCTGCGGGATCCGTGCCCTGCTGCCGGCAGCTGGCTTATCCCAAAAAAAGAAAAAATCCGGGAGGTATTTTTAATTAGGATTTGATTTTCAAACTAATCCCCCCCCGAGCTCCAATGCCTTCCCAAAACCAGCGGCTGCCAGCCCAGAATATTCCAAACTCCAGTGAAAACCAGTGGGAAAACTCCCTGTGAGGAGAATGGAAGCGTGGGAAGGATGGAAAAGATGGAATTGTCGCCTTTTCCCACCTCTGATTTATAAATTCAGTGATAAATTAAATATCCCTTGGATTAAATATCCTGTGGATTAAATATCCCTTGGATTCAGCCTAAATTTGCAGGGATAAGGGGGTGTCAGGCCTCATCCAGGAATTATTCCCGGGAATTATTGCTCCATTTGCCCTTTCCAGAGGCCATTCCAGCTGATTTCCTGCCTGTTCCTCCTTCCCTGCGGCTGGAAAAGGGCCGGGAATGAGCCGGGAATTGCCGGCACCTCGGCGTCCTGGAGGAACCTCTTCAAAACCACCCGGAGCCATCGGATTCCCGGGAAAAGGTGGGAATTGCTGGGCAGGGAAGCAGAGCCTGGAATTCAGCTCCCGGGAGGATTTGTGGCTCCGTTTTCCTTTGGGAAGCAGCGAGGAGCGGGAGCCAAAGGAATATTGACAATTCCATCCCTCTCCGGACAATTCCATGCCTCTCCTGGAATTGCTGTGGTCAGAGGAGGTTGGATCCCATAAATCCTGGCTGATCCCACTCCGAGGGCTCAGGAGGGAGGTTTGGAGTCTCCATCCCCGGAGGTATCCATGGACTTCCTGGGTGTTGCTGTGGGATGGGGATCAGGCACAGCTTGGATGATCCCGGAGGGCTTTTCCAACTGAAATAATTCCGGGATTCCTGGAAAAAGTGGAAGATTTAGACCCAAATTTCCCTCGGATCTGGCGAATCACCAGCTTTTCCTGCTGCTCATTCCAGCCCGGAGCAGCTGGGAGATGCCGGGAGCAACTTTGAGATTCCCATCGAATCCGATATTTTTCCCCAAAAATTCCCTTTTTCAATCCTCACACCTTCAGCGATGCTTTCCTACCCTGATCCCTCCCCTCCCACACCTGGAATTGTTCCTGGCCGAGCGAAAACCTTCTGCTCCGGGAAGCAATTCCCAGGTTTTCCAGCAGGGAGAAATAACCGAGCCGCTGGGATAGTAACTATTGATTTTTCCCTTCTTCCATCACTTCTCCACGCCTGGAAAACAGGAAATGATGGGAGCTTTGGGACAGCTTTGGGATTGCAGGCGTTGTCCCAGAGTGTTCCCTCGGAAATCTGCTGGGAATTCTGGCAAAAAATGGGGAGAAATTGTTTAAAACCCGTGTTGAGGCAGAAAAAAGAGCCCAGGGCGAGGCTGAGGGAGCTGCTTTATCCTGGAATTCCTGGATGTGGGATCAGCTGGGAGAGGCTCCCAGGATCAGCACAATTCCCTTGGGAATACACTCCCTGTCCCCCCCGGGAGTCCCATTGGAATTGGGACACAAATCCATGGATTAACTGCACCATTCCCACCTGCCGGGAGCTGGAATCCCGGCTCCGAACTTCCCAATCCTGCTGGAAGCAGCTCCTGCTGCTGGCGATGCCAGCCCGGCTCCGGAAATCCACTCCCTGCTGGATTTGGGGTTTTTTCCCTCCATTTCCTCAGTGGCGCTGCCATTCCCGGTGCTGGAGCCTGCCTGGAACAGCGGGAATGAAGAGGAATCAAGCAGGGATAGCCGGAAGGAAATAGGGACCCAAAGCAGCAGGTCATTCCTTATGGGAAAGCCGTGATCCCATTCCTCGTGGGAAAGCCACAATCCCATTCCTCATGGCTAAGGCACGATCCCATTCCTCATGGGAAAGCTGTGATCCCATTCCTAATGGGAAAGCTGTGATCCCATTCCTCATGGGTAAGGCACAATCCCATTCCTCATGGGAAAGCTGTGATCCCACTCCTAATGGGAAAGCTGTGATCCCATTCCTCATGGAAAAGCCGTGATCCCATTCCTCATGGGAAAGCTGTGATCCCATTCCTAATGGGAACCTGTGATCCCATTCCTCATGGAAAAGCTGTGATCCCATTCCTAATGGAAAAGCCGTGTTGGGTGCAGGATTCCCAAGCACCACTTGTGGCTGCCACATCCCTGGAAGTGCCCAAGGCCGGGATGGAGAAACCCGGGATAGCGGGAGGTGTCCCCGCCCATGGCAGGATGGTCCTTGAGGTCCCAAAGCACTCGGGAATTCTCTGATTCCATGGATGCTTCTCCCAAGGAATGCTTTCGGAGCAGGATGGCGTTGCCGAGCCAGGCTGGGCTGAGATCCTTTGGAAAACCCCTGGAAAAGGGATGGGAACAAAACAATGGGAGGTTTAGGGAGATCACATCCCGAATTTTGGGACCGGAGCAGGGACGGCTGCCAGGATTTGAGGGCAACGCAGGGAAAATGACAGCAGGAATCTTGGGAATTGGGATTTTGGGAATTCCTTGGTGGTTCCGGATCCTCTTCGGTGCCGGGGCTGAACCCCCCCAGCCTCTGCCGAGGCCTGGGAGTTAATTAACGCCGCAACAAAGCCTTGTTAAGAGGCCCAATTAATGATTCCATTTGGGGACAGGAGGCAGCTGTTCCCTGTTTTCCATACAGGGATTATTGTGCCAGGAATTATCCTGCAGGGATACCTGGGATGGGGTCTGGGGCCAGGGCTGGCGTTGGCTCCCCATTCCCATTCCCGCTCCGCAGGAATCTCGGAGCTATTTTGGGCAGAGCATCCAAAATTTGCCTTTTTTTGTTTTCTTGGAAAAGCAGGATCAGCTTCCTGGACCTTGGGAATTCTGCTTATCCTGATTCGGGATGCCTATGGAGCTGGGAGCACCATTCCCGGTGTTTCCATGGAGTTTGGGATTAATTCATCCCGTGTGTCCCAGCTCCCACAGCATTCCAGCGGAACAAAGCGCTTTCAAAAAACAAATCCCACTTCTTAGGAGGGAAAAACGAAACCCCAAACCCATCAAACAAAAATCCAGGAATAAAAAAAAAAAAAAATCAGGAATTTTCTGGCACTTCCAATAACGAACTCTCCATCCTCAGCGGCTCATCTGCATATTCAAGCCCTTGTTTAATATTCTAATTAGCGGTTAATCAGCTCTCGAAAGAACAAGCGGTGATTAGCGCATCTTCACCTCCTCCAGCACATTGGGGCTCATCAGCTCCGGGAAACTTTCCTGGTATTCCTGAATTATTCATGGCCGCGGGAATGGCACCGGGCTGGGATTTGAGGATGATCCCGGTGGGTGAGCGTGGAAAACCGAGGGGCAGACGGTGTCCTTTGGGAACAAGGGTGGTTTACTGCAGATTTTGGGAAGAAATTCCTCCCTGGAAGGGTGGGAAAGGGCTGGGATGGATTTCCCAGAGGATTTTCAGGAGTTTTTCAGGCTGTTCCATCCCTGGAAATGTCCAAGGCCAGCTTGGAACACCCTGGGATACTGGAACGTGTCCCTGCCACGGAGTGGAATTTAATTATTCCTGGCTATAATTTATCCCGGTTCTTCCTTTCCTCTTTTTTCCACAGCTTTTGAAGGAGCTGGGAAGTTTGGAAAACTCCACCAGGAGGTCCCAGGTCTGGAATTGCTGCAATCCCAAAGGGATTCCTTGGGCTTTTCCCTGCTCCAGGATCCCAGCTCAGCTCTCAGCCCCTCCATGTCCCCGATTCCCTTTTCCCAGGTCCTTCCCACCCTGATTCCCTTCATCCCGTTTGCCTTTCCCATCCCACGGAAGGCAGGAAGGACGCCGGACTCCACCCCTCCGTATTCCCAAGGATTTTGTGGCTGCAGGAGCAGGTTTTTTAAAGCCCTTGGAATAATTTTAACAGATTCCAGCTATTTTTACTTGGAAAAGAAGCCCCGCCTGGCCGTGGATTGGATCCTGAGGTTTGGATGTCTGGGAACAGGGATCAGCTGAGGTGACAAGGACTGGGCTGGCTCCCAGGAGAATCCAGGTGGGAGAGAGAAAGGCAGGAGCTCCAGACAGCTGCTTCCCGGAATTTTAATTAATTCCCGATCTTTTCAGTCTTCCCAGACGCCAGCTTTGCCAGGCTCTGGATTCCCAGCTCCCGGCGTCTTCCCGGGATGTGTGGGGTGGATCAGGAAGGTCAAAGCTGCCCCTCGCCAAGGCGGAGCTCCCTCGGCGCTTTTTGGGAAGCCGCGCTGGCTCTGGAAGCAGCGGGATCAGCTGGAGCAGCGTCCCTGGATGTGCCGGAGCTCATCCAGCGAATCCCGGCCGTCCCTGCCTGGGCTGTGAACGCTGCTCCAAGGAGATCCCGAGGATTCCTGAATCCTCCTGGGATGCCCGGGATGCTCCACAGGCACAGCAGAGCTTTTCCAGGGTCTCTCTTGGGAAGGGGCTTTTCCCCTGCTCAGCCCTCAGGCCCTCCTGGAAGTGGCTTTTCCATGGTCCAGGACCAGAGCCCAGCCTTTGATCCCACCTGGAAGTGGCTTTTTCATGATCCAGGACCAGAGCCCAGCCCCTGATCCCACCTGGAAGTGGCTTTTCCCTGCTCCAGGACCAGGACTCAGCTCGGTCCCACTTGGAAGTGGCTTTTCCATGGTCCAGGACCAGAGCCCAGCCCTTGATCCCACCTGGAAGTGGCTTTTCCCTGCTCCAGGATCCCAGCTCAGCTCTCAGCCCCTCCATGTCCCCGATTCCCTTTTCCCAGGTCCTTCCCACCCTGATTCCCTTCTCCCAGACCCTTCCAGCCCCTCCATGTCCATCCCAAAGTTGGGAAGGAGTCAAAGGAAGGGGATTCCCCCTTTCCCCCCCTCTTCAACGAGGAGCCGGGAGCGCAGCCCAGTCCCGGGGGATGCTCCAGCCCCTTCCAGAGGGAAAACCGCGTTGATCTGGAATATCCCAGGCTGGAAGAGCGGATTCCACGGGCTGGCAG
Source organism: Dicrurus megarhynchus (assembly GCA_013399195.1). Taxonomy (NCBI): domain Eukaryota; kingdom Metazoa; phylum Chordata; class Aves; order Passeriformes; family Dicruridae; genus Dicrurus; species Dicrurus megarhynchus. Next base: position 17,720 of record VXAD01013010.1, on the reverse strand, counting down.
CTCCCTCTCGTGGGGAAAAGAAAAGTCGGGAAGAGCTGAAATGTGCCCCAGACGTGTGGCCCCGCCTCGGGATACCCTGGAGGGGTTGGAAACGGGAATTCCTCAGGGAGAAGGATCGGGATGAGTCTCCCCGGGAAGAGAGGCTCGGCCAGGCTGTTCCTTGCCCTCTCCCTGTAGGGATTTTTTGGGATTCGGGACAGGGTTGGATGTTTTCCAGCTGTTCCATCTCCACGGACACTTGGGTTTCGATCTCTCTGGAATGGCTGCTTCCTTATGGGATGAATTCCTGAGGGATCTGGGGAAGAGGCGGATTCGGAGCTCATCTCCCAGTCCTGGGAGTCTGGTCCCAAATTCCCATGGAGCCTCCTTAATTCCTGGATCGAATTCCAGCTTGGAAAGAAAACATTTGGGATTCACTCCCAAATTGATTTTATAGCTCCTTCTCCTTGGAAGGTTTGGGTTTGGAAAGGGTACAGGGAAGGGAATTTCGATGGGAACGAGGAGAGGACAATTAGAGGAATACGGAATCATGGGATGGTTTGAGTTGGAAGGACCTTAAAGATCGAATTCCACCCAATTCCATGGATTCCTTCTGCTGGAATTCCACCTGGGGGGAGCTGAGTCCCTTTTTGGTTCCTGGGAGGGAGGAATTCCCAGTGCTGGATCCAGCTGGGCTTGGATTTGGCCTTTTCCAGGATCAACCCTTTCCTCTGGAATTCCCTGGTTTTGATCATCCTCCTCCCTGGAATTCCACCTGGGGGGCTGAGTTTTGTCTCCTGGGAAGGAAGAATTCCTGGTGCTGGATCCACCTGAGCTTGGATTTGGCCCTTTCCAGGATCATCCCCTCCCTGGAATTCCACCTGAGCCCTGTTTTGTCTCCTGGAAGGGAAGAATTCCCTGGAAGGGAAGAATCCACCTGGGCTTCAATTTGGCCTTTTCCAGGATCACCCCCTTCCCCCGGAATTCCACCTGGGGAGCTGAGTTTTGTCTCCTGGAAGGAAGAATTCCCAGTGCTGGATCCAGCTGGGCTTGGATTTGGCCTTTTCCAGGATCACCCCCTTCCCCCGGAATTCCACCTGGGGAGCTGAGTTTTGTCTCCTGGAAGGAAGAATTCCCAGTGCTGGATCCAGCTGGGCTTGGATTTGGCCTTTTCCAGGATCATTCCCTTCCTGGAATTCCACCCGAGCCCCATTTTGCCCCCACATTGGTGTCAGAGCTGCTCCATCCCTCTGGAATCCATCCATCCATCCATCCATCCATCCATCCATCCATCCATCCATCCATCCATCCCTCTGGAATCCATCCATCCATCCCTCCCTGCATCCATCCATCCATCCATCCATGGATCCATCCATCCATCCATCCATCCCTGCATCCCTGCATCCATCCATCCCTCTGGAATCCACCCATCCATCCGTCTGGAATCCATCCATCCATCCCTCATCCATCCATCCATCCATCCATCCATCCATCC